>BTHU01000004.1:141659637-141977137 GCA_036184795.1 Tokudaia tokunoshimensis
TAGCTCCATCCATTCGCAAACACGTTGTGAATATACCAGTAGTCTAGTTCAGTAGAGGCAGGTTAGTAATGGCTGTGAGGTGACCTAGCAGAGACAGGAATGTTCTCAGCTGTGCCTCTCTCGGGGAAGTGAAGATCAGCGAAGACGCTAGACCTATAAGCTTTACACAGCTAGTTGTACAAGTAAGCCAAGCTCTGTCTTATCACCCTGTGGAGTCCTAATTATACCCTCTAAACGTCACGCGTCTTCTGTGTGTCTTTCCTCAGCAAGGGTCTTGTCTTAGCAGGAGTATCTAACCAGTATCTAATCAGTATCAATCCTTGGAAGCGGAAGCAAATTGTACCTCCCCAGAAGTTTTTTTTTTTTGGTGTGTTTTTCTCTATGGTGTCCCGACAAATGTAGCTCTAACTATGTCATGTAAGGTGGACCAATATATACCTGTCCTTAATAAAGAATCTTTTTATCATGTATCTTTTTATGCCTTTGTTTTAGTAGAACATCTTCTCTTTTTGAATCTGTTTTAGCGAAATGTTTCTTTCTGAGTCTGCCTTAGCCATTTACATCTGGGTCTATGTTAATGTTCCTTCATGTGTTTGCCCCAGCAAAACACCATCTAACCGACTTTCTAAAGAACCCTTAAGTTTCCACTTCACTGGAGGCTTGAGGTAAGAGAGTCAGGGTTCCAGACCAGCCCAGGCAACATAGTGTTTCAAACTAACCTCTTAAGTTGTGCAGTAGGCTATCTCAAAGAAACAAAAACCAGGAAGTGGGGAGTGAAAGTTGGGAGGGGTGGTTAGAGGAGTGACTATGGCATAATATATTGAGCACATGTATGAAATTCTCCACAAACTCATAAAAATAACTAGTATTTCAATTTCAATTTTTTTTCTTTTTTCTCTCTTTCTTTCTTTTTTTGAGAGAGGGTTTCTTTGTGTAGCCCTGGTTATACTAGACCACTCTATAGCCCATTTGAGCCTTGAACTCAGTGATTCTCCTGCCTCTGCCCTGCAGGGATCACAGGTGTGCATCACCAGGCCCAGCTTTTGCTTTTGTTTTAATTAGTAAAGTCTTCTATAGCCCGGGCTAGCCTTGAACTCCTGATCCTCCTGCCTCCACCTGCTGATCCGTAAGATTCCGGGCTTATTGTAACCATCCCATCAACCTGTTCTGCCCACTCTTATTCTCTGTGGAGCCAGTTCCATGGCCAGGTGTCCCTCACCACACACACACACACACACACACACACACACACACACACACACACAAAGCTTCCCCACAATTGTTCATTTCTTGTGTATTTTTCTATCATTTTCAAGCATATAAAAAAAGCAAATAGACCAATTCTCTGTCTCAGCCTGACCCACAAGACTAATATAGAATACTGTTCTGCATTATTTTTGTTGTTTCATTTTGTATTTCTATTATTTTGAAATAGTTTCATGTAGCCTAGGCTAGCCCACAACCCGTGCTAAGACTGCTACTATCTTACCAGGTACCGCCACCCCATGGCCAGGTTTATAAGGTCCTGGCAATCAAATTCAGGGCTTCACACATGTGAGGCGGCCCCCATACACGCTGAGCTGCATCTCTGGCTCCAACAAGTATCTTTTCTGGACATTTCCTTCAATATTTCCCCCACAGAGCCCTCACTTTTCTCTACCATCTCTGGAAAGATATAGTGTGCCTGCCAGGAAACATCAGCTTCCTCTTTTGCCCTTTAAATTCCTTTTTTCATTTTATAATAAGTTCTTTTTATGTAATTGGTACATTCCTTTTTTTTTTAATTTTTTGGGGTGTTTTTGGTTTTGTTTTTGTTTTTTGTTTTTTTGGTTTTTGGTTTTTTTGGTTTTTCAAGACAGGGTTTCTCTGTGTATCCCTGGCTGTCCTGGAACTCACTGGCCAGGCTGGCCTCTAACGCAGAATTCCGCCTGCCTCTGTCTCCCAAGTGCTGGGATTAAAGGCATGTGCCACCACTGCCCACCTAATTGGTACATTCCTGGTGTGTGTGTATATGTGTGTTTTAAATCTTTTAGAAATGTATTATTACTATTTGTGTGTGTGTGTGTGTGTGTGTTCGCGCACACGTGCATGCCCATGCCCATGTGTGGATGTGTTTGTGCATATGTGTGCCTTAGCACGGGTCTTGTCTTAGCACGTGTATCTAATCAGTATCTAATCAGCCCCAGTTCTTGGAATCGGCAACAAATTGTAGAACATCAGCCATCAGCAGAAGTGCTCCTGATGTGTGTGTGTGTGCCCATGCCTATGTGCTCCTGATGTGTGTGTGTGTGTGTGTGTTGTATGTGTGCCCGTGCCTGTGTGCTCCTTATATGTGTGTGTGTGTGTGTGTGTACCCATGCCTGTGTTCTCCTAATATGTGTGCATATATGTGTGTGTGTGTGTGTGTGGCCATGCCCACATGCTCCTGATATGTGTGTGTACAATGATGGGTGTATAGAGAGAGGGCAGTTTCTGTGCGGTGGTCAGTTGTTTGTCTCCTTCCTGCTTTACATGGGGATAGACCTCAAGTCACCAGGCACGTGTGACAAGCACGTTTTCTGGCTGAGCACTCTCACTGGTCATGCAGTGTGTCTTCTGTCCCTGCTCCTGGAACTTTACTGACTGCACTTTAAGTTCCCTCACCCTCTCCCACCAACCGTGTCTCCTCTACTCCCATCCATGCCGCAGCTGCCTCAGTACACTTGGCTATAACAAAATGCCACAGACTAGGTGGGTTATAAATAGGAAACAATAGAGTTGACTTTTCACAGCTCCAAAGTCTGGTAGACCTCACTCAATTTGCTGGTAAAATTCACGGTCTATCAAGGGCCACTTTCTGATGCATAGGTGTCATATCTGGCTGTGGTTCCAGCGATAGAAGAGGGTAACACTCCTCTCTGAAACCTCTTATAGGATACTAATCTCCTTCCTCATGTCCTGTCACTTCCCAAGATCTTCTACCTAATCAATTGCATTACCAGGATAATGAGATATTTTTGTTTTTTTCTGGAAGCTCAGAACACAACAAACCATATTCCTAAGTATACCAACCTTGAACTGAAGGAGCAACCTCAGCTTTCCCCTGGTCCTTCCCGAGCCTGTCCCTCCTTCTTTCTCTCTTAAGGGCAGGAAGGGATTTGGACCAGAGTTCAAAGCTCCAGTTCCAGGACAAAAGCAATAATTAAGAAGATCTTACTGGGGCTGGAGAGATGGCTCAGCGGTTAAGAGCACTGACTGCTCTTCCAAAGGTCCTGAGTTCAAATCCTAGCAACAACATGGTGGCTCATAAATCTATAATGGAATCTGACCCCCTTCTTCTGGGGTGTCTGAAGACGACAGCCACGCTGTACTTACATATAATAATAAATTTTGAGAAAAAAAAAAAGATCTTACTTCGGGTGGTGGTGGTGTGCACCTATAATCCCAGCAGAGGCAGGCAGATCTCTGAGTTTGAGGCCAGCCTGCTCTACAGATGGAGTTCCAGGACAGCCAGGGCTACATAGAGAGACCTTGTCGTGACAAATGAAAAAGGAGAAGGAGGAAGAAGAGGAGGAGGAAGGATAGAAGGAAGAGGAGGAAGAGGAGGAAGAGGAGGAAGAGGAGGCGGAAGGGGGAAAGAAAGAGGAGAAGATCTTACTTCCCGGACAGCTGTACCAGGAAGAACACACACCCATTGGACTCCTGCTTCTTTAGCTCTCCTGAGAGCAGCGGGGGGATCACTGGACAGATTGTCTATAAAAGCAATGGGGTCACCTTGCCCTTTGTCGCACCCCTGGCTGCTGCGCCAGGATCTCCCATTCCAGCCTCCCTGTTCTGGACGCTGATCTTCCTTCCTGTGGCTCTAGAAGCCATCTAAGCCTGCGCTGCCCTGCTCTCTAAGGAGGCTTGGTCCTGCGCAAATAAGAACTGTGTCTTTTGCCAGTTGGTTCCAGCGAAACCTCAGAGGTTGGAGGGGAAAACACCCTCCACCTCCACTGTGGAAACACACATTTCCTCCAGATCTGTCCACTCATGTCAAGTGAGTAACCTCAAAGGTCTTAAAGGTACAAAATCTCTCACCCAGATGTCATGCCATGTCAAGTGGGCAGAGGTGAGGTTCTGGGTATGACTCTTCAGCAGCCAATGCGTTCTCCAGGTGGGAGTCTGGGGAAGTCAAACATGCCATGTGCCATGGTGCAGTGAGCACAGGCTAGCCCCTCAAATTCAGAAAGGGAGAAAAGTCCCCATTGAGCCTCACAACCTATGGCCGGAAAGTGTTCTGCCTCAGGCCTCTGCTGTCTGGACCACAGGGCCAGTTCCGCCACTGCAGTCTCGCTGGGCAACAGTTTGATACCTGAAGCCTAGCAGCCCAACCCCTGGCCTCACTCACCACAGCTTGTGAGCTTAGCTTTCAGAAGCCACAGACCTGGGTCTGTGAGTCCCGTCCCAGGCTGGAACAACACTATGGCCACTGGCTACCACAGGCTGACTGGGGCCTCAGAGAGCCCACTCCCAGCCTCTCTGCTGGATACTACTCATATGGGGGCTTTGGTCCTGCAGCAGGTTTCTGCCCCAGAGTGTTGTTTAAACTCTAGGTAGAGGCCACCATACCTCCGAGTTTTTCTGGGCACAGCCGGGGCCACACCAAGACGTGCCCCGAATGGCTTTAGGGGCGCAGCCTAGAGAGTCACAGCACTGGCAGCTGAAGTCCCAGCACCCACAGTCCTTCTGCATTCTGGGCCTGGGATGGGCAGTGCAGCCCGAGACCTGCAGGTGCCTTGGGGTTGTTCCTTCTGCATTCTCTTGGACAATGACTCTTAGGAGTCAGAGCCTGGCTCCCATGGAGGAGAGGGCTTTGTACTGTCTGCTCATTCAAGGACCACACCATCATCCTTTGTCCTCTGAAGGAAGCTTGGCCCCTCTCTCCCTAAATCCCTCCCTCCCTTCCTCCCTCCCTCCCTTCCTCCCTCCCTCCCTTCCTTCCTCCTCTCTTCCTCCCCTCTGTATTTTTTCCTCCTTCCCCTGTTTGTCTCTCTGAAAGGATTCACACTAGTTCAAGGTGGTCCCAAGCTCATGGCAATCCTCCTGCCTCAGCCTCTCAAGTGCTAGGATTGATTACAGGTTCGAGCCACCACACCTGGCTCAGCTTTCTCATTCCCCTCCCCCACCCCAGAGTAGACAGATTCTGAATCCCCTGTGTGTCTGAATTCTGCTTCCTGCTGACCCACATTTCTCTCTGGTCAAATCAGTTCTTCTTCCCAATCCCCACCCCCCACCCCCTTTGCTACCTACACTCAAGAGACAGGAAGCCACATCTTCCACAACCCCCTGAGAAACAACATCAGGGCACGATTCCACTTTATTATTCACAAGTTGTACTGGGAACAGAGCTTTGACTTGAACACACTCCAAGTTCAGACCCCAGGATGATGGGGATGGATCCTCCAGGTAGCAGTGACGTGTGCAGTGGCGGGCCCTGCTCACACTCACTCATTCTGTTCCCCTACCACACAGCCGTCTTTAGGAAGATGAGGCGATAGTGTTCTCCGCAGCTCAGGGGGCACATAGTGAACACTGTCCACAGCTCATCTCTACCATTTCTGGACTCCCCCAGAATCACCCTTTGGGCTATAGGTGGCTGTGTGGACTTGCAGTGTAAGCCTCAGAACTCTGGCAACCTATACTCTGATCTGTTACAAAGTTGCTTCCGTGTTTCATTTCCTATTATTTCAGTCATTATTTTGATGCAGATAGGGGTCTCATGTAGCCCAGGCTGGCCACACATTGGCTACATAGCTAAGACTGGCCCTGACTTTTATTATTATTATATTTTTATCTGTGCATGGGGGTGGAGTATGTGCATGCCACGGTAGGTGTGTGGAAGTCAGAGGACAGCTTGTGGAAGCAGGTTCTCTTCACCATGTGGGAGATCAAACACGGGTCCCCAGGCTTGGTGGTAAGCCCCTTTACTCACTGAGTCATCTCACCAGGCTGGCCTTGAATTTCTGACCCTCCAAGTGCTAGGATCACAGCCCCGTACCTTGTTACTGGATCTGAATTTCACCTCCGTTAGGGTAGCCTCTAAGCCATCTGGCTGTGAGGGTGGCTTACTGACATCAGAAACTTACCCTCTTTACCCTCTGGGCAGATGTTTGCATTTTTAAAAACATTTATGTTTATTTTACGTATATAAGTGTTTTGCCTGCATGTATGTATGTGCACTACCTGTGTGCAGTTCCTCTAGAAGCCAGAAGAGGGAGACAGATCCCCTGGGACTAGAGTTACTGATGGTTGTGATGCAGGCCCTAGAACTGAGCCCAGGCGACCTGTAAGAACGGCAAGTACTCTTACCTGCTGAGGTAAACTCTCTTGTTTAGATTTGAGACAGACAGGTCCTTATGCTCTCGTAAGACTGGCTTGAAATGCACCATGTAGCTCAGGCTGACCTTGAATTCACCATAACATTTCTACCTCCGCCACTACACCATACACAGCATAAAGCTGTGTTTTAACAACACAGCTCTGCTTCTCCAGCGGAGGTCCGGCCCTACATTTATTTATGAAACAACATGGTCGAGAATCAGAATGGCTGTGGCCAAGCAGGTGCTTAGCACATGCTAAGGTTCTTCCCAGCACCGGGCTGGCAGAGAACTGCACAACAGAGACTGGAGACGTGGCTCAGTGGTTATCAGCACTGGCTGCTCTTCCAGAGGACCTGGGTTCTAGTCCCACACCCAACGCTGTCTGTAACTCCAAATGATCCAACACTCACACAGACACAAAGACATGCATGCAGGCAAAACACCAAAGGACATGAAATGAAAATAAATAGACAGCAAAACAGCACCAACATCTACTGTTTATTGAGCTAATACTTATCTGTGCCAGACACAGCAGCAAGCTCCTCACACACTCTCTCAGTCTACTCAATGACCCTTGCAGTCACTGCACAACCCATTTCTCTGTGAGGAGCGGTTAATGCAGATGTGCAGATGCGCAGATGCTGTTCTCCAGGAGTTGTCAGCCTTGGTTCTATTGTTATTGTTGTTGTTGGTTTGGTTTGGTGTGTTTATTTTCAAGACAAGGTTTCTCATGTAGCCTGGACCTCACTCTGTAGACCAGGTTGGCCTCAGACTCAGATATGCTCCTGCCTCTGCCTCCCCAGTGCTGGGATTCAGTCACACCACTTCTGCCCGGCCATCCTTGTTTTTGGAGGCAGGGTCTGTCTCTCACTGGTCTCACTGGGATTTGGGGCTCCCTGATTAGGCTGGTGAGCCCGAGGGTCTTCCTCTCTCTGCCTCCGCAGTGCTAGAAGTAGGAAGTGGAATAACCCCAGTCAGGTCTTACTTCTAGGCTTGTTGTTAAAATCCCTTCCCAGGGGGAGAGAGGCAACATCTGCCTCTTTTCCTAAAGTTCTGACAGCAAACCGAGGCACAATCCCACCAAGTTCACTCTGGAACCAGTTCCTTAAAGAACTTAAATGGGGGCTGGAGAGATGGCTTAGCAGTTAAGAGCTCTGACTGCTCTTCCAGAGGTCCTGAGTTCAATTCCTAGCAACCCCATGGTAGCTTACAACCATCTGTAATGGGATCTAATACCCTCTTCTGGTGTGTCTGAAGACATGTAAATAAAATAAATAAATCTTTTTTTTTTTAAGCCAGGCAGTGGTGGCGCATGCTTTTAATCCCAGCACTTGGGAAGAAGAGTCAGACGGATTTCTGAGTTCAAGGCCAGCTTGGTCTACAGAGTGAGTTCTGGGACAGCCAAGGATATACAGAGAAATCCTGTCTGGAAAAAGTAAAGAAAAAAGAATGAGCTGAAGTGGAGGAGTGCTTACAGGGATGTAGTTGCTTCTTCCACAATAGGCCACACCTAAAAAGCCTTTATCCAGTGGGAACGAGGGCCTAAGCTCTGTCTTCCGTAGCTATAGACTCCAGCCCCTTGGAGAGGCCAAGTTCAATTAGGCCAGACTTGCGGACAGCAGGGAGTGGCTGGGAACTTTAAGCGTGGCTGTCATGACCCTCCCCAGCCTTCCGTGAGAGGACAGAAATGGCCACTAGCCTACGGGATGGTCCTTTGCAAGCAGGCACAGCTGCACTGTCTAAGATGGCTGTTGCTTGTCTGGGAAGACAGCCTCAGCCTCCCACCCTGATGGCTTCACTTCTGCTTTATTCAGAATAAAATCCAAATGCTGGGACTGTGAGGTGTGGCTCAGCTGGCAAAGTACTTGCCTAGTGCGTACAAATCCCTGTCTCCAAAAAAAAAAAATGAAACAAAACTCAAAAAGAAAGAAAGAAAGAAAGACAAATAGAAGAAAGCAGCGGGCTGGACAGGCCATGACAATCAAGTCGGAGTTTATTACAGCAAAATTGGATGTCAGGAAATTGCATTCAAATGGGTCCCTCCTTTGCTCCAAACTCTCCTATAGCTCCCCACTGCCCTCAAGAGAAAACCCTAACATCCTGCCTGGGTCTGCAGGAACCAACCAGGGCTTGCCACTCAATCCTCTGAGGTTTCTCGCTGGGCTTTTTTATCTTGGAAACACCACACACTAATTTCTGTTAGGTCACTAAAGGTAAAGGACTCATGCGCTCTCTCTCTCTCTCTCTCTCTCTCTCTCTCTCTCTCTCTCTCTCTCTCTCTCTCTCTCTCTCTCTCTCTCTGTGTGTGTGTGTGTGTGTGTGTGAAATATTTCCTCTGGAAACCTCCCTTCCTCTTCCACCTCTCACACCCACGCACTCACCCAGCAGGTGCACTGGCAAAAGTTACTTTCCAAGAGGGTCTGGGGAGGAGGTGTACAGGGTGGATATGGGGTACCGACACAGGGCCCCAAGGCAGACAGCAGTGTGAAGGACTTGGACCGGAAGACGTGGACTTCTCCACATGGTGGGGGAAGGGGGGCGGTGACGTGGAGGGGCCTGGATGCTGTCTGATTGAAGTCCTCTCACATTTGCTGGAAGGCTGGTAGAGACAGAAGCAAGAGGCCCACACAGTCACTGTCAACCCCCCCTCGCGATCAGCGATCACTGATAGCGTTCAGCAGAGCCTTGATTTCTCCTGCTCCATGCGCCGTCTTTACATTTACGGCAGATACTCAAGCACGGCAGTTAAGACGAAAGGTTTAATGGAGCCCGTTGGCAACTTCGAGATTTCACCCGTAGAGGTTAGAAACTGTTCTGACCTCTGATGAGGATTCCAAAGGGGACATCTGGGCAAAGGGGCTCTAGGTTATGGCGAGTTCTCAATAAACACCAGAGGTTAGCCCAAAATGTCTGAGTGTAACTTTCTTCCGGATTGCTTTAGCCTAGGTCACATGCTGGACACGGAGTCTCCGCTGGCTGGCCATAGAAGCTTCTCGATCCTAGTCCTTCAAGAATCCTTCCTGGAGGAAGCTCTGTGGGTTTCTGGGACACATGAAGAGATTCACAGGAACATTCAACTCCCCGGGGAGGGCAGGGCCCCTGGATCCCTGAACCCCTGGGCCCCTGGGCTGTTGAGCCTCTGAGTCAGTGAGAGGTACAGAAGTGGGGAGGCCCGGAAGCTGAGGCCATTCGGGTGCAGCAAGTCATTCTGAGATGCGGGCAGGAACTGGGGCTTCCTCTCTCTGGCCCGGGGGTTTTGGTTTCCCTTTTTCAAGAATTGGCTTGCTTGCCGAGCGTGCGCAAAGTTCCGAACTTGGTCGTAGCACCGCATAATGAGCCTGGTGGTGCATGTCTGTGATCCCAGCACTCAGGAGATGTTAGGCAGGAGGAGCATAAATCAAAGACTACCTGGAGAACTTAGCTTTTCACAGTTAAAAAATAAAGTATAAGGACAGAGAGAGAGTTGGCTTGCTCGGTTGTGTGTCGCAGCCCATGGCTGTAATCGGGTCACTTGGGAGGTAGAAGCAGGAGAACCAGGAGTTCTTTTTACTTCTGAGATGGAACCTTGCTCTGCAGTCCTGGCTGGCACTGTAGCCCAGTGCAGCCTTGAAGTTGTTGCAATCTTCCTGAGAGCCAGGTTTGTGGGCAGGCCCAGCTCGCTGTAGCTTTCTCACCATACTGATAGTTCGGTGTGGCCTGATGCTCTAACAGGGTCAATGCAAAACAACTCTGGAGTGAAATCCCACCCGCCTCTGTTCTCAGTGCTGGTACACCACATGACTTGAGCCTGTGCAGGCGTGTGCCTTCTGCCACAGTCGATGTGAAGTCACATGTGCATCAGTCTTGCTGTGTCCCTTGGAGGTGTCTGCCCACACCCTCCAGCTCTTAGGATCTTTCTACCTCCTCCCGAGAAGCTATTTGCAATGGATACCCACTGGAAAAGGGAAAATCAGTTCTGTCCAATGGAGAGTCACCGGGTATGTCAAGCCCGTGCCGGAGCAGGTCCCACGCTCAGGAATGGTTGATCAATACAAAATGAACTCCATGTTGTTGGTGGTGGTGGTAGTGGTGTGTGTGTGTGTGTGTGTGTGTGTGTGTGTGTGTGTGTGTAAATTTTTGGTTTTATTTTGAGATATATTGTATTACTTTTTGTTTCTTTGATTGTCAATTGCTTCTGTCTGTGTGTGTGTGTGTGTGTGTGTGTGTATGTGTGTGTGTGTGTGTGTGTGTGTGTGTGTGTGAGTGTCTGTTTGAAGAAAGAAAGAACATGAAGCTGGGTGAGTAAGAAGGTAAGGAGCATCTGAGAGGAGTTGTTGGGGGAGCGGAAATGATCAAAAATATATTGTGCGGGGAAAAATGTAATAATTAAAAAAAAAAAAAAGAAAGAAAATCTGGGCCAGGCATGGTGGCACACATCTTTGATGTCAGTACTCGGAAGGCAGAAGCAGGTGGATGTCTATGGAACTTCAAGGTCAGCCTGTTTTACAAAGCAAGTTCCAGGACAGCCAGGGTTACACAGAGAAACCCTGTCATGAAAAAACAAAAATAAACAAACAAATAAATAAATAAAAACAAACAAAAAAACCAGGTGAGCAGAATAGTGTACACCATCAATCTCAGCACTTGGGAGACAGAGGAAGGTAGATCTTTGTTGAGGCCAGCCTGGTCTACATAGAGAGTTCCATAACAGCCATGAATATATAACAGAGAAACATCCCCCCCACACACACATGTGCACACACACATACACATGTGCGCACACACACATGTGCACGCACACACACACACACACCTTACCTCAAAGATGAGAATTTATTCTGGAGATGAATATGTATAGCCTGTTCCAAGAACACAGATTTAGGTCACCCCCAAGCTCCATGCTTCATGGTAACAGTTTGATAAAGTTTTTATAGTTAACAGAGAAATAAACATAAACCAAGACACCTTTCAAGTATGTTGCTGGTAACGTTAAGCAGGAGGAGGAATGGCAACTGAGGAGCTGCGCTGTGGGCCTCAGATGCAGTGGGCACGGGGTAGTTATTTAGGAGGCTAAAGCTAGCCCGAGATAGCCGAATAAAGTGGAGCATACCTTAAATTCCAGCTCTCGGGAGGCAGAGGCAGCGGATCTCTGAGTTCAAGGCCAGCCTGGTCTACCTAGAGAGCCAGGGGCACACAACACAGAGAGACCCTGTCTCAAAGAAGAGAAAAAAAAGAAAGCGGGGGGGGGGGTGAGGGGGGTGGGAGGGGAGATAGCCCAAGATAAATTACATTGATGCTCTAGACCTGCAACATTCCGACCTCTGCATCACTGATGTTCTAATGCAGCGATCGCCTTGCAGAAGACACTTTTACTGGAAACTCTTCTGTACAATGATAACCATCTCCTCCCACTGGCCAGGCTTGAAGCTTGGCTAGCCTAACCCCCACCCCGGGGCTGAATGCATCATGAATTACATAACTTTAATTGATTTGCATTTAAATGTAAATAGTGCCGTCTGGTTCGCAGCAGCATGGGACTGAGCTGTCCTTGGCTTTCCTGGCTCCAGGTTTGTGGATGACCAGTGTCCGCTTTGCATTTTACCTAACTTTGCGTTCATTTCCATGTCCCAGGTGGTTTTCTGATACTTGATCCCCTCCTCCAAGTCCAGAACATTGTAGTTTGGGAGTCTTTCCAGATCAAACCATAGAGAGCTATCTTAATCTTTTTTTTTTTTTTTTGGTTTTTCGAGACAGGGTTTCTCTGTGTAGCCCTGGCTGTCCTGGAACTCACTTTGTAGACCAGGCTGGCCTCGAACTCAGAAATCCTCCTGCCTCTGCCTCCCAAGTGCTGGGATTAAAGGCGTGCGCCACCACCGCCCGGCTTTAATCTTTTTTTTAATTATGTAAATTACATTTGTATATGTGTTTGCTTAAGAATGCATACATACCACAGTGCTCTCTCTGTTCACCCTGGGGAGTCATTAGGCTTGGTGACCGGAGTCTCTAACTGGGCCATCTTGATCTTGTCGGCCCATGCCTCCATCTCTTACATCACTGCTCAGAATCAATAGTGCAGATGGGCCTTAATTTGTCCAGCCATCCCCTATTGAGAGACATACAGATGCCTTTCTGTTTGCCTTCAACAGAAATATAGCTATAGTCAGGAACAATCCCAGGATCCAGGAGTCGAGGCAGAGGGATTGCCGCAAGTTGGAGGCTAGCCAGGGCTATGTGGCAAGAACCTGTCTTAAAGAAAAACGAGGCTATCTTCTATAATTTCAGCGTTATGAATGCAAGGAGTTTGATCAGAGGTTCAAGGTCATCCTTTACTATGTAGCAAGTTTGA
The DNA here is from genome assembly GCA_036184795.1 of Tokudaia tokunoshimensis. Taxonomy (NCBI): domain Eukaryota; kingdom Metazoa; phylum Chordata; class Mammalia; order Rodentia; family Muridae; genus Tokudaia; species Tokudaia tokunoshimensis. Next base: position 141,672,304 of record BTHU01000004.1, read on the forward strand.
GGCCAGCCTGGGCTACACAAAGCTGTCTCAAAATAAATAAATAGTAGAGAACTAGAAGGAAGGCTGTCTCCCCGGCATATGTATGGCCCCTCCTCTCGATGAACACAAGCCTCATGCTAGGTAGTAGTTCTAATGTTAGATTTTGGGGACTTTGGAATATTCAGACTCAGCCGGTTGAATGCACCCATTCAGAAGTCTAAATGTGCCTGAATCTTGTAGACTTCAGATTACATATTTTGGGGTTGGGGGACTCAAACTGTGCTACCTTTTTTCTGGAGGAGGACTGAAGTAGGCTCACACTCTGTAGTCCAAGCTGAACTCACACTTGGGCAATCCTCCTGCCTCAGCTTCTCACATGTTCTTCTCACAATTCTGGGCTATCATATGGTCCACAGACATTGTTAATTTTGTTTTGGTTTGGTTTGGTTTGGGGGGGGGGTGTTATGTAGCCCAGGCTGGCCTCTACGTCCATGTGTGACCAAGGATGGTGTAAAACGTCTGATTCTCCTGCCTCTGCCTCTTGAGTCCTAGGATTACAGTCGTTGCCATACACTCCCATTTAAATAGTGCTGGGGATGACACACTAGGCAGGCAGGCACTCTGCCAACTGAGCTACATGTCTACTCCTATAGCAGTTACTGTTTTAATATAAGAACTCTTGGGAGAGTCTTACTGTGTGCAGAGCATCGCTCTGAATGCCCTACCTACTGATGGTCTGCTTTGTTTTGTTTTTCTCCTGTACTAGAATAGAACCCAAGGTCTCTCAGGCTCAGCGATGGCTCTGTTACTGACCTACAGCCCCCTGATCAGATCCACTTTTGAATGAGCAGAGCGGGCCTTGCCGTGTTGTTGTTGTTCCACCATAGTACAGATGCAGGAAGTGGGGTGCAGCTTCATAAAATCACCCCATGTTACATAGTCTCTAAGTAAGAGAGGCATTTGAACCCAGAACCTCCAGAGCCTATCATGTCTGCCTCCTGCCCCCCTAGTTCCCACCACACCTGCATGCAGAGGGTCTCCTGCCACACAGGCATGAGTCTGTGTGTTCCCCAGATACTATTACAAAGCTCCTCAGCATGGTGAGGTCCAGCTGGGCCATGCTCCTGGACCACACCCCTTATCCCCAGTTCCCTGGCTCCCGTCCTCGCCAGGGATGTGCTCAGAGCGCTCTGGAGCTCCAGTAAAAGAAAGGGAAGAACATGTGAGCTTCCTAACGTAAGCTGCGAAAAGTAAGACCCACCCCATTAACTGGAAGCAAGAAGGAGCCACACAGGGCTTCCTGGAATCCTGGGTCCTAAGCTGCCAAGAAATGGGCCTCCTTGCTTAGGAACAATTGAATGTCACCGTGGTAACCCAACACTGCTGGTCAGAGAGGCCTCCTGCCCATGGGCTTACAGCGCAGACTGTGTGAGCCAGCCAGGCTGCAAAGGAAAAAAAGACTTGGCACAGTGCCCTTTGAGGCCATCTGGGGAGGTGCTGTACAGTCCCTGGCTCTATGTAGGCCACCACCTAACACATACAGATAGATCATAGACTCGGGGCATTCCTAGGTGGGTCACAGAGACAGTGATGGAGGGAGGAGGGCTCTAGCCTGAACTCCCAAGCCAGGACCCCCAGATCTTCCTGCTGTGTGCCCAGGGGCATGGCATAACCTCAAAGACTCATGACTGTTTTGGTAAAAAGTTCAATTAGGGCAGTCTTTCTCAACCTACAGATCTCCACCCCTTTGGAGGTCACATATCAGATATCTTACTTACCAGATATCCACATTGTGATTCATAATGGTAGCAAAATTACAATTAGGAAGTAGCAACTAAATAATTGTATGGTTGGGGGTCACCACAGTGTGAGGAACTGTGTTAAAGGGTCGCAGTATTAGGAGGGCTGAAGGCACTGTATTAGGGCTGTGCAGGAGTGTAGAACCCTCCACTAGAGCATGGGCAGCCTGCAGGAGAAAGAACCATGCTCTAGAAGAGTCCCCCTCATGTGATAGTGGGTTGTGGCTGTTTTGTGTTCTGTTTTTTTTTGAGGGGGGGGAACCAAGTCTCCTGGGCCTCAGTTTGGCATCCAACGGCCTATGATCTTGAACTTGGTCAACTTAGCTGCCTGTCTTTCTTTTTGTTTTTGTTTTGGGGAGGGGGACTTTGATTTTGGGTTGAGGGAGAGTTTGCTGTGAGGGGTTTTGTTTTTTGTTCTTTTAGGGGGAGCATGGTCCCACTTCAGTCCAGCTGGCACCAGACTCAATAGCCAACGGCCTCCGGCCTCCCTCACCCTTCCTCAGCCTCCCTCCCTTCCTCCCTTCCGCTGAGATTGAAAATATGAGATGGAAACACATGGTCAGGTCTCAGGTGATAGTTCTGGTTTAACGCAGTCTCTGGAAGAACCTTCCTTTGACACAAAATAAGAAAGTAAAGTTAAAGAAGTCAAAAGATAGCTTAACAGTTAGGAACACTTGCTGCTTCTGCAGAGAACTCATTTGATTCCTAGCACCCACATTAGCTACAAGTAACTAGAGAGTCAAAGGCTTCTTCTGACCTCCAAAGGCATGAGCACACACACACACACACACACACTCACACACACACACCTGCATACAAGCAAAAGCACACACATAAGTTCGCACACACGCACACATATACATACACACATACCTGTGTACAAGCAAGTGTGAGCATACACACATGCACACACTCAAGCAATACACCCTTGAACACACCTTCATGCGCGAGCGTGAAGGTTCTTCTGACCTCCAAAGGCATGAGCGCACACACACACACACACACACACACACACACACACACACCTGTGCATGCACATGCATGGGTCAGAGGAGATACATGAAGTTAAAATAATTTTTTAGGGCTAGAGTGATGGCTCAGCAGTTAAGAGCACTGACTGCTCTTCCAGAGGTCCAGAGTTCAATCCCCAGCAACCACATGGTGGCTCACAACCATCTGTAATGAGATCTGATGCCCTCTTCTGGTGTGTTTGAAGTGAGCAAAGGTGTACTCATATACATAAAATAAATAAATCTAAAAAAATAATTTTTTAATTAAAAAAAAAAACCTTTAGAAGGTAGGTTAAAGAGGCTCTCCTTGTTCTCCTAACTAGGGGAGGGTGGAGTTGGCATTGGAGTGCAGATAACGCTGATTTGGGCCAGAATCAACATGTGCCATAAGAGATTTGATGCGATATCATCCAGGGACAAGACACCTTGACCTTATCAGGATTTTACATTACCAGGGACCTCTGCCCATTGCTCCTTCAGATAAGCGCCTATTCCAGGAAAGAGGTCAAAGGGCACCAGGTGGGGACCTCATTGTGTCAGCAGGTGGTTGGGCCCCGGAAGGCTCTGGATGCTGAGTGGGACAGGGGTGGGTGGGGGTGGGGGGAAGGGGGTGGGGGGTAGGGAGGATGGGGTGGGAGGTGGATGAAGGTCGGGCTTCGAAGTAAACAGGTTCAAATCCTGTTCAGAGTCTGCGAGCTCCCTCACCAATCGGTTTCCAAACCCGACCTGCTCCCCTGACGGACTTGAACCCCGAGGTGACTGCTAGAGGAGCACAGGACAGCGGTCGGTCGGTCCTGATGAAGCTGATGTAACCCCTCCTGCATTAGGGGGAATTCCCACTTCTCTTTTTCAAAAGAGAAGGGCGAGAAAAGGAAATAAAGCCCCAGTCCGGATACACAGGACTCCTGGGAAGGAATGAGAGTGGTCACCCTAGATCGAGATGGGAGCGACTAAGAAGGGGGCTCGCTGAAGGTCGTCTCACCCGGGAGTGACTCTGCTGGCTTCCCTCCCATCACCAGGCTTGGGGTGACGTAGGGCTCAGAGGCAGATCGCTTGCCTGACTTTCTGGAACCTCGGGGTTCCAGCATGGTGCATGTGCGTGCACTCGAGTGCACACACACAAAGCAACAAAAGTCAGGTGAGATAATAATCTGTAATCACAGGGCCTATAATCTGTAATCCCAGTACGCTGGAGCCTGGGGCCAGAGGACTGCCCTGATTTGAGGTCAGCCCCCACTACATAGTAAATTAAAAAAAAAAAGACTGCCAAGATGGCTCAGTGGTAAGAGAGCTTGTTGCCAAGCAGGCCTGATAACCTGATTCAGTTCCCAAGACCCACGTGGTAGAAGAAGAGAACAAACTCCTACAAGTTGTCTCCTGAACTCCACAGGGTAGCTGTGGTTTATGCACGCACACCCATGCACACGTCTTAAAAAAAAATCAGGATTAAAAATCACCACGGTGGTGGATATCTGTATTTCTAGCACTCAAGAGGTAACGGCAGGACAATCAGAAGTTTAAGGTCATCCTCAGCTATATAGTGAGTTCAGGGCCAGCCTGGGCTACATGAGTACCTGTTTCAAAAAAGTAGGGGAAAAGGGCTGGCAAGATGGCCTAGGAGGTAAAGTCGTTGGAGTACAATCCTGGTTTTGGTCCTGAAAATCCACATAGAGAAAGAAGACTAACTCCCAAAGTCCTCTGATCTTGTGTACACCTAGGGGCTCTCTCTCTCTCTCTCTTTCTCTCTCTCTCTCTCTCTCTCTCTCTCTCTCTCTCTCTCTCTCTCTCTCTCTCTCAAAATAGACAACACCTGGTCCAACCCAGCTGCACACCAAGTGTCCACATGCCACCCTAAGGACAACCCTCTGTCCCTCCTCCCCAAGCTCTGCCTTCTAGTCCTCCGCCTATGAATAAGGTACCATGACCACTAGCAGCCTCCCCACATGACCGAGAGTCTCTAGCTTCTCATTGGTTTCAACAACAAATCCCAGAATACAGTGCGGGGGGCGGGCTGATTTGATCACATGTCCATCTCTGACCCAATCACTGTAACTGGCCAGCTTGGAGGCAGGACAAGAGGAGTCAATAAATGCCTCTGACCACTATGGCACTTGTGCACATGCGTGCACATACTTGCATGCATAGAATTTAAAATAAAAATAAATCTTAAAAAAAAATAGGCAAAGGCTGCTCTCTTCCTTGCAGGGTCTAGCCCTGCTTACACCACATAGGAGAATAAAGTCACCGAGTTCTACACTGCCTGGATAATCACAGACATAATAACTTAAGGGTTTTTGCTTCCTTGGCAAAATTAAAATGGGAAAAATATTTAATATCAAGCATTAAAAGGAAGACTGCTGACATTTTGATGGACCTTGATGCAAAAACTAGGAAGACAATAAGAGAAAAGTCCTGGGCCAACAAGAAGCCTCCGCAGGGAAAGGAGCTAGCTGGCTACCAGGCCCAACAACCTAAGCTCAGTTCCCCGGGCCCCACATGATAGGTGCGCACCAATTCCTGAAATTTGTCCTCTGACCTCCACATGCGAGGTCTGACACAAGCAATGACATGTCCACACATAAGCAATGACATATCCACACACAAGCAATGACATATCCACACACAAGCAATGACATATCCACACACAAGCAATGACAATGACATATCCACACACAAGCAATGACAATGACATATCCACACACAAGCAATGACAATGACATATCCATACACAAGCAATGACAATGACATATCCACACACAAGCAATGACAATGACATATCCACACACAAGCAATGACATATCCACACACAAGCAATGTAGAAACAAGAGTAAACTAAAAAGGGCCTGGAGCAAGCAGGGCTGGAGGGAAAGGGAGAGGTGGGGGATGAGAGAGAGGCAGAGACAGAGACAGAGACAGACAGAGACAGACAGACAGACAGACAGACAGACATGGCAATCAAAAGGAAAAAACAGGCCCCACCTCTGCCATCCCGACATTCAGAAGACAGGCACCGGAGGATCACTGCAACTGTGTGGCCAGCCTCAGCTACAAAGTGAGTCCCAGGCCAGCCTGCTCTCCTTGAGACTCTGCTTCAAAAATACAAAAGCAAAACCAGGTGTGGTGACTTGGATTCCATACTCTGGATGCAGAGGCAGGGCAGATCTCTGTGAATTCGAAGCCAGCCTGTCTACAAAAGTTTCAGGACAGCCAGGGTTACACAGAGAAACCCTGTCTCGAAACCAAAAATGAACGAAGCAAACAAAACAACAACAACAACAACAACAAAATCCTACAAATGTAAATTCTGCAAGTCCTGGGGCCAGATGAGAGGGTTCATCAGAGAGAGGAGCTTGCTGTGAAACCCACATAGTTGAAAGAGAATACCAATTCCTCCATGCTATCCTCTGACCTCTACACACACACACAAGACGTGCATGCTGCTTCCCAACCCCCAAACAAATATATAAATAAATATGTGTGAAGAAGAAAAAATAGCTGTCGTGTCAAACATTGAGAAGGAGAGTTCAAAGTATAACTGAACGTTCAAGGCCAGCCTGGTCTATTTATTGAGTTTCAATCCAGCTAGGTCTATATAGGGAGTCTCTGTCCCAAATTAATGGGCAGGGAGGGAGCTGGGGAGACATGAGCTTACTTATAAGCCCAAGTGTCACTTACACTCCTGTATCAGGAAGTTCATATTTGACACAGTCCAAACCAAACCGCTGCTTCCTCCTGGCCCCAAACCCATTTCTCCTTTCCTAGGCCCCCAGCTGCCCAGGCCATCTGGACACTTGCTTTCTATCTTTCAGTGCGCCCTGCCTGCAGATCCAGTTATGGCCAGGTGGATCACACATCTGCAAGCCAAGCACTAGGGAGGTAGAGACAAGATATGAGGTTCAGGAGTTTGAGGTCATCCTTGGCTACTTGACATGTTTGAGATCATCCTACAGTCTAACAACCCTGTCTCAAACCAAAATAAAAAGGCTCACTGCTAAGGATAACAGGAGGAGCTGTGGTGTTCTTATGTTCCCAAGCAAACCTACATCCAGACAAGTCCTGAGGACACGAGGCACTGGGTATGGAGCCTGTACACATGCTCACCCAAAAGGGAAGGGAAGAGTGCTGGGTGTTTCTGAGGACCCAGACTAGAGGGGGCAGAGGAGTGGACTTCCTTATGCTGTGGATGTACAGACATAGACACACAAAGACACAGACAAAGACACAAACACACATAGATGTATACAAAGATATACACACACATTTGTTGATGTTGTTAAAGACAAGATTTCACTTTGCAGCCCCCAGGGCTGACTTCAAACTCATAGCAACCCTCCTGCCTCAGACTTCCAAGTGCTGAGATTACATGTATGCACTGCCACACCCAGTCCTTCTGGAAGCAGAGCGTCACTATATAGTCTTCGCCATTCTGGAACAAACTATGTAATCCAGGGTGGTCTTGGACTCCCAGGGTTCCACCTGCCTCTGCCTCCTGAGAGCCGGGACAAAAGGAGTTCACCGCTGTGTCTAGCAGTGGATTTTATTTACACAAGCACACTTATTTTACACCGCTGTGTCTAGCAGTGAATTTTATTTACACAGCACACTTATTTTCTTGTGTAGCCCCAAGTTGCCTCAAATTCCCAGCATAGCTGAGAACAACCTTGACCTCCTCATCCCCCTGGTGCTAGCTCCCAAGTGTTAAGATTACAGGTGTGCATCACCATGGTCAGGTATGTGATGCTGAGGGTCAAACCCAGGCCTTCATGAATTCTAGGCAAGGGCTCTAGTGACTGAGCCATACTCCCAGGCCCCATTGGGGTGTGTGTGTGTGTGTGTGTGTGTGTGTGTGTGTGTGTGTCTGTCTGTCTGTCTGTGTGTGTCTGTGTGTATGTGTGCGTGCACGCATGCTCATGTACACACACACACACACACACACACACACACACACACACGAACAAGTGTACAGATAAACAGGAAGCAGGAAGCAGAGAACAAACTTGGGTGTCATTCCTCAGGAGCTGTCCAACTTACTGTTTGGGAAACAATCTCTCAGTGGCCCTGCTGTGTCTTGTCTGTGTCTGTGTCTGTGTCTGTGTCTATGTCTGTGTCTGTGTCTGTGTCTGTGTCTGTGTCTGTGTCTGGTTCACATAGGTGGGCTAGCCAGGGAGCCCCAGTGATCCAACCACCTGCCTTCCCCTCCCCAGCTCTGGGGGGTGACGGGGGGGGGGGGAGCCCAGCTTTTTACATGGCTCCTGAAATCTGGTTTGCAAGTAGTTTCCCAGCCCCACCCCCATTCCTGGATATTTTTACTGTGCTTGGGGTTTTCTAACTTGAGGTCAGTCTTCAAGGTCCACCAAACCAAGGTAAATAAAACTTCAAAGCCAGCCCACAACTGAGCTTTTTACATTTCTTTGAAGTTCATGAGATAAGCCTTTTCATTGTCGAGCCTGGCCACTGCAGAAGCAGTCTCCAAGAAGCTGTCCCTTGGAAAGCAAAGAAAGCTGGTAAGTTTAATGGCAAGGAGGTCAGAGGTGATCCCGCACCACATCCCAGGGACCCTCGGGCATCCGTCCTGGTCCTGTCGGCTGGCCATCTATCATCCCTCAGTTCCCTAGTCCTGCATTTCAAAGGTTTCCTCAGGTTACCCAGGCACCAACGGTCCCTCCTTGAAGTCCCTTTGAATGTCAAGTTCAAATGATTCTGCTTCTGTCCTCTTCAAAGGCCATTACAGAAGTGTGGCCGGCAGCTCAAGGGCCTCAAAGATAGTCTTGTCCTTTGTTACGTAAAGCCAGCGACTGGAGTTCTTGAGAGGAAGTTTTTCCCGGATGACACGGATTAGTTGGTGCCAAGGTTTAAACTTTTCTAGGATCCCCAACAGCACAGCGCTCTTTCAGCTGGAGTCTTTCTTGCCTGGGTCCTCTGTTCCCCCACACCATCCTGCCCAAGGAGTCAACAAAAACTAGCAAGGCTGGCGGTACAACCCAGTCACTAGAGTATATCTCTAGGTTTGAGTCCTAGCACTTAATTGACCATGCATGGTGGTGCAGGACTGTAATCCTTGCACCGAGGATGAGGAGGCAGGAGAATCAGGAATTCAAGATGATCCTCTGCCACAAAGCAAGTTTGGAGCTTGATCAATTAATTGATCAATTAATTAATTATCTGACAACTTCTTAAGACATAGCCCAGGTTAGCCTGGAACTTCATCACCTCTTACCTCAGGCTTTCCCACTGCTGGAATTACAGGTGTTCACCACTGTGCCTAGCAGTTTGTGGACACAAGGTGTCCTATAACCCAGGCTAACTAGGAATTCGATAGATAACCTTGAACCTTTTGTCTGTTTACTTGCTGGTTTGTTTGTTTGTTTGTTTGTTTGTTTAAGACACAGACTCACTCTATAACCCAGGCTGTCCTGGAATGTATTTTGTAGACCAGGCTGATCTCTAACTCACTTGATCCTCCTGCCTCTACCTCCTAAGAGCTGAGATTACAGGCAGGTTCTTCTACTCTGGTCTGTGCAGCATCAAAACAGCTCTATTCTTCTTTGTGCTTAAGGTGGAGCCCAGGGCTTTCTCTCCTGCTGGTAAGGTCTCTGTAACTGAGCTCCACCCTAGCTCAGGTCAGTATGAGGACATGGGCAAGCCCACTGTGACCCATGTGTCAAAAATGCCAGCCTAAGGTAAGGCTGCAAACAACTCCCACAGTTACTGTTAGATTTCTGAGGCAGCTTAAGGAGGCAGGAGGCAAAGAGACAGGAGTCTTGAGCTCTCAGCAGCTAGGACGTGCTCACTGTAGGGCGTACAGTGAGGGAACAGATTCTCTCCCGTGGGAAGTTGAACACTCTGCCAAAGAAGAAAGATGGCCGTGACCTTTTATATAGGGGCAGAAATGATTGTAGCATGTGCCTGAATTCCCCTCCTGCAGTCCTTCCCTCCAGGAAGTGGCTGTCCAAGTTGAAACAGGATGTCCCCACAGATACTCTATCACTTACAAAGCCCACAGTGTCGGAATCTCAACGAATTGTTAATGCTTAACACAGACGACAGCTTCTCCCCAGCCTTCAGAGAGCACAGCTAGAAGGGCTGCCCCACTGGAGAGCCAGCAAGCTCTCTGGGCACTGCACTATGCCCCCCTATAAGTGCATAAGTACTTTGGGTTAGCATTACTACATGCCCAGTTGAGAGATGGTGGCACACGCCTTTAACCCAGTGGTTGAGAGACAGAGGCAGACAGAGTTTGAGGCCAGCCTGGTCTACAGAGTGAGTTTCAAAACAGTCAGGGCTACACAGAGAAATCCTGTCTCAAAACAAAACAAAAAAGAGGCCTTAACTGCCAAGGACATAGAATTTTGGGGGGAGGGGGTGGAAACGGATCGAAACAAATCTATGTCAGGCTATGAGAAAAAGGGACAAGTCAGCAGTCAAGGGTTACACCCCGGTGCAGCGACATAGATATGGATGAGAGCAACACTGATGGAGAGCAGACATACACACACGCATGCACACAACCACACTCGCATACATGCACATACGTACACCGTATACACATACGTGTGCACGCACACATACACATATACACTTGCACACATATACACATATATGTGCATGTACACATGTTCCCAAGTCAGTTTTGAAGTCACATTGGGTAGACTGGAAGTAAGATTTTCAGAGTGATCAAGGAGGGGTGGCTAGTGGATCGCTCAGGAGCACCGGAGCCGCCACTCATCCAGACGGACATTGGCAGTGAGCCACCAATGCCTTGTCACAGGTCTTCGTTAGTCCCATTTGTTGGAGATGCGGAACTTCTGACAACCACAAACGCTGAACTCGGGCCTCTGTCATGTTGCCTAGCTCTGAAGCTCAGAGATGATTGACAGAGTGCCTTGGCTAATCTGAGCCCTTGGATACAATGCACGGGCTTTCAAGTGGCACCCATACTGCCTTGTATAAACCATTGCATACCTGGTCCCGCACAGGACATGTCTTGATTTAGATATAGGAGACATTATGTTTTCTTAAAAACAACAATACCTCCTAAACTGGGCCAGGTGGTACATTTACATTATGTTGCCAAAGATGGCCTCCGCTTCATCTACTTTATCTGAGTTGTTTTTTTTAAAGATTTATTTATTTATTATATGTAAATACACTATAGTTGTTTTCAGACACACCAGAAGAGGGCGTCAGGTCTCGTTACAGATGGTTGTGAGCCACCATGTGGTTGCTGGGATTTGAACTCAGGGCCTTCGGAAGAGCAGTCAGTGCTCTTAACCGCTGAGCCATCTCTCCAGCCCTTTATCTGAGTTTTTAACTCTGGAGAAGCAAACTTATAAAGCAAATGCCCAAAGCCTGTGTCGTGGAGCCTGCCTGTAATCTGGCACTCAGGAAAAAAGACACAGGGAGAGCTAGCATTCAGGCTAGCCTGGGCTACATAGCAAGACCTTATCTCTAAGGAAAGAAAAGAGACAGAAAAGGAGGAGGGGAGGGATTGGAAGTGAGGGAGCTGTCTCAGTGGGGAAAACCCTGGTTGTACAAGTGCATGAACCTGAGTTCAAATTCGAAGCACACAATTCAAAAGCCAGAAATGGCCATAACCTCAGTTCTGGGCAGAGCAGAGACAGGAGGATGCTAGGGGTTTAGTGGCTGCCAGCCTAGGCCTAGGTTCAGTGAGAAACTGTTTCAAAAGAGTGACGGAGCAGGACACCCTATGGTCTCCTCTGGTTGTGCTCGGAAGTGGCCAGATGCACCTGCACAAACAAGCCTGCATCCACACACATACATGCACACACTACATGCATGCATGAGCAAAAATAGATAGATAGATAGATAGATAGATAGATAGACAGACAGACAGATGATAGATGGATAGATAGATAGATAGATAGATAGATTAGATAGGTAGATAGATTGATAGATAGATTAGATAGATAGATAGATAGATAGATAGATAGATAGATAGATAGATAGATAGATTGATAGATAGATGATAAGATAGACAGACAGATTGATAGATAGATAGATAGATAGATAGATAGATAGATAGATAGATAGATAGATAGACAGACAGATGATAGATGGATAGATAGATAGATAGATAGATAGATAGATAGATAGATAGATTAGATAGGTAGATAGATTGATAGATAGATTAGATAGATAGATAGATAGATAGATAGATAGATAGATAGATAGATAGATTAGATAGGTAGATAGATTGATAGATAGATTAGATAGATAGATAGATAGATAGATAGATAGATAGATAGATAGATAGATAGATTGATAGATAGATGATAAGATAGACAGACAGATTGATAGATAGATAGATAGATAGATAGATAGATAGATAGATAGATAGATAGATAGATAGATAGATAGATAGACAGACAGATAGACAGACAGATAGACAGACAGATTGATAGATAGGTTGATAGACAGACAGACAGATAAGTCCTGACCTTGGAAGGGAAGTTGAATTCTGGGTGTCATAGTCTACAAGAGCCACCAAGAGCCCTTGTCCCCTCTTCATCTCAGCACAGCCTCTAGACACAGGCTCATGGGCCTCTGAGATCTAGACAACATCCTAGGCTCACTGACATCTCCCCCAAGATGTTTAAAGATGGAAATGGCCGTGTTAGCAAAGTAGAAGGGAGCGGGGGTGAAAGAGAGCTGGAGGGAGAAGAAAATGAAGATGCTTTAGTCCCAGCACTCGGAAGGCTGAACATTCAAGGCCAGCCTGAAGTACACAGTGAGTTCCGGTCAGCCGGAGCTACACAGTGAGACCCTGTCTAAAGTAAAAAGTCACCTAGCACCCGAAGGAACTAGAAGAAGAACGGTTAACTACATAAAAATTTAGCAAAAGAAATGATATCATGCATTAGGTCATGACAACCACAGATCATCAGCCACACAGGAGCACAGTCGCTGTCTACTAACTGAACCCAGAGCACGTCGGCTTAGGTAGCAGGAGCTAACCTTCTGGTCATAGTGGGCATGCTGTTCACCAGAAGCCCCATGAGTCATTCCCCAAGGTTCCTGGGGAAAATAAAGACATCAGATAAGGGGCCCATTCTGGGAAGAAATAAAACCTTGGCCGGTGGCCCAGGTTCTCAGGGAAAGTCATTGGCCTGCTAGGTAGACTCACCTTGAACTCTTGGCCCCGACGTCTCTTAATCATCCCTTCACCAGCTATTTATAGGTGTAGCATAATTCATTCATCCACCCAATTCGTGCTTCTTAGGACTCGCTTCACGTTCCAGCACAGCTCCGGCTTACTCTGCTTCTGTAGTCACAGCTCCCAATAGCCAGCCATCATCCAAAGGTATCAAATGGAAAATCTCAGAAAGAGACAATTCTTGAACTGAATTTATTTTGAGACAAAGTCTCTCACTACACAGTCCCGGCTGGCTGGGAACTCACTGTCTAGACCAATATAACCTCAGACTTACAGAGACCCACCTGCTTCTGCCTCCCCAGTGCCGGGGCAAGGGTGGTCCACACCAGGCTGCAATTTATAAGATTTTTTTTTTTTTTTTTGGTTTTTCCAGACATGGTCTCTCTGTGTAGCCTTGACCTTGCTCTGTAGTGCTGGGATTAAAGGTGTGTGCCATCACCACCACCACCTGGCTCACAATTCATAGATTTTAAATGGGGCACCATTATCAAATAGCATGAAGGGATTTGGATCTATCTCGCACCATCTCTGTAGGAGGCTCCTCCTCATGAGCACATGGCCTGCTATACTATATGTATCGACATAACATACTACATACATGCTCATGGTCCCGTTCTCGGGGTGACTTAGGGGCCATTTTGGAGGCAGACCAACTCCTGGAGCACCAGTCTATTATGGATTGTTGTGAGCCACCATGTGGTTGCTGGGATTTGAACTCAGGACTTTTGGAAGGGCAGTCAGTGCTCTTAACCGCTGAGCCATCTCTCCAGTTCTTCTGTTCTTACGATCATTCTCCTTTGGTATTTGCTCAGTCAGTGCCTCGCATAGACAGCAAAACAGAGTGTGAAAGGGCTAAGTGCTGTCTGTGGCTTTAGTTTCCAGTGAGGACTTTGCCACATGTGTCCCTCCCCCCACCTGAGGAAAGACAGTTCATCTATATACTTTGTATGGTCAGCATTCATTAGTACAGTCAATAACTGAGCTTTGGTTGATAAGGGGTGTGTGTGTGTGTGTGTGTGTGTGTGTGTGTGTGTGTGAGAGAGAGAGAGAGAGAGAGAGAGAGAAGACAGAGACAGAGAGAGACAGAGACAGAGAGACAGAGACAGACTGAGACAGAGACAGACAGAGAGAGAGAAGGCCAGAGGTTGATGTCTGGTGTCTTCCTTATTAGTTCTCCACAAAATTATCACCATTACCCCATCATTATCATCACCATCATCACCACCATCATCACCATCAGCAGCAACACCACATTTTTTAGGTTTTGGATTTTTTTTTTTTTTTTTTTTTGCTGTTGTTGTTTTGCTTTTTATGTGGTGGGTCTTGAACCCAGGGTCTTGGGCATACTAAACATATGTTTTTCCACTGAGCCACAGACCACTTCTTGATTTTTATTAGCACGGTGTAAGTAACTGTATGTGAAGTGACTCCCAGCCTGAGGGACTCTGTTCAGGATTTCCTGTGTCTCCAGATAGAGTGGCAGTAAAGTGGTGGAACTGATTTGTTTGTGTAAGACTCTCACAGATTACGTTACATTTTTTCAAAAAGAGAACTGTAGCAGGGCTTTCAGCTACTTTGTGGGTCCTTTTTTCTCCCACCCCTGCTCAGGGGTGTGTGGGGCTGGAGGCGCCTGTTGGTCAGTGAGTTGAGGTAGCCACAGACTACCTACCGACCAGGTAAATTAACAGAGTGAGGTATTTTTCTTGGAAATCCCCAAGTAAATCTGTGTTCAGCACAACTGGATGCAGGGTCTCGGCAGACCATCCATCTACTGAGAGAGGCCAGCACTGCTCGCTGCACAGATCTGACCACCTGAGCTTATCCCACAACTCACAGGGGAGAATGGACTCCCACGAGCAGTCCAATGACCTTATGCATCATGGCGCAAGTCTACACACATGTGCGCGTGCACCCACACATCACACACACATATACAAGCACACACACATACAAGCACACACATACACACACATACATACAAGCACACACACAAACACACACATCACACACATACGAACACACACACATATACAAGCACACACACATACAAACACATACACACACATATAAGCACACATACATACATACAAGCACACACACAAACACACACATCACACACATACAAACACACACACAAACACACCCATGCATGCACATACAAGCACACACACATATAAGCGCACACACATACAAGCCACACATACACACACACATATACAAGCACACATACACACACAAACACACATACACACACACACACACACACACATATACAAGCACACACACACATCTTAAGATACATCTCTACATCTCCTCAATCACTCCTTAGCTCTGCTTTTCTCTGCTTGGATTCCTTTTCGCTCACTCAATCTTTCTCTGCACAGTGACAGTGACTGTGCCGGTGACATCATGGCTAGCGCTAGGTCCAGGCTGGCTCCACTTCCCTTCTTGAGTGGTGTCGAGTATCCTCTGTAAGCCCCCCTGTGGCCCAATTCAAAGGGAGGTCCTGTTTCTCGGCATATCCAGCCAAAATCCCCAAAACGGGTCTAATTGGTCCAGCTGGACCAGAAGCTGATCCAAGAACCAATTTCAACAGCCAGGGAATTTCCCAAAACCGTGGCTAAGGCTTGGGGATCGACTGGAGCTGGAGTTTAGTGGGCAGGCTGCTTGTCCAGCGAGGCCCAAGGTTTGAGTCCCAGGACCGCATATAAGTGGACATGATTCTGTGCATCTATAACCCGGCACTCAGGAGGAAGAAGCAGAAAAGTCAGAAATTCAAGGTTGGAGGCTAGCCTGCGCTAGATGGGAGAGGGATGGCTGTCTTCTGACAAGAGGGTGTGAGATCTGTCAGGTAAGCAAGGCAGAAGAGAGATCCTAGAGAAGGTGCCCCTCCAATTGAAAACTCCAGGAGAGCTGGGCTTTGTATGGTGGGGGGTGGGCAGAGAGGGTGCAGTGGGGGAGGAGGGTCTTCTAGCAAATGCAAGTGCTTTGTGGGGGCAGTGGAGGAGAAACAGGAGGTGCAGTAGGGCAGGCGGCTTCCCAGGAGGCTCCCCTTCCCTTCCCTTCCCCAGACCCTGATTCAGTCATGGTGTTTAACTCTCCTGGCCCAGGCATGGCTCCAGGCCCGGACAATGGCAGGCCATGTCACCCACTGATCCAGACCACAGCTCTGGAATGTCAGCTGATGCCACATACTGAGCCACCGATCTTCTGGGATTGCTCAGGGGAAGGTCTCCCAACTTGAAATGATGCTTGGCTGCACTTGTATGGTTCCCAGGTGCTCAGGTGGCTTTTGTTTACCTGGAGGAAGGGCCCCACCTTCTCATCTGGTCTGAAGTCACTATGTCCTAGGTGTGCCCTCTGGGGGATGGCTTCTTTTCTCCCCACAAAAGTATGAGGAACTCCTCCCTTTAAGAGAATAAAAGTATGAGAAATTCTTCCTTTTAAGAGAATAAAAGGATGGATTCCATTCTGTGGCTCAGGCTGATCTGAAACTTGTTTTGTAGCCCAGGCTGGACTCAATCCTCAACCTCTTTCCTGAGGATGGAACCCAGGGCCTGTGCACAGGAATCACATGTTTTCCACTGAGCCACACTCCCAGCCTTGACCAACAGAGGCTCCTCATGTAAGATACAGGAAAATGGAGACTCTCCGGGTTGAGGGTTTCAGCCTCAATTCACTGTCTCTGGCTTGACTGGTTGCCAGTCACACCTCAGGTCATTCTCCGCAGTAGACAGCTCATACCCACAGGGAGTGCCAGGAGCCTGGGTTTGGGTTTTTCTTGAAATAATGAAGTACAATTTCCGAAACTTCCTTAATTTAAAGATCAAGATCCTACCCAAGTGAGCACTGAGGCAAGGAGGGACCTGGGTCAACTCTAAGACGTGGGTTCTACATTGGCAAGCTGTCTCCCTTCTGGGAGCCTCAGTTTCCCCTGCATGCAAGGAGCAGACTTTCAAGGCATAAGTAAGACTCTGAAGAGATGACTCAGTTGGTAAGGTGCTTGACCCACAACATGAGGGGAGGGGTTTGAGTCCCAGTACCAAGGTTAAAAAGCCAGGAGCAGTGGTGCATATCTGAAACTCAACTCTGTCGGGGAGGAGACACAGGGAGGAGCCTGGACTTTGCTGGTTCAGTGAGAGACCCTAACTCAGGGGGGAAAAGAAGGTGAAGACCAGGTATCCACGCACATATATGGGCACACAACCTAAATGTATACACCACACCAATTTTTTTGAAGGATTACATCATAAAGCGGAAGCTGACTTGACATACTGCCTAAAACTTGTGTCCACTCAGTGACCGTCTCTTCCTCATTTCCTCTCCTTTGTTTGATGGACAGATACTTTGAGAAAGTAGATAAGGATGAAAAAGACGACTTCATTTCCTGCCAGGCATGGTGGCACACGCCTTTAGTCTCAGCACTTGGGAGGCAAAGGCAGATGAATCTGCAAGTTTGAGGTCAGCCTGGTCTGCAGAGTGAGCTCCAGTTCAGCCAAGATAAACCCTGTCTTGAGACCCAACCCCCTCAAAAGAGAACCCAAAACCTCTAATTCCCCCCCAGTTCCTGGAGTCACCCACTTCCTCTTCTTATACAACCATGGGGGTGAGGGTGGGGTGGGGGTCAAAACCACTTCCAATTTACACAGACAGCAAGAGTTACTCAGAGCGTTCCAGAACACGGGCTGCTATCCCAACCTTCTGGAGGAGGAGGAGGCCAGCCTGGGCTACATGGGACCCCCATTTCAATAAATAGCAACAGCTTGGCCTGTTGGTATATGCCTCAGCTGCCAGCACTGGTGATGGTACTTTGGGAAGATGACAAAAACTCTAAGCAGCCTGGTCCATGTAGCAAGTCCCAGGTCATCCAAAGTCACCTTTTATTTAACTGGTGCCGGGCATTCAACCTAAGTCTTTTTTTTTTAGATTTATTTATTTATTTTATGTATATGAGTACACTGTAGCTGTACAGATGGTTGTGAGCCATCATGTTGAACCTAAGTCTTTATACATGCTAGGCAAACCCTCCACGCCTGAGCTACAGCCCAAACCCTTGTTTCTTCTTCTTGAGATGGAGACTCGTGTAGCCCAGGCTGGCCTCAAACTCACTGTGTTGCCAAGGACGACCACTTCGAACTCCTGATCATCGACCTCTATTGTGATTGCAGCCTGTACCCCAAGTTCAGCTCAGCCACCTATAATCAGTTAACTTATTAATAACCAATAATGCTTTATTTTCAGATACATTTGGGATGTGAGCCCCGCCCCCCAATATCACACTCTACTTCCCCCTTAACATTTCAACACGTGTCCCCTAGGAACAGGATATTATTATTCACAACCACAGAACTTTTATTGAATGTGGATAAGTTACCCCATTATAAGGGATTAAAGGTGTGTGCCGCCACACCAGACCATTTTTCTTTTTTTTTTAATTTAGACAGGGTCTCCCATTGGCCTGGAACTCTTTAATCAGGCTGAGCTGGCAGGGCAGTAGTGGGCTCCGTGGATCTGCTTGTCTTCAGTGTCCCAGTACTGGGGTTCCAGGTGCACACCCATGCTTAGCCTCTTTGTCCCCTGTGGCACTGGCGGTTTTGTAGAACACAGTCTGGTACCTCACAGACTGTCTTAATCAGGGTTGTTGTTACTGTGAGTAAACACTATAACTAAAGCTACTTGGAGAGGAAAGGGTTCATTTGGCTCACACTTCCACAGCACTGTTCATCATCAAAGGAAGTCAGGACAGGAACCTGGAGGCAGGAACTGAAGCAGAGGCCATGGAGGGGTGCTGCTTACTGGTTTGCTCTCCATGGCTTGCTAGACCTATGGAACTCGGGTCCACCAGCCCAGGGATGGCCCCGCCCACAATGGGCTGGGCCATTCTCCAAAAATCTCTAATTAAGAAAATGCCAAACAGGTTTATCTAGAGCCCAATTTTACAGAGGCATTTTCTCAATGGAGGCTCCCTCCTTTCAGATGACTCTGTCTTGTGTCAAGTTGACATAAAACTATCCAGCACATAGGCTGTGCCTCCTCTGGATAGGTGTAGCAGCATCTGAGATTCCTGGCCCAGGAAGGAATATTCAGGCTTGGTCTAGTCACCTCAAAGCACCTTTGGCTGGTCATAGATGCCAATTGCTTACCAGGGCCAAGCTGGGAACCATCTTTGTTCAAGAGTGACTGCCCAGCTGGGCGGTGGTGGCGCACACCTTTAATCCCAGCTCTTGGGAGGCAGAGCCAGGCAGATTTCTGAGTTTGAGGTCAGCCTGGAGTGAGTTCCAGGACAGCCAGGGCTACACAGAGAAACCCTGTCTTGAAAAACCAAAAAAAAAAAAAAAAGAGCAGCTGCTGTGTCCTTGTGTGAGTGGAGTTATTTTGATGATGGCAGCTCTCTCTCAGTCTCCATCACATGCTGGAGAAGCCCCTCCCTTATCTGCTTCCTTCTCGGATTTCTGGTTACCTTCTCAGGGAGATTTCATCCTAAAATTGCTAGAAGATTGGCTGTGGAGGTGGTACTTGCCACAATGTCCTAACATTCCGAGGCAGGTGGATATCTGAGTTCAAAGCCAGCTGACACAGGGCTCCATAGCAAAATTCAGGCCAGTTAGAGCTATGTAATGAGAGCCTGACTAGAACAAACCAAACCAAAACCTGCAACCAGGGCCTGTGGGAATGGCTCAGCCAGTAAAGCCTTGCAATCACGAGGAGTCAGGTACAAAGCCAGACATGGCGGCATTCACTTGTAATCCTAGCCCGGGAAGATGCAGACAGCAGATCCCTAGGGTTCGTTAGCCAGCCAGTGGTCTCTGGGTTAGTGAGAGACCTTGTTTCAAAAATTAAAAGGAAAAAAAAATAAAGCTAAACAATGCCCGAGAAATGACTCCTGACATGCTCTGGCCTCATGGCTGAGCACGTATGCCCTTCGTCTAGTTGGATATGATTGCTTAAATCTACAATCCCAGCACTCGGAAAGCTGTGTTGAGGCAGGGGACCTGCCCAGTTCAAGGCAGTGTAGATCACAGAGACCGTCTTTTAAAAAAAGAAAGAAAAAAAAAACAAAAAAAGAAGGAAAGAAAGAAAAAAAGAAAGACAGGCAGACAGAAAGAAAGAAAAGAAAAAAAGAGAAGAGAAGAACAGAAAAGAAAATTGGGCAGGAGAGAGAGCTCAACAGTTATCAGGGGACCCAAAGTTCAACTCCCAGTACCAACACAGCAGCTCACAAGCATCTGTAACTCCAGCTCCAAATCAAATGCCATCTTCTGATCTCTGAGAGACCTGAGACAAAACACCCATACACAGAAATCAGTGAGTGTTTGTTTGTTTGTTTGGCTTTTCAAGGCAGTGTCTCTCTGTGTAGAACTGAGTCCTAGAACTCTCTCTGTAGACCAGGCTGGCCTTGAACTCACAGAGATCTGCCTGCCTCGGCCTCCTGAGTGCTGGGATTAAAAGTGTGCGCCACCACCACCTGGCGTGGATGGGAAGCCTCCTAAACAGCTGTCAGGGCCTGTGTCCTCCCCCGTCTCTGCTTTCTTTTTCTTGGTGACTCTCAGACCACCTAACTTACTTGTTTCTTGCCTGTTGTCCACCAGAAGGAATCCAGCACCAGGGAACAAATGGATGTGTCCCAGCTCCTGGCACAGTGTCCAGTGGCCACTCAAATAACAATGCTGAACTCAGCAGCGAACCCCACGATCCTAACTAACACTGCGGTGTGGAGGCAAGAGAGCAGAGTGAGTTTTAGCATCATACTTGTCTAAAAATCGAGTTTGAGGTCAGCCTGGGCTATGTGAGACCCTGTCTCCAAAAAGAAAAAAAAGTAAGTAAAATAAAATAAATACTTGTAAAGTTAGGCATGTAGATTACTGGTAGAGCTGTATGTGGGGGGCTTTAATTTTGATCTCCAGCATGATGATAGATAGATAGATAGATAGATAGATAGATAGATAGATAGATAGATAGATAGAGACAGACAGACAGACAGACAGACAGACAGACAGATGATAGACGACAGATAAATAATAGATAGACATAGATAGATAGACATAGATAGATAGATAGATAGACAGACAGACAGACAGACAGACAGATGATAGACAACAGATAAATAATAGATAGACATAGATAGATAGACATAGATAGATAGATAGATAGATAGATAGATAGATAGATAGATAGATAGAGACAGACAGACAGACAGACAGACAGATGATAGACAACAGATAAATAATAGATAGACATAGATAGATAGACATAGATAGATAGATAGATAGATAGATAGATAGACAGACAGACAGACAGACAGACAGACAGACAGACAGACAATAGATATGAAGTGAACTTAAGGGTTCTTTGGAAAGTTGGTTGGATGGTGTTTTGCTGGGGCAAACATGTGAAGTAACATTTAACTGAAGCAGACACAGGAGAGAGGGTGTTCTGCTAAAGCAAGCATAAGAAAGGACACATGCTGAAGGATTCTTCGCTATATGCCTTAAGTTGCATAGTTGAGCTGCATTTGTTGAGACTCCATAGAGAAAAATGCACCAAAAAACTTCTGGTGGTGTGCTGCAGTTTCTTGCTGCTTCCTCAGACTCGGGCTGAGGGGCAGAGTGATGTCAGCTGAGACAGATGCACATGCTGAGAAAGACGCATGTGCTGAGGCAAAACACAAACT
The DNA here is from genome assembly GCA_036184795.1 of Tokudaia tokunoshimensis. Taxonomy (NCBI): domain Eukaryota; kingdom Metazoa; phylum Chordata; class Mammalia; order Rodentia; family Muridae; genus Tokudaia; species Tokudaia tokunoshimensis. Next base: position 141,693,937 of record BTHU01000004.1, read on the forward strand.
GAGGCAAGGCCCCCAGAGGACACGTGATGTTTGGAGGATATAAATAAGACTCAGAGACAATGGCAGAGGCTGCGCTTGGCCTGCTGGTAGAGTTAGCTGTGCAATACATATTAGTCTTCAATGAGAACTTCTCCTGGTGTCCCTCTGGGCCCCTCCTGCTGACTCGAGCAGAGGCCTGGCTGTCTCTGCTAGGTGTGGCCATTGCTGTTGGTCATGTTTGCTATCCCTACTCTACCGAACTGGACTGCTGATGTGTCTGTGAAGTGTTTGTGAGTGAATCAAGCTGTCACTATTGACCTGTGAACTGAACTGCCAATTTCCAGACAACACAGACAGAAGTTGCTCCAAAGAACCTTTCTAAACAGGTTCACTTTCCCTGTATCCTTTCATTTCCACTACCTCTGGTGGGTGGTGGGCTAAAAGGCAGGATAAAGTGTTTAAGAACCACCATTAAAAATAAGGAGCCGGGCAGTGGTGTTGCACGCCTTTAATCCCAGCACTTGGGAGGCAGAGGCAGGAGGATTTCTGAGTTCAAGGCCAGCCTGGTCTACAGAGTGAGTTCCAGGACAGCCAGGGCTACACAGAGAAACCCTGTCTTGAAAAAAAAATAATAAGGTTTGAGGGGCTGGAGAGACGGCTCAGCGGTTAAGAGCACTGACTATTCTTCCAAAGGTCCTGAGTTCAATTCCCAGCAACCACACAGTGACTCACAATCATCTGTAATGTGATCTGATGCCCTCTTCTAGAGTGTCTGAAGACCGCTACAGTGTACTTACATATAATAAATAAGTAAATCTTTAAAAAAATAATAATAAGCCAGGCAGTGGTGGCGCACGCCTTTAATCCTAGCACTTGGGAGGCAGAGGCAGGCGGATTTCTGAGTTCGAGGCCAACCTGGTCTACAGAGTGAGTTCCAGGACAGCCAGGGCTATACAGAGAAACCCTGTCTCGAAAAACAAACAAACAAAAAAATAATAATAATAAATAAATCTTTTAAAAAAATAAGGTTTGCCGGGCAGTGGTGGCACACGCCTTTAATCCCAGCACTTGGGAGGCAGAGGCAGGAGGATTTCTGAGTTCAAGGCCAGCCTGGTCTACAGAGTGAGTTCCAGGACAGCCAGGGCTATACAGAGAAACCCTGTCTCGAAAAACCAAAAAAAAAAAAATAAGGTTTGAAAGAAATTGAAGTTACATAGATGGATGATAGATAACAAATATTTATTGCATGCAAATTCAAAGACTGAGCGAGATCATCCATGTATATTGTGAAATCAGAGTCTTCCCCAAAGCTCTGTCCATGTCAGCTATCTCAAAAGCCTGCTGAATGAACGAATGAGCACATGGGAAAGATGTCCCCATTTTTGATCCTCAGCCTCCACTCACAACCAGCTTCTGAAAGGCCACAGGTAACAGTAGGGAAGGCTATTTTGCTATTTATTTATTTTCCATGGCACTTTTTTTGTATTTTTTTTTTAAGATTTATTATATGTAAGTACACTGTAGTTGTCTTCAGACCCACCAGAAGAGGGCATCAGGTCTCATTACGGATGGTTGTGAGCCACCATGTGGGTGCTGGGATTTGAACTCAGGACCTCTGGAAGAACAGTCAGTGCTCTTAACCACTGAGCCATCTCTCCAGTCCCGGGACTTTTAAAAAATTCTTCTCTCATACACATCCTGACAACCGTTTCCGGTCCCTTTACTCCTCCCAGTCCGTCTGTCTCCCCCTCACCAAACCACCTCCACTGAGCCCCAGATCCACTTCTCCTCTGTTTCTCTTCAGAAAGAGCAGGCCTGAAGGGGAGGCTTTTTAAATCAAAGCCCGAGACCATTCAGAGAAGCGCTGGGTCTTCAGATTCCAGACCCATCTGAACAAATGCACACACAGCACCCTGCTCATGCCTGACCGGCCAGAGGAGTGTGCACATGGCTCCAGCCAATCGCGTCAGAAGAGTTCATAAATGGCAGCTTGGTAGATTCTCACAGAAACAATACCCTTCAGAGCCGGGAAGGACAACCTCCCCTCCACCTCCTTCTGGTTAGCCCTGATCTTTGCTGTCTCAGGACCTCCCAAACCCTGATTTCAACCCCAGCCACTACTTTATCCTGTCTTGGGCTGTATGTCTGGCACCATATAGACTCCGTTCTGTTGGGTATGGCGGCTTCTATCCTGAGAACCTCATGTGTTTGTAGCAAACAGCCTTTGCCCTTGTCTCTTCCTTTGTGAGGTCAAAAGGGGAAAGGAATCATCTAATAATAACTCACTTTGCATGCCTGGTCTCAGTACACCAGCCATTGCATATCCACCACCCAAACGTCGCCTGCCTTCGCAGACAGAGAAAGGACTGAGACACAGAGAGGTTAAAGAATATTCCTAGGGCTAGTAGGATAGCTCAGTGGGGAGAGTGCCTGCCTAGCACACACAAAGCTCTGGGCTAAATCCCCAATGCCACTTAAAGCCTGGTGTGATGACACACACCTATAAACTCATAAGCAGCAACTTGTTCTTTTTTTTTTTCCAGAGACAGAGTTTCTCTGTGTAGCCCTGGCTGTCCTGGAACTCACTCTGTAGACCAGGCTGGCCTCGAACTCAGAAATCCTCCTGCCTCTGCCTCCCAAGTGCTGGGATTAAAGGTGTGTGCCATCACTGCCCGGCCCGCCATCTCTTTTTAAAAGACAAATTCTTAGCTAAGTTGCCTGGGTTGCTTGAATTCACTTTGTAGCTGAGACAGGTCTCAAACTCACAGTGGTCTTTTTGCCTAAGCCTCCTGTGATGGCTAGTTTTATGTCAACATAACACATACTCACTAGAGGGACCACAATTGAGAAGATGCTTCCATAAGATCCATCTCTAAGTTGTTTTCTTAATTGGTGATCAATGGGGGAGGGCCCAGCCATTGTGGGTGGGGCCATCCCTGGGCTGGAGATCCTGGGTTCTCAGACAGAGCAAGCCATGGGAAGCAAGCCAGTAAGCAGCTCTTGCCTCCAGGATCCTGCCTTGCTTGAGTTCCTGCTCAGACTTCATTCGGTGATGGACTATAATATGGAAGCATGGTATTTCACCTCAACAAGAGTCACCCTCCTGGGGGATGTCAGTGTGCACCACCACACCATGCGAACAGTGGGTTTGACCTATCATATCAGCTCGCCACCCCTTCACCACCACATCCTGGTATCTGTGACGCTCCTTTTCACTGCATGCCCCATGTTGAGGCCTGTGGGGTTTGCTTGAGCCTTGGGTCCAAGGAAGGCTGAGCGCTTCAAGCTGGCCAACCAGCCAATCCCGCTGCTCCACCCTGAGTGGATCCCGAGATGCTCGAGTATCCCCAGAGGCCGGCAGATGAGTCAGCCTCTGGAATTTGGAAGGCAGAGGAACAGTTTGTTTTCCTGGGAATGGGACTCACTAAGTAGTCCAGGCTGTCCTTGAACCTGTGACCCTGCTGAGTCAGCTTTCCAGATGCTGGGATTGTGTGTGCACACCAACTTCAATCCCTGGGGTTTTGCTAGACTTATTGGGAAGGGATTGGTTTCTTTTTTTTTTTTTTTTTTTTTGGTTTTTCGAGACAGGGTTTCTCTGTGTAGCCCTGGCTGGCCTGGAACTCACTCTGTAGACCAGGCTGGCCTCGAACTCAGAAATCCTCCTGCCTCTGCCTCCCAAGTGCTGGGATTAAAGGCGTGCGCCACCATCGCCCGGCTGGGATTGGTTTCTTTAAAATGTTTAAAATCGCATGGCATTTACTTATTTTGTGTGTGGCATACGAGGAGGCACACGTGCACCATGGCGGGTATGTGAAAACCAAAGAACAACTTGTTGGAGGCAGTTCTCGCCTCCAGGGACCGAACTCAGGTTGTTAGGCTCGGCAGGAATCAGGTTTTTATGCTCTGAGCCACCTCGCCAGGTCAGGAAGGCCTTCTTTCAGCTGAGATGAACCAGGGAAGCTTAAACCTCAAAGATGGCGGTGACTGGGTCTCCACTCATGAGACACCAAGTCCTGGGAACACAGAGAGTATCTGCACCCGAAGCCAAATCAAGTCTCCACCTGCCATCTTCAGCGTATCCCCCCATCCCCCACCATCCTCACACATGACGACCAGGGGGGTCCAGCACCTATGATCTTGGCTCAAGGGTTTTGTCCCCTCAGGTATTGAGAACACAGGTCTAAAAAGTGGAGAGGCACTCCCCAGGGAGCAACACTTAACCCATGGTTGACAGGAGCTAGTGACTCTCTTGTCCTCAAGTGGACAGTTCTGAGGGGTGTACTACCCCAAGTCTCAGGGTGTACTACCCCAAGTCTCAGAGTCCCCAGCATGCGGAGCCCAGTAGCCCAGGCTAGCCTTGCTGAGTGGCTGCCCTCAGGCTAGGCTCTCTCCCTCCCATCTCCTTCCCTGTTCTTCAGCTGAGTTTCTGGGGACTGCTTTCACACAAATTCCGTCTCAGATCCATCTCCTGAGGTTGGTTTCTGACCTGCACAGCTGAACCGCTCCGACTGACACCAAGTGCCAGCCTGCTTTTAAATATATTTGCCTCATGGTGCTCGCGAGACAACTCTAGTTAAAAGCACGAGTACCGCTCTTGCAGAAGACCGAACTCAAGTTCCCAGAGCTCACGCACTGGGCAGTTCACAGCCACCTGTGACTCCAGGTCCAGGGGAATCTGACATGCATGGCCACCTCCAGTACCGACACCTACAAATGCCTACATATGGACACTCACACATGATTAAAAATAAAACAATAGCCAGGCATGGTAGTGCATGCCTTTAATCCCAGCACTGGGGAGGCAGAAGCAGGCAGATCTCTGTGAGTTCCAGACCAGCCTGGTGTACATAATGAGCTCCAGGACAGGCAGGACTACATAGACCCTGCCTCAAAATCACCACCACCACCACCATCATCATCATCATCAAAAACATTTAGTTCATCACTGTATTTTCTTTTTTTTCTTTTCTTTTGTTTAATTTTTTATGTTTTGGTTTTTTGAGACAGGGTTTCTCTGTATAGCCCTAGCTGTCCTGGAACTCACTCTGTAGACCAGGCTGACCTCGAACTCAGAAATCCACCTGCCTCTGCCTCCCAAGTACTGGGATTAAAGGCGTGCACCACCACTGCCCGGCTTTTTTTTTTTTAAGATTTATTTATTTATTTTATGTATATGAGTACGCTGTAGCTGTACTAATGGTTGTGAGCCATCATGTGGTTGCTGGGAATTTGAATTCAGGATCTCTGCTTGCTCCAGTCAGCCTTGCTTGCTCCGGCCCTGCTCGCTTTCAGCCTAAAGATTTGTTTATTATTATATGTAAGTACACTGTAGCTGTCTTCAGACACACACCAGAAGAGGGCATCAGATCTCATTACAGATGGTTGTGAGCCACCATGTGGTTGCTGGGATTTGAACTCAGGGCCTTTGGAAGAGCAGTCAGTGCTCTTAACTGCTGAGCCATCTCTCCAGCCCGTAACTATATTTTCACAATCCGCTTTGCACCTGAAGCAGGGCATGTGCTGTATAAGGCGAATTGTGGCGTGCACAGCAGAAAGGCCAGGCAAAGAGGGAATCACAACGCCCTGCTCCCTCCCCAAGGCTGTTCCTGAGCAGGACCCAGATGCTGCTTCCACCCTCCCACCTCCACCTCTTCCTGGTTCATTACCAAGATTGGGCAGCGCCACCTCAGCTGACCCCAAAGTGGCCCTCGGTCCTTCCTCCGCCCTTTCATCTGAAGGCCTCCCGGGGATAAGAGCATCCCTGACCTTTGAAAGAACCCTGTGCGCTAGGACCTGTGAGGCAGACTTTGATGTTCCTTCTCAGGATAGAGACAGTGGGAACTGAGGAGTTCCCAAAATGTTCCATTCATTCATTCATTCACTCATTCATTCATTCATTCATTCACAAGTTCATTCACTCATCCCTTCACCCGACAGTGAACATTCGGGCAGAGGGTTCTACACTGCAGACAACAGAGTCAACTAGAAGACTAAGGATATCTGTAGCTCAGTTGGTAGAGTGCTTGCCTAGCAAGCGTGAAGCCCCGGGTTCCGTTCCCAGCACCCCATAGACTCAGCATGGTGGTGCGTGCCTGTGATCCTAGAGCCTAGGAGGTAGAGCAGCAGGACCAGCTCGAGGTCATCTTTAGCTAGGAGGGAGTTTGAGGCCAGCTTAGGCTACAGGAGTCGCTGGTTTAAAAACAAAGCAAGCATCAGTCAGAGCCTGCTGGGCAGAAACTAATTCATTAAAAGCAGCAGAGGGCCTGGGAGATGGCCCAGAGGTTATGGCCACTGGCTGCTGTTGCAGAGGAAGGTGTGATCACTGGCTCTCACAAGGTGGTTCACAACTGTAACCCCAGCCAGGGGACTCCATACCCTCTTCTGGCCTCTGCAAGCACCAGGCACATAAGTGGTACCTAAGCATGCATGCAAGTAAACAACACATCACATACATAAAATATACTAAAAAATTTAAATTAAAAGCCCTGGGACTGGAAAGGGTGGTGCACACCTGTGGTCCCTGCACTCCGGAGGCAGAGACGGGGTTGCAGCAAGTCTGAGTCTAGCCTGGGTGCCTAGTGACCCCTGTCTTCAAATAAAACAAAACAAGCCAGCCTTGGTGGGTGCCTTGCCGTCAAAGACACATCAGAGGCAGGATAACCCCTCCCACTGCTGGGTGCCCCTCAGGAGCCTACTGCCTCCTCTACACAGGCTGGAACCCAAGAAACACTTTAAACTTATTATTGATGGCGTCTCACTGTGTAGCTCTGGCTGTCCTGAACTATGGAGACCAGGTTGGCCTCAGACATACAGAGATCTGCCTACCTCTTCTTTCAGAGTGCTGGAATTGAAAGTGTGCCTCCACCATACCTACAGATGGAACAGAACACTGAAGCAGGCTTGAGAGCGGCCAGATAAAGCAGAAGGTATCGGATCCGGGGGACACAACCTGTAATCCTGATGCTTGGGAAGTAGAAAGCAGAGAGGTCAGGAGGTCAAGATCCTCTTCAGCTACAGATGAGTCTCCAAATCAAAAGGAAAAAAACAAATCAAAGTAAAACAAAAACTCCACACCAAACCAAACTGAACCGAAGTTAAACAAAGCGATTGCTGAGTGAGTCAGGGCCCTTTTCCCCTCCACTCCAAATACAACACAGGATCGAACGAGGAGGGACCCACGGGACCCACCCAGGCCTAAGCGAGTTCCTCATGTTTCAGTGAATAGGGACTTGAGTAAACAAGGGCGACTTCATGTCCAGGCAAGAATTACCCAGGCAATATAGTCCTCAAAAAACAAGGACAAAGGCATGTAGGCCACTTGCTATTGCCACAATGCTACAGGGAGTCAGGGTTGGCTCAGCGCCCAACCCCAGGTGGAATCAGCTTGCCTTTCTGATTCTGAAAGTAATTTAGGCTCATTATTATAGTAGTTTCTTTTGAATTTTATGTTTTTTAAAGATTGATTGATTGATTGATTATATGTAAGTACACTGAAGCTGTCTTCAGACACACCAGAAAAGGGCATCAGATTTCATTATGGACGGTTGTGAGCCACCATGTGGTTGCTGGGATTTGAACTCAGGACCTCCGGAAGAACAGTCAGTGCTCTTAACTGCTGAGTCATTTCACCAGTCCTTGAATTTTATTTTTGTGTCTCTGTGTGTGTGTGTGTGTGTGTGTGTGTGTGTGTGTGAACCTCATGGAGGCCAGAAGAGGGCATCAGGTCCCTTGGAGCTGGAGTTAGTGGTGGTTAGGATCTACATGATCTGGGTGCTGGGAACCAAAATAGGGTTCTCTGCAAAAACAGGAGATGCTTTCAGCTGCCGGGCCATCTCTCCAGCCCCTAAAGATATTTTTAAAGCAGACATGTTAGACTCCACTTGTAATCCCAGCACAAGAAAAGCAGTAGCAGGACCTTCTCTGTGAGTTCAAAGCCAGCCTGGACTGCCTATTAAGAGCCTGCCTCAAAAAACACCAGCAACAAAAACCAGGGGCTGGACTATGATTTTTCAATCTCATCATTTGAGAAGAAGAAAGGCAGAGGGGAGAGGGTCTGGATTCCAGGTCATCCTCTGCTACACCTGTAATTCCAAGCTATCCTGGGCTACCTGAGAGCCTGTCTTGAAAATCACCACCACCAAGGAGGGGACCAGTTAACAACAGCTTCAGACAACACAGGAAATGTTAGGAAATGAAAGACCTGAGTTCAAAGCATTTTCCAATGCTCGGATCAAATGTAAACTCAAAGGTGAGTCTGTGCTTCTGTCACACACTGCCGCTTGTGGTGTCCTGAGCCCCACCCTGCACCTGCTATCCCCACTCTGTGCACTGCTGATCCACATACAAGTGTGCTGTGTGCTACGATCAACAACGGGAAACCAAGGCATGAAGCAGTTGAATGAATTGTGCACTGTCACAGGTGCAGGTGACCTTGCAGGGATTCAGGTACAGGCACTCTGGCCTCCGGTCTTCAGGTTCTCAGTGCTCACGCCCACCTCCACCCCCACCCCCACACTCCCCACACCTCCCATATCCCCACCCCTAGCCACCCCACCCCAACCCCCAGCCCACCAAGACCCCTATGCCACCCCCAGCCCCCCCAGTCCCCCCACATCTCACTCCCTCACCCCCACCCCCCACCCCACATCCCATCCTCACCCCCTATGGCCCCCACCCCACCCCTCCATCTCCCACCCCACATCCCATTCCCACCCCCACCCCTCCACCCCCCACCCCCACTCCACATACGGAGCCATGTTCTTTACCTGATCCTTTCCATGGGCGGAAGGCTGCATTGACTCCCCTATTTGTGGGAATCGGGGTTTTCCACTCTTCTCCTGATAGGAAATAGAGAAAAATTTCCCTCTGGGTCTTCAGTGAGGTAAGAAAGCTATGGCTAAATGTCACCGCAACCCACGCTTCTAACCAGGACGGCACAGGCACTCAGCCCCCTTGATCAGCTGCCCCACCACAGACATAGTTCAGGGCTAGGGGGAGCATCCGGAAGGTACACGTGTAACACATGTGTATGTATGTATGTATGTATGTATGTATGTATGTATGCTCTAAGTATGTCATGTGTTTGCTCACTGCGGCACAGAGTCTAACTGGTCCCAGGTGACAGGTAGGGGTGACAGTGCTGTGATCCAACCCTGGACATCTGGCTCTGGCCTCCCATTCTGATGGACAGCTCTGTGATCTCATTGGCTCTGGGGAGCCTCCCAGCCTCTGCCAGCTTTGAGCAGAAGGCAGCAAGACCAATACTAAGATCTGTTCTCTGTGAGCCGGGCAGTAGTGGCACATGCCTTTAATCACAGCACTTGGGAGGCAGAGGCAGGTGGATTTCTGAGTTTGAGGTCAGCCTAGTTTACAGAGTGAGTTCCAGGACAGCCAGGGTGACACAGAGAAACCTTGTCTGTCTTGGTTTTTTTAAAGATTTATTTATTATATTTATATGGTTATACTGTCACTGTCTTCAGACACAGCAGAAGAGAGCATTGAATCCCATTACAGATGGTTGTGAGCCACCATGTGGTTGCTGGGATTTGAACTCAGGACCTCTGGAAGAGCAGCCAGTGCTCTTAACCACTGGCATTTCTCCAGCCCTTGTTTTTGTTTTTGTTTTTGAGACGGGGTTTCTCTGTGTAGCCCTGGCTGTCCTGGAACGCACTCTGTAGACCAGGTGTCTTGAACTCAGGAGTCCCCAAGCTTCTGCCTCCCACACACTGGGATCAGTGGCGTGCGCCACCACCGCTTGGCTCTTCTGTCTGTCTAGACAGAGTCCCACGAAGTCAATGCTGGAGACAAATTCACTATGCGACTGGGTGTGACCTCGAACTTCTGATCGGCCTGACTCTACCTCCAGACGCCGGGATTACAGCTGTAGGTCGTCAGTTTCTGTATTACTAGGGATGATGGCGCCTCGGGCTTCTTCACGCATGCTCGGTAAACTCCTCACTGACTGAACTACAGACACTCCCAGCCTGCTTTGTATGCAGTGAGACTAGGTCTCACGGAGCCCAGCTTGGCGTTGACCCTGACCTCTTGGAGTCTTAGCGACTACAGCAATGTTCTCAAGCTGTATACATGGGGGTTGGGGTGGGGGTGGCGAGTCCTCATGATGAAGAAGCCAGGACTTTACTGAGAAAGTCACCTCTCCAACCTCTACACCCTTTTTGTTTTGTTTGGGTTTTTTGAGACAGGGTTTCTCCGTGTATCCCTGGCTGTCTGGAACTGACTCTGTAGACTAGGCTGGCCTCGAACTCAGAAATCTGCCTGCCTTTGTCTCCCAAGCACTGGGATTAAAGTCATGCGCCACCACCGCCCAGCTACACCCCTTCTTTTAAACGACTATCGCTCAGCCCCCGGTTCTACAGTCCTTGGTTGTTAAGGGCCTTGCCTTCTCTGCTCAGGACTCCACAGGCAGAAGCAGACACATCACCTGCTCGAGCTCTTGTCCGTTAGAGCTAGCCTGTTTGCTCTCTCGGATGGCTGTTGGATTCAGTTCTTGTGGCTCTGGGACTGAACTCCCTGTTTTCTTATTTGGGGACTGGAGAAGGCAATTCTCTCTGTAGTCAGAAATGAAAAAGGGGCGGAGCTAGGCAGCCAGGCCAGGGTCTGGGTGGGGACTGAGGTGGACGCTACAGAGCTGTGAAGGAGAATCCTCAGAAACAATGTTCACCTTGCACTGACCCTTCTGCAAAGGAACTCAGGACTTCAGTGATTGTAGGGAGTTGGAATGTTGCAACTCAACTGCCTTCAAAGCCTCCTGTTGAGTCTGTGTGTGAACTGACATCTGGTGAGGCTGTTAGGTAAGTTATTAACATGCATAATCATTACGTGCTCGTCAACCAAAAGGTTCAGAGTCACCATCGGAGGCCTGTAGCACATATTTACCTGTCTACCTGATGTTGCCACCAATGTGTTTAAAAACTGTCTTGATTTATGACTTTCTTTGTTTTGTTACTATAACAACTTAATAACAGCTTAATAATAACTGAAACCACATCCGTGTTGGAACATGGAATGTGGGGTTGTAAAGTGTGCGTTTCCATGCCACAGTCCCCAGTATTTGTCTCCAGAGTACATTCCTACTGCTTCTGAGGAGAGAGCTGGCTTGCATGGAACACGCTCAAGAAGGAGAGAGAAGGGAGAGAGCTTGGTGCCTCACAGCGTAGGGATTGAGGACAGCACTAGTGAGACTGTCAACGAAGATCCCTGGCCCCTGGTTTCTGGTGCTGAACAGGCATGGCAGGCTGCCACCTTTTCAGTTTGGGAAAGAGGAGGGACAGTTGACAAGTGTGCCAGGCATGGGGAAGGGCTTCGCTTTCCTCCTCTGTCCCTGGCTGTCCCCAGCACGCTATGCTGCAGTCTGAGGGCCCTTTTAAAACGAGATAATTGACTGTATATTAGTCCAGGCCAGATGTAGCCCAGGCTAGTCTCAGTTCTCTGTGGACCTGAGGATAACCTTGAACTCCTGATCCTACCATCTCCGTTTTCCAGGCTCCCCTCTCCCTTTTAAAATTAAAACGTTCTGCTGGAGAGAATGGCTAGGCAGGCAAGAGCTGCACGGTGCTTGTGGGAAGGACCCACCCTGCAGCTCACCACTGTCTGGAGTCCGGGCCCCATGAGTGCCAGGCAAGCACGCGGTGCACAGGCGTATGTGCAGGCAAAACACTTGTACACTTAAAATAATAAAGTAGAAATAAATATGTTTAAAATCACATTTATTTTCACCGTTCAAACTGTGTGTCATCTGCATTAAACCTATTAAGATATCTATCTTAATAAGCCAAAGAGAGGAAAAAAGAGGGAAACCCACTGGTCCCATTAGAGGCATCTGGAGCCTCACTTCATACAGCTTCTGCCTATTTCCAACTTCTGTTTTAAGATCTTTAATCATCTTCCTCGGCTTGTACATTATTATTATCATCATCATCATCATCATCATTATTTTGTATTGAGATTTACAACCCAGGAGGCTACTGAACACTCAACTTTTCTAAAGACAGAGTAGAATTTTTCCCCCAAAGTCAGAAATCCCTGCTTCTGGCACAGCAGTTGGGGTTGATAGTTTTTGTATTTGTGTCTTGTTTTGAAATAATGAACAGTGTCTCACACCTGTCATCCCAGAGCTTGGGACAGGGATACAGGAAGATAAGGTGTTCAGTCTCACACCTGTGATCCCAGAGCTTGGGACGGGGACACAGGAAGATAAGGTGTTCAGTCTCACACCTGTCATCCCAGAGCTTGGGACGGGGACACAGGAAGATAAGGTGTTCAGTCTCACACCTGTGATCCCAGAGCTTGGGACGGGGACACAGGAAGATAAGGTGTTCAGTCTCACACCTGTCATCCCAGAGCTTGGGACGGGGACACAGGAAGATAAGGTGTTCAGTCTCACACCTGTCATCCCAGAGCTTGGGACGGGGACACAGGAAGATAAGGTGTTCAGTCTCACACCTGTCATCCCAGAGCTTGGGACGGGGACACAGGAAGACAAGGTGTTCAGTCTCACACCTGTCATCCCAGAGCTTGGGACGGGGACACAGGAAGATAAGGTGTTCCAGGTCTACATCACCACAGAAGTTCCAGGCTAGTGTGGGTACAGGAGAGACCCTGGTTTGTTTGTTTGTTTTTAAGATTTATTTAGCCAGGCAGCGGTGGCGCACACCTTTAACCCCCAGCACATGGGAGGCAGAGGCAGGGGGATCTCTGAGTTCAAGGCCAGCCTGGTCTACAGCGTGAGTTCCAGGACAGCCAGAACTACACAGAGAAACCCTGTCTCAAAAAACCAAAAAAAAAAAGAAAGAAAAAAAGATTTATTTATATGAGTGCACTGGAGCTGTCTTCAGACACACCAGAAGAGGGCGTCAGATCTCATTACGGATGGTTGTGACCCACCATGTTGTTGCTGGGACTTGAACTCAGGACTTTTGGAAGAAGAGTCAGTGCTCTTAACCTTACTAGGTTGAAATGTGGAGTTTTGAGAACACCAGAAATCTGGAACCTGGGTCAGAGCCACTCATATCTGGCCAGCTCTCCAGCCCAGAGACCCTGGCTTTTTTTTTTTTTTTTTTTTTTTTTTTTGGTTTTTCGAGACAGGGTTTCTCTGTGTAATCCTGGCTGTCCTGGAATTCACTCTGTAGACCAGGCTGGCCTCGAACTCAGAAATCCTCCTGCCTCTGCCTCCCAAGTGCTGGGATTAAAGGCGTGGGCCACCACCGCCCGGCGACCCTGGCTTTTATAATAATGTTAGAGAACGGACTCAGCCATTAAAAGCACCGGCCTCTCTTCCAGAGGTCCTGGGTTCAAGTCTCAGGACCCATACTGTGTTGCTCACAGCTGTCTATAACTCTGGTTCCAGGGGATCTGACACTCTCTTTTGACACATTCTTTTCTCTTTCCACAGGAGAAAACCAAAAAACCAAAAACCATCATGTGTTTTCAGACGTGGTGTAAGCCTTCCTCTCTGGCACTCGGGGAGCACAGACTGGCCTGTGATTCCAAGGCCAGTCGGGGCTATCTAATGAGATCCTGTCTCAAAAACATCAAAAAATGCTGTGTGGTAACCAGAGGACTGATAAAACTTGTAGGCCAGCCTGGTCTACACAACAAATGTTAGGCTAATCAGAGCTACATGTAAGCACTATTCCAGAGAGAGGGAGAATTAACATGCTTTGACAGTCAAACCCCTCTTATTTAGAAATATCTTTCACACAATATATTTTGGTCATGGTTTTCCTCTCCTTTAGCTCCTCTCAGCTCCCCACCCCACCCCCAGCTCCCTCTCTATGGTCTTTCTTTCTCTTTATTTAATAAATAAAACCCCACAAAATGAAAATCCAAGCAAACAAGAAGAGATGTCCACATTTTTATTTTTTTAATTTCATGCACATTGGTGCTTTGTCGGATCCTCTGGAACTGGAGTTACAGACACAGAGAGCTTCTGAGTAGACACTGGGTCCTCTGGAAGAGCAGCCAATGCCCCTAACCACTGAGCCATCTCTCTAGTCCAGAGACGCCAAGTTTTAGTGGTCTACTTTCATAAAGTCTACGTCCAGTTCTGGGTGCTGTGGGTTCTGGTGGTCTTCCTTTACACCTGTCCCTGCTGGCCACCCTGCTGCCACCACCACCACCACCTCCACTCCTAGCCCCCTTCCTGTGGTCATTATGGAGAGAGCAATACTTACCACTGACTTGTATTGTGGCACTGTAAATGGCAACTTCAGCTGGGCCCCAGGGTGAGCCTCTGCTGCATGTGTATATTTCTTCGTGGTCCTTAGTTATTATCTTAACCCCCGCCCCCGCCTTGTTTTTCCGTGTGGGTTACCAGTTAGCTCCAACCTCTGGCAGTAGTCTGAACGCCCTATAACTGCTTCCCAGGGAACCAACCCACTTCATCTTTTTGATGGTGTCCTCGGATCTGTTCCCCTGAGGACTGATTCTCCCACTGGTGCCTGACCACCATCCCAGGATCTCCCCGCACCATCATCAAGGGATCTGCTGGCCTCTCACCTTTGCAGGGGTTCCTGATCCTTTGTCACAAGTCTCAGGCTTCCTCTTTTGCCCCGCCCCTCTCATGGTAGCGCAGCCGCAGAACCCGGAGAAAGGATGTAAGACTTTCAGATCTGAAAAACGGTTTTAAATTGCATCTACTTATTTATGGACGGCCTCGAGTGTCACGCCGGGATCGTGTGTCACGCCACAATCGTGGAGATCAGAGGACAGCCTGGTAGAGTTAGCTCTCACCTTTCATCTTTACACGGATCCTTCAGGTTTGTGCCTCCTGGGTGCTGGGCTTCCAGGACACTCCACCCGCCCGGCTCACTGGTCTCCCGTGAGAGCCTGTATTCTCGGTCTCTTCTCCTCTAGAAGGCTATGGGGTGTCTGTTCTAAGTTGAAGCCTCACAGTGATGGGTGCTGTCTGGATCAGAAAGGCAGATCCTTGAACAGACTTAATTCTTTATTTTACATTTTATCCCATAGGTCCCCACCCCTTCAGTTTTACTTCCACAGGTCCCCGGGGCATCCCGAAGCCTTTCAGAATTTTGAGGATTTGCAAGTGCTTTTTGTTTGTTTGTTTTTGTTATTATTGTCCCCCCGCCCCCTCCCCCAGACAAGGTTTGTTCGTGTTGCCCTAGCTATCCAACAGCTAGCTCTGTAGAGCAGGTAGACCTTGAACTCGCAAAGATGTGCCCGTCTCTGCTGGGATCAAAGGCGTGCACCACCACTGCCCAGCAGATTTACAGGTTTTGAAGAGATGCTGGGGACTTTCATGAACCCTGCATCCCAGCAGCTGCTGGAGGCTGGAACAGGCAGAACCGGGGAGAGAGTCTCCCTGACTATCGGAGAGGGACACATCCCTGCCCACTCCTTCAGCTGAACTCCGCGAACCTGCTAAGCAAAGAACCAGGGCCTTTTTTGTTTGTTTGTTTGTTTGTTTTTCGAGACAGGGTTTCTCTGTGTAGCCCTGGCTGTCCTGGAACTCGCTCTGTAGACCAGGCTGGCCTCGAACTCAGAAATCCGCCTGCCTCTGCCTCCCAAGTGCTAGGATTAAAGGCGTGCGCCACCACCGCCCGGCTGGAACCAGGACCTTATGCACTCGGGTGTTTTAATCTAATCACTTCACGCCATATCCTTCACTGGCTTATAGCAGTTTGTTTGTTTGAGACAGTTTCCTTCTGTAACATACCCTGGCCTGAAAGTCACTCTGCAGTGGGACTTACTGTTACTGTGTAGTCCAGCCTGGCTTCAAACTCACCGCAATTCTCCTGGTGCAGCCTCCTGATTGTGGGGATTACAGCATGAGCTGCTATGTCTGGACTGGGTTCCTGTTTTTGTTTTTGAGATTATTTTATTATGTGCATGGATGTTTTGCCTGTGTGTGTCTGCACTGCATGTATGCAGTTCCCTCAGACGCCAGAAGAGGGTGTCAGATCCTCTGGAACTGGAGTTACAGACCCACCATGTGGGTGCTGGGAACCGAACCCAGGTCAGAAAGAAAAAGTGGTCTTAACCACTGAGCTATCTGCCCCCCCCCATTTTTATTGTTTTTAGTTTTTGCAGAATTGAGAATCACACTCAAGGCTTTACCCATGCAAGACTCTACTGTTGGACTACATCCCAGCCCAGCTTCTAAGTACTAAGCAACGACATGATTTCAGGTCTCTGCGCCTGCGCACTGGGCTAAGAGGACTGAGGGGTGACTGCACGGTGCAGCGCTGTCCAAGCAAGCAATGGGTGAATAAAGGAAGATGAAGGCGTTCTTCCTCAAGAAGCTTGGACCATAGAGATAGAAACTCAGAAAGGAAGGAGACACGAATGAAAGGGAGAGAGAGCAACTGAGGAGGGAAGAGATGTCTGATCATGAAAAGTCTTCAGAGACATGCACAAGTCCTTAGGACCTAATGACAAGCATACCTATTGTCTTCAGCACTGTGAGGAGACACCACGACCACAGCAACTCTTATAAGAGAAAGCACCTAATTGGGGGATTGGTCACAGTTCCAGAGGCTTAGTCTATTATCAGAACGGCAGTGGGCATAGCAGGCATGGTGTTGGAGAAGTAGCTGGGGGCTACATTCTGATCTATAGGCAGACAGAAAGACACTGGGCCTGGTATGGGCTTTTGAAACATCAAAGCCCCGCCCTCACCAACAAGGCCACACCTCCTCCAACAAGGCCACACCTCCTCTAGCAAGACCACACCTCCTACAACATGGCCACACCTCCTAATCCCTCTCAAATTGTCTACTCTCTAATGATGAAGCACTCAAATATATGAGCCTAGGGGTCATTCTTCCTCTAACCACCACACCTATGATCCCAGCCTCCCAGACCATCAAGATAATGTTATAATAAAACAACAACAACAAAGAACCAAGACAAAGATAAATGGGGTTGGAGTGACAAACAGGAAAACACAGTTCTCACCTCAAAAGGAAAAAGAGACAGTTTATTCTAAAGCCAGATATGAGTGGCTATGACCCAGGTTCCAGGTTTCGGGTGTTCTCAAAACTCCACATTTCAACCTAGTAAGGTTAAGAGCACTGACTGCTCTTCCAGAGGTCCTGAGTTCAATTCCCAGCAGCCACATAGTGGATCACAACCAACTGTAATGAGATCTGATGCCCTCTTCTGGTGTGTCTGAAGATAGCGACAGTGTACTCACATATATGAAATAAATAAATCAAAAAATTAAAAAAAATGTGTGTGTGTGAGTGTTTCGTCTGCATGTATCCATATGTACTGTGAGTGTGCACGGTGTTCTTGGAGGCCAGAGAAAAGCGCCAGATCTCTTGGAGCTGAAGTTTCAGATGGTGGACAGCTACTATGTGAGTTCTAGAAACTCAACCTGGGTCCTCTGCAAGGGCAGTAAGTACTTTGTTTGTTAGACCAGGCTAGCCTCAAACTCAAAGATCCGCCTGCTTCTGCCTCCCAAGTGCTGGGATTAAAGGCGTGCGCCACCACCGCCCTGCAATGCGCTCAACTTTTCAAACATCGTGGTGGGGAGCATGAGGTAGAGCAGCGGTTCTCACCGTCCTAACGCTGTGACCCTTCAATACCGTTCCTCGTGCCGCGGTGACCTCCCAATTATTTTTGTTGCTACTTCATAACTGCAATTTTGATAGTTTTAAATCATAATGTAAATATCTAAAATTGAGAATATCTGATCTGTGACCCCTATGACAGGTCGCTCGGCCTGAAGTGGGCAGTTTCAGCAAAGCAGGGACACCCCTTGTACAGGCCCCACATGCCATGCACGATATTCTTAGCTTTGGGGTTGGTGGAAGCCAGGGTTCTGCTAACACATCCCAAGAGCTTTCATGTGACAGTCACAAGGATGCGAGGTTAGACACAGACATGGGCAATGGCTGGCTCTTGAGGAAGCTAACTATATCCTGAGTTAATTTGGCTCGGGATTTGCAACCTCCCAACCTCTCCCCATTCCGAGTCACTGAGGTTTGTAGAACACTCAAGGTAAGTACAGTCTCTCTCCAGGAGCTTCTCTTTACAGGGAAGTAACTCAGCTGTGAATAGCCCCCCAGCCCCCATGCACAAAGCCCTGAGTTCCATCCACAGACCGCACAGAAAGGCTATCATAGCACATACCTGTAATCCCAGAAGGATCAAGGGTTCAAGGTCACCCCTTGGCTATAAAACACACTTGGCTACACAGCAGTGAATGCCAGGGCAGCCTGGTCTACATGACACTGTCTGGAATTTTTTTTTTTTTTTTAAAGTGTCAGGACCAAGAAAGTGGCTCAGTGGTTAAGAGCACTTACTGGCTGCTGTTGCTGAGGACCCAGGTTCGATTCCCAGCTCCCACACAGCTGCTCACAAACACCTTTAACTCTTGTTCTAGGGGATCTGACACCTGCTTCCGCAGGCAAAACGTTCATATACACAAAACAAAGAAAAATCAGACAACTGAGAGAGTAAGTTCTTGCTTTCTGCCATGTGTATCTCTGGGATTGACCTCAGGTCCTCAGGCTTGGCGACAAGGACCTTCGTCTACTGAATCATCTAAACAGCCCAAAGAATTGGTAATGTGTTTATTTTTTGGTACCACATAGTCCTGGTGGGCTTTAAATTTGCTATGTAGATCAGGCTAGCCTGAACCTGGCGGATCCGTCTATCTCTGCCCACCAGGTGCTGGGGTGAAAATGTCTACCACCACATCTTGTGACAGATTTTCTTTTTCCTGCTATCAGGGGATTGAGCCTAAGGCTCATGAGTGCTGGTCAAGAACTCCACAGCGTTGTAGCCCCCAGCTCAAGCCTTTCAGAACTTAAAAGGTTTTATCATAAGGCAGCTAAGCTGATTCTCAAGTGTTAGCATACTGTGACATGGGGGTTATATCCCACGGGGCACCAGGCCCCAAACCCCCACAATATCTCCTGTCAGCTCCTTAGACACAAGCCATGCAGCCTGAGAGATCAAGGGAGGGCTCCCACAAGCCGTGACATTTCAACTGAGACAACAAAAAGCTTACTGACAAGGAGGGAGAAGATCAACAGAGAAAACAGGCAAGAGCCTCTTGCCCTGCAGCCAGACAGCCTTCTAGGGAGGAGTGCTGTCTGCTGTCAGAGCAGCTGCAGGCTGGAGCTCCGGCGGGGGTACACAGGGCATCCTGGCGCCTCCGCTGGCTGTACTCTTCTGACAGTGACCTCTCCGCCTGGCACAGCAAACACGCAAGTTCAATGGCTCTATTTGCCTTCCTGGGGCAATAACCCAGGAATAGGTGAGAAGCACCCGGGACTTGCCCATAGGCCAGAGGGCAGGTCTGCAGCAGCCCGAGGGTTGGCTGAGCCAGGCACCAGGCCTAGCAAAGGCGTGACCTTCACAAAACCCCAGCTCAACTTGGGTTTAGCAGGCCAGTGGGTGGGTGGAGGGGGGCAGCCCTCTGGGAATTTCAGCTATGAGGTGCTTAACAAGTGTGAGTAGCCAGAGCCCCAGGCTCCGCCTTTCACAGCAAAGCCAATCGATGAAAGGAAGCTCTCCACCCCAGTGTAGAGGCAAACAAACTAAGGCAGCCATGAGCAGTTACTGTCCACACCAGACTGCACCTAAATCCCAGCCACAATAGCGGTTTGCTGTGTGACGGCTTGGCGTCTCTGTGTCTTTTGGACATATTAGTATCTGCTGGGATGATTCATAAGGGATTAAGGAAACAACAAGATTGCACCACACCTAAAGGAAGAACTCAGTGTCAAGTGGGCGGATCTCAACCACTTGTTTTAATGTGTTTATGTGTTTATGTGTTTATGATTACAGCCTTAAGTCTTGGCAGGTGAAGGGCTGTTTCTGCTATCAGGCCCAACCCTGACTTCTGTCTGCACCAGGAGGCCATCTCTTGTCACCTCTGCCACATCATCTATGTCCAAATGAAACCCTCCTATGACTTTTTTTTTTTTTTGAGACAGGGTCTCTCTACATAGCACTGGCTATCCTGCAACTCACTCCGTAGGCCAGGCTGACCTCGAACTCACACAGTTTCACCTGCCTCTGCCTCTCAAGTGCTGGGATTAAATGCTTGTGCCACCATGCCTGGCTGACTTATTGTTTATTTATGGTTTTGTGTGTGTGTGTGTGTGTGTGTGTGTGTGTGTGTGTGTGTGTGTGTGTTGGGGGAGTGTGACTCGTGCTGCAGCGTGCATATGGAAGTCAGAGAACTTCCCTTCTTCCATCCCTACAGGACTCTGTTGGACCAAGCTCAGGCTGTTGTCTTGCTGAAAAGCACCGTTTTCTGACGAGCCATCTTCCCAACCCTTTCCTCCACTTCCTAACACACCCAGGATGAAGTTATTTACATTTTTTCCTGTGAGGCTGGGAAAAGGCTCAGCTGTTGGGAGCACTTGTTGCTCCTGGAGAGGACCTGGGTCCCATTCCCAGCTCACACCCACCCTTAACTCCTGTGTCTGGGGACCCGACACCCTCTCCTGACTTTTGGGGATGACAGATTTGGATGCATAATCATGGAGGGCCTGGAATTGGACAGTCACAGCAGGATTACCTTGAACTTGCAATGCCTTCTGAATGGCAGAGCTCAATACTCATGTTTCCCCCACCCCCTTTTAACAGGGTCTTGCTACACTGGCCAGATTAGCCTCAACCTCAAGAATGTTGGGATTACAGTGCAGTATGGGCTCTCATACTATTGGTGACCATGGGGCGTGGCTGGAGACACAGCTCTATACTGCCGCCTGCAGCCTGAGTTCTTTCCAGAGACTTCCTCTCAGGTAA
This sequence comes from Tokudaia tokunoshimensis, assembly GCA_036184795.1. Taxonomy (NCBI): domain Eukaryota; kingdom Metazoa; phylum Chordata; class Mammalia; order Rodentia; family Muridae; genus Tokudaia; species Tokudaia tokunoshimensis. The sequence continues at coordinate 141,714,664 of BTHU01000004.1, forward strand.
ACCCAGGAAGAACTCTTCTTTTTCTTTTGTGCTTTTGAGACAAGGTCTCAAGTAGCCCAGGCTGGCCTCAATCTCACTAAACAGCAGAGGATGATGACCTTTAATCCTCTGGTCCTTCTCACTCAGTCTCCCCAGGGCTAGGGCTTGAACTCGGGGCTTCATGTACTTAAGCAAGCACTCTGCCAACTGAACTATATGCTCAGCCCTGAGATTCCAAAAGAACAGGACATTTATTTACTGTGTGTGGGAGGCACACATGCGACCACAGGAATATATACAGTGGCTGAAAAACAAAGTTTTTTTTCCACCACATGGGTCCCAGGGACGGAGCTCAGGCCCTCAGCCTTGGCGGCAGGCCCATTTATCCCACAGACATTACTAGCCTAGCCCCAGAAAAAAACTCAAGATGACTATGAAGAGGTTGTTATCTTGTGTTTTGTTTCTGACATTTCGGTGTGTGCATACACACGTGTAGGTCAGAGGGCAGCTTTCAGGACTTAGTTCTCTTTGAAGGGCTTGGCATCCGCCCCTTTACCCCCTGAGCCCTCTCACTGGTCCCCTAGAGGTTTCCTTTAAGAGGGGCACCAGGAAAGGGTGAAACACCCCTGAAAGTGGGGCTGTGAACTTACAAGAGCTGGGCTGTTTTTACAAAACCCAGCTACCTGCTGCCCGTGCCTTCTGAAGACGGGGTTCACAGTGTGACTAAGGAATTTCTTGGGCAGATAACAATATAGGGGGTGGTTGGATCCTGATGTGCCAAGGATGGGACTGTAGCCAAGTAGGGAAAAACTCTTTCTCAGGGGTTACATGGGAAATTCAGGTGTTTTCTCTAACAGAAGCCTGATGCCTTTTGGGAGAGTCCCAGAAAATGTGAATTCAGAGTGAGGTCATGCACACAGGGATCTAAGCTCAGGCCTTAAGAATGTCTTACTGCTGGGGCTGCAGAGACAGGCTCCACAGCAGGTAAAGCCATCTACTTCATAAGCCAAACCTGAAGACTTGAGTTCAGGACCGAGAGCCCACATAAAGGTAGGAGAGAAATGTCTCCACAAGTGTCCTCTGACCACCTCATGCAGGCCCCAGTATATTTATTTTTAGTTTTTCTATTGATGTGTATGGGTGTTTTGCCTGTATGTATGTATACCTGTGCAGTATGTATATGCAGTACCTGCAAAGGCCAGAAGGCGGTGCCAAATCCCCCGAAACTGGAGTTACAGCTCATTTCGAGCCACTAAGTGGTGCTGGTATTTGAACCCAAGTCCTCTGGAAGAGAGACCAGGGTTCTTATCCACTGAGCCATTTCTCTAGCCCTTTGTTTATTATTACCACCCTTTGAGATAGGGTCTTTTATGTAGTCCTGGCTGGCTCTGGGACTCATGTAAACCAGGCTGGCCTCAAACTCAAGAGATCCATCCGTCTCTGCCTCCAGAGTACTGGGATTAAAGGTACATGCCACTACCCCGCTGTTCAAGGTCTTCTCAAGTTCTTTGTATTCAAAAATTCCATTTATTTGGGATGTGTGTCTTGGGATTTCTACTGCTTCGAGGAAACTCCATGATCAAAGCTATTTGGAGAGGAAAGGGTTTATTGGCTCACACTTCCACATCACTGTTCATCATCAAAGGAAGTCAGGACAGGAACCCAAGCAGAGCAGGAGCCTGGAGGCAAGAGCTGAAGCAGAGGCCATGGAGGGGTGCTGCTTACTGGTTTGCTCTCCATGGCTTGCTCAACCTGCTTCCTAATGGAACTCAGGTCCGCCAGCCCATTGTGGGCGGGGCCATTCTCCAAAAATCACTAATTAAGAAAAAGCCCTACAGCAGGATCTTTTTTTTTTAAAGGATTTTTATTTATTTTATGTATATGAGCACACTGTAGCTGTACAGATGGTGGTGAGCCTTCATGTGGTTGCTGGGGATTGAATTTAGGACCTCTGCTGGCTCCAGTCGGCCCTGCTTGTTCCAGATAACCTTGCTCGATCAGTCCCTGCTCTTTCTGGCCCAAAGATTTATTTATTTATTTATTATTATTATTATATTTAAGTACACTGTAGCTGTCTTCAGACACACCAGAAGAGGGTGTCAGATCTCATTACGGATGGTTGTGAGCCACCATGTGGTTGCTGGGATTTGAACTCAGAACCTTTGGGAGAGCAGTCAGTGTTCTTATCTGCTGAGCCATCTCACTAGCCCCCCTACAGCAGAATCTTATGGAGACATTTTCTCCATTGATGGTCTTGGTCTCTCTCTCTCGCCTTTGTCAAGTTAACAAAGAACCCAGTACAGTGTGTGTACATAAGTCATATCCACATGTGGAGGTCAAGGACAATTTGCAGGAGTCAGCTCTCTCCTACCACGTGTGTCACAGAAATTAAGCTAAGGCCATTCGTCTGGTGTCATGTGCCATTACCCAGAATCATCTCGGCAGTCTTTTAATTGTGCTGGAATTTTTGTTCTCAGCTACTGTGAGGCTTCCCTTGTTCATTTAATTTTATCTTGCCTTAAGACCTGGCTTTCCTTATTCTTCTGTATAGCCTCAACTCCACAAGGTACATCTTAACATACAGAAGGCCTCTACAGAGAACTTGAGCATGTTAGCTCAGAGGAAGACCACTTGTCTACCATGTGTTGCCCTACGTTCCATCCCAGTACTGGAGAAGTGTGTAGATGCCTGAATGGGGGTGGGGAGGGGCGTCTCTCACCCTCCAGTCCCAACCACTCAGGACGATGAGAGACAAGGATCATTCTCTGGGAAGTGACAGAGCAATCATTTATTACTATCTCTTAAGCTTTATTAAGTAGAGAAAGAACTACCTAGGGTAGGAGGGGCTCTGGAGAACACCCGACCGACGGTCCCATAAAGACCTCAGCAGTTCCAGGCCAGTTTTAAGCAATTTAGTTGACTGTTCAAGTTACCCTCGGTGTTGAAAGCCCAGTGGGCAATGCACACGTTGTGCTAGCATGAGGACCACAGCATTCCCAGCCTTCACATAAAAGCCAGGGATGGCTGCTGGCGTCTGTAACCGTAGGGATAGGGAGACTGAGAAAGGACGATCCCTGGAAGTTGTTGGCTAGCCACTATGTCAGGTCCCCAGTTTCAGGTTCCCTGTCTCATAAGGTGGAGCGTGAGTAAGGAAGACATCTGATAACCTCGGACCTCTTAGTGTACCCCACACACAGGTTAAGAAGAATTTGTTGGGGGCTGAGTAGCTCAACGAGTAAAGGTGGTGCCGCCAACCCTTATTACCAGAGTTTAATGCCATGGACCGACACGGCGGACGGCGTGTCCTGAATCTTATTTCCATGTATACCACACCAACCAATAAACCAATGGTGAATGTCCAATCTCTGTATCCCTATTTCTCAACTTTTATACTACGAATACACTGTCTAGCGTCTCGAAGGCCCTCTGTCTACTCTTCCCACAGCTGGGGAAACTGAGGCCCACTCGGAACACGCCTCCAAGACTCCCTCTGCCCGGACGCCCAGAGAGACCTTCTCCCCCCCATTCTTAGCCCTGTGATTTCCAAGCGGGGCGGACGGTCTTGCTCACCGCTGAGTCACCCGGATCTCAAAAGTTTCCTCCAAATCTTTACGGCCCGGGGACCGGAAAAAGAGTCGGACTGTCCCGAGGCCTGTTTGTCACATGGCCTGGCCGTAAAAAGCCTACAGAAAGTCCCTGAAGTCATCCCACTCTCCGGCCACCGAGAGGACAGCGCAGAGGGTCGCCGTGGGAGGCGAAGCCCCGCCCCTGCCTGCAGCGGAAACCGGAAGCAGCCGCAGGCCTCGCTAGCCCTGCGGCGCCGAACTCTGTAGTCTCGGAAGCTCGCAGGACTGGGGAGAAGATGGCGGACGAGGAGTGAGTGTGCTGCTTAGGGTAGCGGAGGCGGCAGGGCCGGGCCGGCGGGCGACAGCGGGCCTTGGGCGCCCGGGTGGAGTGGCGCGGACCCACCTAGCCGGGGTTGGCGGTGGGCGGGATGAGGACTCGGGCCCTGCGACCTCCCGGAGGTCAGATACTGATCACCACGCGCAGGCCTGTAGCTTAGCCTGGCGGAAGCCGCGAACGTCATTCCTTCTCGCAGTTTCCGGTTATCTGAGCGTTCCCAGGCTCTCCTCCTCTTTCTCCAGGAAGTTCTCCCATTGCCACAAGCAGCCAGTGGCATCCCCCGTAACCATCAGCAGCCTTCAATGTTCTTGTCTGTCCCTAGCAGGTTTCTTTCATTCATTAACTGCTAATTGAACGTTTTCCTCGGCCCTGGGCGTCAGGAGCCGCCCGCAGGAAGCCGCCGTGACGCTTTAGTGGGAGACTTTGTGTAGACGGTGTTTTCAGACCCTGCCAAATGTTTGGAAGGAAATTGAGTAGCATGAGGAACGAGGAGCCCATCCTAGGGGGGGAAAAAAAGATGTCTTGTGGCCCGCAACTTGAAATCTTACAGGAGAGATGGGGAAGGCGACATGTTAAAAAGGGTCCGAACCAAGAAGGGGCTTTAGCGCAGTGGGTCCCCGGTTCATTCCCAAGTACTGCCAGGAAAGAGAAGGGAGAGAGAGAGAGTACTTCAGAGTGGCAAGTGGTTGGCAGTGTCCCGAGACATACCTGATGAGGTCCACTCCAGCTCTTTTGGGGTATGTGCTACGGTTAGTTCATCTTCATACTTGGCAGGACACCGTCTGTTGGGGTGTGTTACAAATTCTTTGAGATGAGCCCCTGAAAATTAACAAGGAACCCCTCAATTGATCTGGAACTTTTATTGGGAGCGTTTCAGGTAGCTCTTGGCCACTCGGGAACAAAGAAGGCATTAACTCTTGTGTACCTGAACTGTCCCAGACACTAACGTAGGCCTCAGCAGTACAAGATAAAAGAAGTACTATCGAGCCAAATGGGTTGAGGTGTGGGTTTGAAGCTTGGTCAGATTATGGGGTCCAGGAATGAGGCAGTGCTCAATGGTCACAACTCTGTCACCACTACACTAGTTTACAAAGCTAACCTTGAGAGCATGGACTGAAGCCTCGGGTAGAGTTGGGTGTTCCAGAGCAGGCAGCCTGAGCCTTCTGAGATTCAAGAAGGGTTTGGTAGGGTAGGTTAGGGCATTCTGGGGAGAACAACTGGGCAGATTCAGCTGATTTCTTCAGTTTATGGATGTAATCCCATAGGGCTGGAATCTGACTTGGTAGCGCCTTTGCCCACCATGCCTGAGGCCCTGAGTTCAATCCCTAGTTTAGTCAAACATATACACTGCACGGAAAATTCAAGGAAAATGCAGTCTAGGAAAATAAATAATATTGAACCTGGGGTGTGGGGAGAGTCCAGTTCCCCTAGGAATTTGTTTTTGTTTTGTTGTTTTCTTTCTGAGACAGGTTCATGTAGCCCACAAAACTGGTCTTGAAACTCATTGCTTATCACTATGTAGGCCAGGGTGACCTTGGTCTTGAACTCTTAGATTTCCTGCATCTGTCTCCCAAGTGCAGGGATTACAGGCATGGATTACCATATCTTGCTACCCTCAGTAAATTCAAAGGGCAGACAGCATCCTCTCCCTTCCCCCCCAACCCCACCCCCCAACCCCAGACAAGGTTTCTCTGTGTAGACCTGGCTATCCTGGAACTTGCCTGCTGGTCTCCAACTCAAAGAGGTCTGCCTGCCTCTGGTTTTTGAGCACTGGTTAAAGACATGTACCACCTGCCTTTCTTCTTTTTCTGTTGTTTTTGATGAGGAGAAAGAGATTATTGTCTATTATCTCTAGAGTCTGGTGCATGCTGGACAGGTTCTCTTATGTCAGACAAGTTTCGCTGTGCAGCTCTGGTTGGCCTGGAACTCTACTTAGATAGACTGCAAACGTGTTGGGATTAAGGCATGTGCCACTGTGCCCAACTCTTTCACTTTATGTTTGCGACAGGGTCTCACCAAGTTAGTGAGACCTAGGCTGGCACTGAACTCACCATCCCCTGCAGGCTTTGAACTTGTGATCCTCTTGCCTAACAAACTGTCCCGTAACCTCAGGCTTCACGTTTTTGTTTTGTTAGCCTATGCTAACGTGTAGCTCAAGCTAGTGTTGTAGCTGAAAATGCTCAAACTTTTGATCCTTCTCTTCTTCCTGGGTGCTGGGATTAAAGGCCCAGGCCACACAACTGGTTTATACAGTACTGAAGATCAAATCCAGGACTTCCTGCAGGCACTACCAGCTGAGCCACATCCCTGGCCCTAGACGTTTGTAACTCTCCATAGTCCTGACCCTTTTCTTCCTGACCTCTGGATGGATGACTGTAGTCAAAGATAGTAGAAGTCACTGGTGTGCTGTGCAGACAGGAATTCCTCCCTCTTCAAGGCCTGTCTGCTGTTTGCACCATCAGGGTTTTGCCGAATTCTCATTCAGTCAACGTGTATGTTTTGATTCCTTGACCCTTTTCTTTATCTGAATGCCACTTGTATATCTCCAACAGGTTCTCCAACACAACCCATGAGAGCTTCAACTTCACCCTTCACACTACTGTGGGTGTCACCACGAAGCTGCTGCTGCCGACGCCTGCCAAGCCTATCCTTCCAGTGCAGACGGGAGAGCAGGCCCAGCAGGAGGAACAGTCGAGTGGCATGACCATTTTCTTCAGCCTTCTTGTCCTAGGTGAATACGCCCAGAGGTGTCTATTACCTATCAAGACTTCCTTTGCTTCCTGAACTCAGGCCTATCAGTTCCAAAAAGCAATGTCTTAGCTTTTGAAAGAAGGAATTTTTTTTTTTAAAGACAGCATCTCTAAGTCCAGCCCTGACAGGCATGGAACTCACTTGGTAGACCAGGATGGCCTCAAACGCACAGAGATCCACTTGCCTCCTCCTCCCATTTCCTGGGGTTAAAGCTGTGTGCTACCATTGCCTGGCCAAGAAAGAGCTTTGAATCTGGAGGGTGTGGTGTCTCGTAATGCCATTGCTGGATCCTGTGGATCCACTGACGAGCCCATCTACCTGCATTAGTCAGTCAGCTCCTGGCCAACTCGAGGCCTCTTTCAAAGAAGGTGGGAAGCACTTCTGAGAATAATACCCAAGATGTCTTCAGGCCCCCACAAGCTCTTACCTACCCGCCCAGCTTTTTAAAAATGCAGCTGAAGCCACATATTCACTGTAGGTTATCTAAGGATAAAAAAGCTTAGGGTATGTGTGAAGTCTGTGCTACGTTGGACAGTAAAAGCTACCTCATTTACTGGTCCACAGTCAAGGCAGGGTCTCAAGGAGCTCTGGCAGCTCTGAACTCATTAAGAGGCAGTTAGCCTCCCAAGTGCTGGGATTATATGAGCGTGGACCATCACCCCTGGCCTTAATTACTTTCTCTTTTTCTTTGGTGATACCAGAGTCATCTTTTGCATTAGATCTTTCTAGGAGAGCAGAAGGCAGAACTGGGTTTTATGTATTTCCTTTCTTAGACAATGTCTGGTGTAGCCCAGGCTGGCCTCAGTAGCTGAGGATACCTGAATTTCGATTTTCCTGCCTTTGACTTCCCATTGCTAAGACAATAGGAGTGTACCACCATGGCCTGATAGAGTATTTCTCTGATGTCTGTTAGGACTAGGTTTTTGAAGACAATGAAATTTTTTTTGGTCACATTTATATTCAGGGAACACTGTAGGAATGGCTGATTGCTTAATTGACTGATCTTTCATTTTTCTGAGACAGTCTCACTTTGTGTAGTTCAGGTTGGCCTCAAACTCCCAACGGTCCACTGACCACTCCTTCCCAGTGTTGGCTCAGTGGTGGGTGGGCAGATGCCACCACAACCTGCCTTTTGTTACAGCCCTAGAACAGTGGGTCTTTTATCGGGTTTGAGTTTCTTTAGTGTATGAGGTTTTCTTTGAGAGTGGCAACCAATGTTAGCTTATTCTCTGGTGGCTCTGCTAGAGGCTGTGACAGGCACACCCGTGCGGCACACACCCCTTTGCGTTAGAATTGTAGGCTTTATCTTACTCAACCTTTCATTTAACCCTACTGAGCTCCGACTCCGCAGGAAACAGTGAGTCAGGACAATTAACCCTGTTAGGCACAGAGGTTCTGTTTAGTGAGTTCCACACCTCCAAACAAATCCGGCTGTTGCTTTTCTACTTTATTTCTCTTCCCAGGAGTAAATGAAAGACTGTTTTCTATAGTGGGCCAGAGAGCTCCACGCCTATAGTGCCATCATTGGCGAGGCCCTGGCAGGCCTCCAGCCTTAGCTACAAAGTGCAACTTTTATCTCAGAACCTAAGCAAGGGGCCAACAAAGAGGCTCGGTGGGCAAAGGCTCAGCTGCCAACCCAGGGCCGCATGCAGGGAGGAAAGGCCGGTCCTCTGGCCTCAACTCGCCTGTCGCGGCACACACTCCCTACCCCCACTTAACAAATAACAGCCACTAAAGAAGCCAATAAAAACATGGAGGATGCAGTTTTCCTTACGTGTGTGTAACTTGAGTTTGGCTTCCCATAGGTCTTGGACCTTGCTTTCTCACTGTGTGAGGTTAGTCAAGAACTGCGATGACTGCTCTGGTGGGACGCCTGGGAGAGTCCAGAGCAGAGAGGAGTGGGCTGGACATGGCCAGGGCTGCCTGCCAGAGAGGCAAGGGAGCCGCGGTGGAATTGAGAATTCAAATGAAGATCCTTTAGCATCAAAATAAAACTTTAAAATATGAGTACAGTCCACAGAGAAACCAGGAACCTTATTTTACTGGTCCTTTCATAATGTGCCTTTATAGACTATTGCAGTTTCTTGTATGACTCAGTTTATCCAAAATAGCTAAAGTTTAGCAAAGTTAGCAAAGACAAACAATGTAGACACAGACCTTCAAATCAGTTTCTGCTTGGATGAACCTTAGGAATTCATAAACTTTATTTAACAAACGTGGTTTTTTTTAAGATTTTTTTATTTCATATATATATATATATATATATTCATATATATATATATATATATGAATGCCCTGCCTTCAGACACACCAGAGGAGGGCATTGGATCCCACTACAGATGGTTGTGAGCCACCATGTGGTTGCTGGGATTTGAACTCAGGACCTCTGGAAGAGCAGTCAGTACTCTTAACCGCTGCACCATCTCTCTAGCCTACATATATTCTTTATTAAAAGTTTTTTAGAAGCCTGTTATTGAATACAGTTAGCAAAGACATAAGTGGTTATGCATACATCTCTAAGGCATTTTCTGTTAACCCGATGTCTTAGAGTTTCTATTGCTTCAAAGAAACACCATGACCAAATAGCAAGCTGGGGAGGAAAGGGTTTATCTAGTTGGCTTACATTTCCACATTGCTGATGATCACTGAAGGAGTCACGGCAGCAGCTCAAGCAGGGCAACATTCTGGAGGCAGGAGTGATGCGCAGGCCACGGAGGGTGCTGCTTGCTAGGTTGGTTCTCCTGGCTCGCTCAGCCTGCTTTCCTACAGAACCCAGGACCACCACCCTGGGGATGACACCACCCACCATGCGCTGGGTCCTCTACCATAAATCACCAGTGAAGAAAATACCTTACAGTCAGGTATTGTGGGAGCATCTTCTCACTTGAGCTTCCCTCCTTCCAGATAACTCTAGTTTGTGTGTCAGGTTGACGTAAGACTAGCCAGCACTCTTGAGTGACCGTTATAACTTTAGGAATTTAAAAACTGTAATCGTCATCACTTTGGCTAAGATCAAGTGTAAAAACTAATCATCAAGCGCAGGCCGTTCTCACCCTCTTCTCCATGGGCCTTGCCCACGGCTCTCCTCATCTGCTGTTTGCACTCTCATGGCAGAGACCATCATGTGAACATCCACCTAATCCAAACATGCCGAAGGCTTCTGCCGACTGCATTAAAGCATAGGAAATAAGATAAAACTAATCGGGCTGGAGAGATGGCTCAGTGGTTAAGAGCACCGACTGCTCTTCCAGAGGTCCTGAGTTCAAATCCCAGCAACCACATGGTGGCTCACAACCATCTGTAAAAGGATCTGATACCCTCTTCTGGGCGTCTGAACACAGCTACAGTGTATTCATATATACATAAAAATAAATAAATTTAAAAAAAAAGATAAAACTAACCTTCTTGGAGGCCTCGTGTTGCCCCTTAGTCTGAAAAAAGGAGATACAGTGGTAGCCAGAGGGCTCAGTAGGACTAGTTGCTTAATTGGTGCTGCCTTAGCAGGTTTATACCTGTGCTCACCTTAACCAAGACGGTGATGAGGTCGCATGTCTTCTCTTTAGCCATACTGAAGATGGCTGCCAGCCACGTGGTTGCAGTTTACTTCCTGGTGGTCCTGTTGGGCCTACACCCTTTCATTTATTTATTTTTTAAAAACATCTACTTTCCTAAACCAGACTTGAAGCCAGCTCCACACAAACATGCTGTAACAAATTAAGATTACTTATATAAGAGATGTTTTTACTACTGTCAACCATTTCTGTTACAAGTTTTAAGCAAAAAGATTTTACAGATTTTTAAACACAACAGCTAATGAACTTATAAATCCTGATGGATGTTGTAGAGCTATTTGGGGTGTTCCGAGAGTTAAATATTGTGACTGGGTCACTTTTGAGAGAGGCAGCAATACGCCTCACAGGGAATAGTTGCCATCTTAGCGTCTCTGAGCACATGGTGTCTTGCCCTGGCAGCCCTGTGTAGCTTTCCTTCTCCCTGTCAGTCAGGTGGCCAGCCTGATGCAGGTCAGAGACTAGGGATCTTAAATAAGCGTGCTTGGGTCTGGAGAGACAGCAGCCAACCCAAGCTCCAGAGTCAGGCCTTTCAAACAAAGTGAGAGGCAGGCGCAAACAGACGGAGCAAGCAGGGAAGAAGACACAGATTGAGGAGGTGGGAGAGGCCTAGGGGTAAGGGTCACAAACGGGGACTCTGCCAGAGGGAGCAGTCCAGTCTCACAGAGCTCCAGGAGGGCACAGAGTAGGCTCCGGGAGCCAAGAGACACAGAGGAGGCAGGTCCAGAGCCAACGAGAGGGACAGACAGCAAGGAGGAGTGGGTGGTTAGCTGTGGTATGATCCAGAGTCCCTGGTTCAGGCCTGGCTTTCAGCACCAGATGGAACGGAGGTTAATGAACTAGACCGCTGTGTGGGAAGAAAGGTTTACTGCCACAGCCTTTCAGGGAGGGGTAGGGCAGAGAAGATCAAACTGGTGGAAAAGCAAGTGGATTTTGTATGACGGCAGAGTGGGGATCTGCACTGATAGAGGCTTTCTGGGTTGATTGGAAGCTAGGTACCCTTGCTTGAGATAGTTGACCTTCAAGGGAAGGTCTTAAGGGAGGTTTCTGACAGACTGGAACCCAGATTAGGGAGATCTGCTTTTCTGGCAAACAGAAACCCAACTAGAGGCTTGTTTACCCACTAACAATCCTTGTGTTTACCCATCCAGACTCCTGGGTAAACCGACTGACTGCTCCATGCTGTGATTGAGAGGCTTTAGTTGTAGATATGAGAGAGAACAGCTAGTGTGAACTTGTCAGGGCTGTCTGTGAGCGAGGGGAGCAGAGCAGGGGACAACGAGGACGGAGCCCCAGCTCAGGGCAGGGATGCTGGTGAGCTGGAGAGCTCTGGGAAATGTGTGACAGTCCCTGAGGAGCCTTGAGGCCAGCTGGAGTTTTGTTGTGCTAACAGGGCAGGGCACCACAGGTCCCTTCTGCACTTCCCAGAGGTAAGGGAAAAGGCTCCTTTCAGTAGGTGGGAGCCACTTTGACAAGTCCCTCCGGAAATGCTCCTTAGTCCAGGCTGACCTCACTGGACTACTTTCAGAGTTTGGACCTCACGTTAACCACACGGATGGAGCCAGGCCCCCTGCCCCCACTGTGCCTCATCCCCAGTCCTACGAACAGATCTCTTTTCTCTCTTCTCTTCCTTCTCTTTGTACTTGCACATGTGTGTACATGCTCTTGTCTGGGACTGCAGGTGCGTGCCTGCTGCACCACAGGTCTGGAGAGCCATGCTCACCAGTGTGGACTGTGAGCTTACATTTTCAATGATGCAGATACAGAACAGTGGGGGTTTTGGCCCAGAAACTACTATTTACATTACTGTGTGTCTGTGTATTTGTGCTGTGTACATGTGGAGGTATGTATGTATGTATTTAAAGGCTTGTATTTTTCAGACACAGAAGATAGGTTGTTGAGATCTTGCCTAACACATGAAGCTCCGGTTTCAATCCCCAGCATAAACTGGGCATCTATAACCTCAACACTGAGAAGCTAGAGGCAGGAAAAAGAAGTTCAAGGTTACCCTCCCATTCATAACAAGTATAACAACTTAGGCTACTTAAGACCAAAGCTTAAACAAAAGGGGGGGGGGAGGGAAGGGAAGGGAGTGTCTCATAACCAGGAAAATGTGAACCATTTTAATAGCTATCAGTGCTACAGCTAACTAAGGATGTGCTGTTAGAGGCCTGCGGACAGCTTAGCAGGGAGAAGCATGTGCTGTGTAAGCCCGGCACTGAGTCTGAGCCCCAGAACCCACATAAAGATGGGAGGAGAGAAGTGAGGCCAGAGCTGTCCCTTCTGTGGCATGCCTCAGTGACAGGTGTAAGTGGTGCCCTCTTTAGCCCCAGCACTCAGGAGGGAGACGCAGGCAGATCTCTGTGAGTTTGCAACCAGACTGGTTATAGTGAGAACCTGTCTCAAAAAAAAATTTTTTTTAAACCCATTTGTGGGGCTGGAGAGATGGCTCAGCAGTTAAGAACACTGAGTGCTCTTACTAAGGACCCAGGTTCAAATTTCCAGAACCCAAAGGGGCTGCTCACAGTGGCCTCCAGCTTCGGCTTTTAGGGATCCAGCGCCCTCTTCTGGTCACCATTGGGCACTACACTCACATGGTGCATGTACATACATTGCAGGCACTTACATGTGAAATAAAAATCTTTCATTACTTTTACTTGTTTATGGCAAATGCAGACCCAGAGGTCAGAGACAACCCTCAGAAGTAGTGTCTCCTTGTACATGTTGGTTGTGAGAATCAAACTCTGGTTGTCAGGTTTAGCAGAAAGTGCTGCTGAACCATCTCACAGACTCTACAAATAGTCTTTTTTGCTTTTTAAAAAGAGAAGGAAAAAGACAATAAAATATGACCAGTGCTCACCGTTTGCTGGCCCACCGTCTGTTAGCCCCACTCCCTTGAGATAAGCACTGCCCTGAGCCCCGTCTTTAACTGCTTGTGCTTCTCACAGCCATCTGCATCATCCTGGTGCACCTGCTGATTCGGTACCGACTGCACTTTCTCCCTGAGAGCGTGGCTGTTGTTTCTCTAGGTAAGTAATTCTGGGGGTCCATTCCAGAACACTGTACCCATACATAATGGCGCTGTCTCTCCGGAGGCCCCCTCAACGCCACATCTGTAAGAGATGTGGTACCTTCCCAATTCCTGTTACCCTTTTAGCAACTCACCATAAGGCTAAAAGTCCATCTTACAGAGGAGGTGACAGGCCCATCTGTCACCCAGAGGCTCTTTGGCCTCCTGCTTCTCACCGCCCTCAGGGCACAGTGATCTGCCAGGCCATGGCAGTGTCCAGCCCCACTGAAGTTGATGGTTGGCATTTGACTGATAGGGCCACTGTCATAGCTAGAAGGACCCTGGTTTTATATCTCTAAGATGGCATATGGCTCCTTTAGCACCAGAGCCTGCTTCCCTCCCTCCCTTCCCATTCCTTATCATCCCCGGCCCCCAACCTCCCCTCCCCACCCACACCTTGGTTGGCCTGGAACTCACAGAGACCTGCCTTCCAAGCAGCAGGATTAAAGGCGTTGTTTTGTTTCTGTTGTCCTCTTGTTTATATCATCTTCCAGGTGATACTGCGCTTTAAGGAATGATGCTATGGTTTGGTTGATCTTGTGGACAGAATTTGTCTAGTTAGCAGGTCCTTTAGATGCTCATGGCCTCAGCTAACTAGAGAGTTCTTTGAGCTCTAGGTGGGAGAGCATTCTGAAGCTTTCCTTCCTGCTTCCTGCCTGCCCCAAAAGTAACCTGCAAGAGAGGGTAGCACCTAGTACTCTGGGGCTTCTCAAAGAGTTATAAAGCTGCTTCAGGGAATGAACAGCTTTGTGGATAGTTTTACCATTTATTAAAAATAAATATTGGGGGACTGGAGAGATGTCTCAGCAGTTAAGAACACAAGCTTCTTTTCGTAGGATCCGGGTTCAATTCCCAGTACCTACATAGTAGCTCAACTTGTCTGTTACTCCTGTTTTGACAGATCTGATATCCTTTTCTGGCCTCTTTGGGAGCTATATACATGTGGTACACAGACATACACGAGCACAAAACACTCATTCACATAAGATAGAAAAATAAAGTTAAAAAAAAGAACAAGAATTGGGCCAGGAGAACTCAGGAGACAAAAGGCAGGCAGATCTGTGTGAGTTCAAGGCCATCCTGGTCTACTGTTAGTCCTGAGATTCACCAGAGAAAACCCAGTTCAGCAACTTTGAGCCAAATTTGAAGCAAACTTTAATCAAATACTGACCAGGATGGGCTTTGGTCAGGACCATTCCATGGAATTCCTAGCTGAGTGGTGATGAGACATGTTTTGTAGGGGTGATTTCAGGACAAGTTCATATGCCGCCACATTTTCCCTTGTGGTGGTGGTATTTTCCAAGAACTGTAACTCCCGACATTCCAGAGTTACCTGGTCTTCGGGCAGGTAGGCAGGTTAACTTCAGGTCTTACACTGTGTAAGAACTACATAGGGCTACCCTGTCAAAGAAAGAAAAACAAAAAGAAAAAAGGAGGAGGAGAAGGGAAGAAGGAATAATAATAATAATGATAATAATTATAATAATAATAATAGGGACTGGAGAGATGGCTCAGCAGTTAAGAGCACTTACTGCTCTTCCAGAGGTCCTAAGTTCAATTCCCAGCAACCACATGATGACTCACAACCTTCTGTAATGGGATCTGATGCCCTCTTCTGGTGTGTCTGAAGACAGCAACAGTGTACTCACATATATAAAAAAATAAATCTTTAAAAAAAGTAATAATAATAATTGGTCCAGTGGTTAAGAGCATTCGTTGGCTGCTCTTGTAGAGGGCCTAGAGTCCAACAAACACATAGCACTTACAACCATCTGTAACTCTGTTCTAGGAGATCTGATGTCCTCAGGCAACAGGCATGCATGTGATGTACAGATATACATGGCACAACATCCACACACAGTTTTTTTTTTAATGAATCTTAAAAATATAAAAATTAGGGACAAGAAACGTGGCTCAGTAGTTTAGTTCCCAAATTCATATTGGGTCTCAGAGCTGCCTGTGACTTCAGAGGGTCCAGCACCTACTTGTGGACATGTGCAGATAGACAGACAGACTGTTAAATGTGGGTGAGTGTGGCTCCCTGAGACCACTGGCCCTCAGGCTCTCAGCAGACACCAGCTGCCTAGCTAAAGCCCTTTCTTCCTTTTTTTTTTTTTTTTTTTTTTGGAAACAGAACCCTAAGTTGTATTGGTTTTTGGTGCTGAGGACTGAACCTAGGCCTCCCAGGCACTAGGCAGGCAAGTGCTCTCCCCACTAAGCTATACTCGCACTGGCCTCTGGCATCCGCATTTGATCAGGCATCTCTGTGAGGCCTATGGAGGAGGGGTACTCACTCAGATAGTGTTTGGCCATGGTTATCATGATAATGATGCACTTTGCTGTGATTGATTGGGAGGGGTGAGGCAGTGGACCTGACAGGAAGTATGCCAGGGTTGTTTCCCTTCTTTTGATGCTGCCATTGGAATGTGATGCCTGGAGCTTGGGTAGCCATCTTTAGTTACATGGCTCAAAGACAAAAGCCAGAATACTGAGCATGACCAAGGGGCAGATGGGAAGGCCAGAGTCTTTGTTGTATCGTTGTTTTCCTGACCTGACAGCCCACAGTAACCCGCAGCACTGCCTGTTACAGGAATAATAAACAGCTGTTCCCAGAGACTGTTTACACACCAGCTCCTCCAGCTTATTGCTAAAAGTATGTAGACCAAGACCAAACTTTTTCCATTAAAAGGCCACAGTCACTTTCAAAGAGACTCCGACTAGAGAGAGTGCATTGCAAACCTCTGGACTCACATAGCCAGAAACCCACAAGTAGTGGAGGCTTCTGGGCCTGAGTTCCTGGTCACCACGTCACTTCTGGTCCTGTCGCTTTCTTTCTGGCTTCTCAGGCAGGCTGCTTAGTCAGCAGCCCTGTAGCTGCAGTTGCCATGGGAAGGCTGCCCGTCCCCTCTGGTACCAGGCTGTAGGCTGCCGCCTACACTGCCACTCAGATTCAGGATGAGGTAGAACCATTGGACTGTTTCTTCACCGATGTGACCCAAGTCGCTGTCTGGTGCTAAAGAAGGTATTTCTTCTGAGGAGTACTGAAGTGTTTCTTGTTTGAGAAGTGGTCAGAACAGAAACAGTGATGGAGCAGACAAAACAATCTGTATTTCCTAAACCCAGGGCTGACAAGATGGCTCAGTGGGTAGAGGTGATTGCTGCCAAGCCTTCAGCCTGAGTTTGATCTCCTGCTTCCATATGGGATTGTCCTCTGAGCTCCATACACTAACATGGATGCCTCCTATCTTAGGATGTCTCTTATCTTGCTATGAACAGAAACCATGAACAAGGCAACTCTTATAAAAGACAACATTTAACTGGGGCTGGCTTACAGGTTCAGAGGTTCAATCCATTATCAGAGCGGGAGCATGGCAGTGCCCAGGCAGGCATGGCACAGGAGTTGCTAAGAGTTCTATATTTTATTCTAAAGGCAGACAGAAGAAAACTGGCTTTCTCAGGCAGCTAGGAAGATCTCTCAAAGCCCACCCCCACAGTGACACGCTTCCTCCAACAAGGCCACACCTCCAAATTGTGCCACTCCCTGGGCCAAGCATATTCAAACCACCACACCTCCCTTCCCCTCATATAAAATGAAAGAATAAATTTTTTAAATGACTTGAAACACCCTCTCTGGCTGGAGCATGGTGCCACAGTACTGAAGTGGCCCCTTCAAGAATGTCTTGACTTTTGTGCCGAGAACAGCTCCACGTGAAGCTGAAAGGAAGCAGGCCGGCGTCTCCTCGGGTGCTTTCCCAGTGCTCAGCTCACGTGCTGTGCAGTTGTTTACTGTACATTGTTCTTTCATGTTGAGCCTAACTGTTCTAAGAGCAGGACCAGCATCCACACTTAAAACAGTTCCCCTTCCACTTTTTTGTGCTTTGAATGAGAGCCTAGCTGTTTCCCTCAGTTGTGCTTCTTGAGAGGGTTCCTCGTTAACAGATTTCTGGATATCTATATTTGGGGGTATTACAGGAATAAAAATGACTCAAAGACAGCTGCATCACCCAGAGCCCTCCCTGCATGGTGACAACTCGCAGAGGGAACCCTGGGGTGCACTCAGCCTGCAGGTGCTCAGCTGATCTCTGCCTCTTTCAGGTAGCTGATGGCTTGCTTCATGGACTTAATGGCTTGAGTTTGTTTTATTGGGGTTTGTTTGGTTTGTATTTTCCAGACATGATCTCACTATGTAGCTCTGACTGTCCTGGTACTCATTATATAGACCAGGCTGGCCCTAAAGCTCACACAGAACTACCTGCCTCTATCTCCTGGGTGCTGGGATTAAAAGTATGCACCACGGTGGCTTGCAGGTTTTGGTTTTTCAAAGCAGTGTTTCTCTGTGCAGCCCTGGCTGTCCTGGAACTCACTCTGCAGACCAGGCTGGCCTCAAACACAGACATCTGCCTGCCTCTGCCTCCCGAGTGCTGAGATTAAAGGCGTGCGTCACCACCACCATCCAGCGGCCTACTGCATTTTTATTTTTTTAAATAAAAGGAGAGGACACAAAGTTGGATAATATTGGAGAAAATAAAGGAAAAAATAAAACCAGAGGTGAGAGGGTCAGGAGTTCAAGGCTATCCTTAGCTACATAGTTTGAGGCCAGTCTGGGTTATATGGGTCTCCAAACTGACCTTTGTTCATCCCAGCCTGCCTTTCATTATACTACCACATGCAACAATTGTGTATGTGTACCCTTGAGTTGTGTATATGTAGAAGCCAAAAGACAGCTTTGGGGGGGGGGGGCAGGGTGTCGGGACGGTTTGTCTGTGTAACTGTCCTTGAACTCAAAAAATCCACCTACCCCTGCGTCCCAAGCGCTGGAATTAAAGACATGAGCCACCATCCCCGGCTCAAAGGACATTTGGGAGTCTCTTTAGCCTGTGGATCATGGGTTAGAATTCAGGTTTGGTGGCAAGTGCATTTACCACTAAACTATTTCATGTACGCTCGCGCGCGCGCACACACACACACACACACACACACACACACACACACACACGCTTTTAAGTGGTAGACTTAAGAATGAGGAGTATAACTGGTGGTGCTGCTGCTACTGCTGCATACGTTTAATCCTAGCACTGGGAAGCAGAGGCAGGAGTTTGAGACCAGCGAGTTCCAGAACAGCCAGGGCTATACAAAGAAACTGTCTTGAAAAACAAAACAAAATTTAAAAAGGATGCATAGCATAGAGCACATCCATCTGGCTTCTAAGCTCCTGTTGTTTTTCATTGAAACTGGGTGGTACAGGAGGGGTGACTGCCGTCGAAGGTGTCGCCTCCACACCAGGCCGAGCGGCGCCAAGTAAGGTTTTCTTCTCACATACTCAGATTTTGCCTCGGTGTGTTTGCCTGAGATATAAGTGGGAAACTCACCATGATTTACACCATGCCATGCTAATTCCTGTTCTTTTTTCTCAGATACAGCCCTGCAGAACTCTAGGGCAAGCTGCTGAGGTGGGTTCCGCCCAGTCCAGCCAGATAGCCTTGGCTAAGTTTCTGCTCTTTGCTTTTTCCTTCCAGGTATTCTCATGGGAGCAGTTATAAAAGTTATAGAGTTTAAAAAGCTGGCAAATTGGAAGGTAGGTTTGTCATGATCGCGCCTTTGCTTTCCATTGTGTGTGGATGTGCGCACATGTGTGGAGGAGACAAGGTGAGCAGATTGGGTGTCAGTGTTCCTCAGGCATATTCACTGGATGCTTCGAAATCGGTCTCTCACTGGCTCAGACCTATGGAGGCCTGGAATCCAGGAACCCTGCTGTCTCTCCTCTGCTGCTGGGATTCCAAGTGTGCATCCTGTCATTATGTTTAATTCCTCTGACTCCTGAGGCTGACATTAAAGGCTGTGCCACCATACCGCACTTGGTTTGTTTTGAAACAGTGCCTCTCTTTGCTCAGGCTTGCCTGAAATTGTCAATCCTCCTGCCTCAGCCTCTAAAGTGACCAGGACTACAGGTGAATGCGGTAGACCCTGCTGGGAAGTCCTTTTTGTAATTTGGTGCCTATGGTGGAGTCTAGGGCATGCTATGCGTGGGCTTTTCCACTGAGCTGTACCCAGCCTACGGTTGTTGTTCTAATTAGATTTGATGCAGATGAAGTCAGGGGCTGCTCAAGAGACACAGCTGAGGGCTGTAGCCCGGCCTCAGGCTGAGGTGTGTGAATACTTGGCCATTTGAGAAGACCCAAGTTGGTGGAGGACGGCTATGGTCAAGATTGCTTGCTTGAGCTGGGTGGAGCCGGGTGGTGGTGGCGCACGCCTTTAATCCCAGCACTTGGGAGGCAGAGGCAGGAGGATTTCTGAGTTCGAGGCCAGCCTGGTCTACAGAGTGAGCTCCAGAACAGCCAGGGCTGTCACACAAAGGAACTCTGCCTGGAAAAACAAATAAACAAATCAGTGTTGCATTGTGGGGACTGCGTCCAGTAGCCGTGCTGGGCAGGCAGTTCACAGACACTCAGCTAACTGCTGCAGGGACCTGACTTCAGGCTCACACACATGCACCTATGCTTTTGAGATTTATTTGTTTTGTTTGTATGTATGTCTGTATACCACGTGTGTGCTTGGTAATTACAGAAGCCAGAAGAGAGGGCGTCAGGTCCTCTGGAACTGGAGTAAACAAATGGTTGTTAGCCTCCATGTGGTGCTGGGAATTGAACCTGGGACTGCAAGAACAGCCAGTGCTCTAACCCCTGAGACATGGCTCCAGCCCCAGGAACATAGCTTTAAAAAAAAAAATTAAGAAAGCAAAATTTTTGTTTGTTTTTATTTTGTTTTGTTATGTGACAGGGTCTCTGTAGTCCTGGCTGTCTTAGAGTTAGTTGATTGTCAGGTTGGCCTTGAACTCTGAGAGATCCTTCTGCCTCTGCCTACCAAGTGCTTAGATCAAAGAAAGGCATGCATCACCATACCTGACAAGAAAGTAAAATTTTGAAAGGGGATTAAAAAAAAAAAAAACAAACGAAAACACTCAAGTTTCTTGATGTATGGGGTAGTGGTGTTGGATCCATATTGTTCAGGTCCCAACCCCAGTCACCTCCGACCAATCTTGGGACATGGCCAAAAGGCACATGAGACCTTCTCATGGGGCCATCTCTGGATCTCTGTGTCCTTTTCTGACTCACAGGATGTTCTCTTAGCTCAGTAAGCACAAGGCCCTAGGTTCAATCCCCAGCACCAAGAAAAACATGAAACAAAGCAAAACTTCATTGTCTGTGGATGTGTGCCCTTGTCACCTGCTTCTGTCCTCTCCTCACCTCTCTCTTAACTTGACATTCAGAGAGCCTGTTTCCAAGTGAGGTCACAGCCCAGACTTGCTGGTGGGCTGACTGGGGCAGGGGACTGCTGCCGTCCTTTTTCTTCAGAAGCTCTGAGTCTCACCCTGGGAAGCATCATGTGACTGTAGGAGTCGCTCTTACTCACTTTGTGGTTCTGGAAATCAAGCCAGGTACCCAGCTGCAGTAGCCAGACCTTCGCCTCTGAGCGCTGAAGGTGCCATGGTCTCTGCGTGGTTGTTACCAGGCGGCCGCTTCAACATCCAACAGGTCTGCCAGCCTAGGCCCTGAGCACAACTTCTGAGCTCTCTCTCTCCACCGACTGCCGGTCCCTGGCTTCCGCACTCCCATCCTGAGGGTCCTTCCTCCCTTTTGACTTTACAGGAGGAAGAAATGTTTCGCCCCAACATGTTTTTCCTTCTCTTGCTCCCACCTATCATCTTCGAGTCGGGATACTCACTGCACAAGGTAAGGCTCCCCTGGAGCAGTGCCTAGTGGGGGTGTGGCTGCTCCCCAAGAAAGTGGCCCTGCTTCCTGCCGCAGGCCTGGCACTGGCATATGCTGATCTGCACAGGTGCTGGCGCCTCGGGCGCTGTTTGAAGGTTGCGGGCGGTTTGGCCAACTGCAGAGCAGGTGGCATTTTTATTTTTTTATTTTTATTTTTTTGAGACGAAATCTCACTGTGTGGCCCTGGCTGACCTGGACCTCACTGTGTGTCTGCTTCCTGAGTGCTGGTATTAAAAGCTACACAAAACAAAACAAAAAAAGCAACTCCACACCCAGCCCCAGTACATCCTCTCAACTGTTGTCTCCCCCTTAGCTCCACCCTAGAGGATGCTCTTGACCTAGAAACAAGGAAGAGCATTCTCTGTATTGAAGCCCTTTACAGTGCTGCCTGAGTGGAGTCTGCAAAGTCCTGGTAGCTTCAGTTCCTTCCTGTGTGGAACTATAGGAACTGTTCCCATGTTGCTTGGACTCAAATATTTTCTTGTTTTTTATGGTTTGGGTTCTTTTGAGATAGAGTCTCACATAGTCCAGGCTGACTTGGAACTTACTGTGTGGCTGGGAGTGATCCTGAACTTGTAAGCCCCCTGCTTCCACCTCCTAGGTGCTAGGACTGCAGCCATGTGCCCCAGCACCTGTGTGTGCGGTGCTGGACTTGAACCCAAGGCTTCATGCATGCCAGGCAAGCGGTCTACCACTTAAACCCATGGCCCAGCTGAGCCCTTTGCTTGTCTGTTTGATGATGCTAATACCGCATAAATGAGGAATAACCGTTCTTAGTTAGATATGGTTAAAGAAAAGGTTTTTAATGTAGATATGAGGGAGAGAACAGGCATCTAGAAGGATCCAGACCTGAACATGGCTAGTAGAATAGACCTAGCCGTGAGAGAGAGAAATGGGAAGACTGAGAGAAAGTCAAGAGAGGGGCAAGTGGACCAAGAGAACCTGTGACCAAAATGTTTTAAGTTATATAGGAAAGAGAAACGGGACAGGGAAGGGAAGCTGGGGCCTGAAGAGGTTTAGGGAGGGGACTGGAGTATGAAGTGCTGAGAGGAACTGGGACTACCTGGGATTTTGAGAGCCTGGCTGCCAGTATCTGCTTTGATATGTTAATAGGCACTCAGCCATTTGTCCCAGGTTTCTTTGGAACCTAACACTGACTATTCTGATTTTTGAACTTAGTAGCCTTTTCAAAATGTACCTTTTAGTTGAGTGGAAAACTGTGATAGTGTAGATTTTATACTGAGGCAAAACATGGACCGTGGTTGTTTCTTCCCACACCTGTGTATTGAGCATCACACATATGACAGATGCCACTGATCCTACTGAGCCTGGAGCCCCGTGGGAACGACAGGAATCAGCTGCACATAGCGAGAGCTGAATGCAGCTGCCATTGAGTGAGCACAGCCAGATCCCTCCGAAGAGCTGGGGGGGGGGGGCACCAAGGAAGACCCCTCTGCAGGAGGTTTAGCATGCGGCACACAAAGGACCTGATGCACCTGGTGGCTAGGCCGGGGCAGTACAGCAGCATGCTGCCACATGAAGGCACAGGCATTCCCAAGTTCAGCTAGGGATTGGGGCTCACCTGCATCTCAAATGCAAGTGGGAATCAAGGCACCATCAGGTGGAGCTATTGCAGAGGTCATTCTGGGAACAGTAGACAGTAGAGAGAAAGGGCTTGGGACAGTTGAGACTGATTAGCTCTTGCCTTGGGCCAGGGTGAGGGACCTGTGTGTGAGACAGGAAAGCAGAGAGGTGGCAGGGGTTCCAGCCAGCAGTGCAGGGCAGGCACAGCCCTGGCCCTCATGTGAGAGTCCAGCCTTGGAGAGACCACAGTTGAAGGAGGGCTGGTGCATCCTCCCTGCCTTACCAGTTGGCCTCTTGTCCTTCTCTCCCCACACCCCCACCTCCCAGGGAAACTTCTTTCAGAACATCGGTTCCATCACTCTCT
Organism: Tokudaia tokunoshimensis; assembly: GCA_036184795.1. NCBI lineage: Eukaryota > Metazoa > Chordata > Mammalia > Rodentia > Muridae > Tokudaia > Tokudaia tokunoshimensis. Next base: position 141,737,653 of record BTHU01000004.1, read on the forward strand.
TCGCTGTCTTTGGAACGGCAATCTCGGCTTTTGTAGTAGGTGGAGGAATTTACTTTCTGGGTCAGGTAAGAAAAGCATCCCCGATGACCCTGAAGACTTGGATTGGAGGCAGTGCAGGGTGGGGCAGGAGCCTCCAGGCCAGAGGTGCCGGTAGTGTGCGCCCTCCTAGGAGGGAGTTCCCATTCGTGCATGTGACTGTGGTGTCTGGAATTATCACCCCAGATCCTTGATTTTACTTACAAACTGGTCTCTAAAGTTGGAATGCCTTGAAGCAGACTAGCATGCGGGAGGTGCCGCAGTTTACAGTGGTGCAATGGCAGTTGTGTTCTCGGGGACTGGAGCAGGCCTGAAGGCTGTTCTTGAACGAAGATACGCATTTAAACCAAAGCTGGCCGTGAATCGGTCGCTCAGTTCCTAGGGTGCTCCTGCCATCGTCAGCCCTTTTCTGAGGCAGTGGCCGATGCTCTGGCCTGTGGGCTTCCCATCAGCTTACTTCAACTGGATTGACTCCTTGGCAGGTGTCACTGAGACCTCCGTGGTGCATGCCATGCACCACCCACTTGCTATGCTGTCTGTAGAAAGTACAGCCACCCCAGGGCTGAGAACAAACAATCGACTGCTGCGGAGGAGGTGCTGCTCTTTCTCCGGGTAGCCATAGCCCACTCCACAGCCAAGGCCAGGTCTGCCCTGAAGCTCCTAGATGCTTCTTCGGGGCTAAGGGAGTCAGTCCCCTTTAGAGCAGAGAGGCGCAGCTGCCAGGCGGGGTGAGGAGCAGAGTGCGCACACTCGGGGTAGATGCCCACACGTGCTCACAGCGGCCTGGGGGCTTCCCTGTTTTCAGTGGGGACTGAAGATGATGTCCTCATTAGTTGATAAGAAAGCACTGATGGACATTTTAATCTTCCTGGCTGTTCTCCAGGGGATCTTTTTGTGTGTGTCTGTGTGTTTGTGTGTTTTATTTTACAGGCTGATGTAATCTCTAAACTCAACATGACAGACAGGTAAAAATCTTTCACACTGTAATTCCCCCGTGCGACTGCTGTTCAGGCCTGGGGCGTTTTCTGCACGTGGCTTCCTGGGTGTGGTCCTTTCCCTCCTCCCCGCCTGGCTTACCAATGTTTCCAGTATAGAATCTGTTCTGAATTCATTTGTCTCTGAAACGACTCAGAATCTATTGATACTTTAAAGACTCCTGATCATAACATTGTTGATTGGAATGAGTGATCTCACTTAAGCTTTGGAGGGAATCACTGGTCAGTTAGCTATCCTGGCACATGGCCAAGCCATAGAGTACTCTTTGTTCTTTCCTTACGAATTGTCTTAAGATCGTGGATATACATAGATAGCTCAGGGGCAGAGAGAGCCCTCGCCTGCCATTTGTGAGGCCCTGGGTTCAATCCCCAATACTGCAAAAGCAAATAAACAAAAGCCTCAGTTCCCTGTATAGCCAGAGGTCGCCTGCCCAATAAGAGTGGAACAGGAGGGAGTAAGGCAAGAGCCTTGACTCTGGAATTCTCACCAAGATTAGGGGAAGCAGGCAGGCCCTGGCCCTGGGGCAGACACCTCTGAATCTGATGCCGGTCCAGCAGACGCTGCTCTCAGAGTCCTTAGTCCACAAGGGAGAAGCAGCTCGGGCAGCCGTGTCTCACAGGGCCCTAGTCAGGAGTTACAAAAGGACCCACCCGGGCCTCGCGCAGCCCGAGCATGCTCTGTCCTGGGTCTGCTCTCTGCACCTCTCTGGCCTGGCCGAGGACGCCTCGGTTCCATCCAGATCATTCCCGTGAACTGAGAATGTCGGCCTTTAGCTGCAAGGTAGCACCTCGGACCAGAGCTTCAGAACTGTTGATGGGAAATGAGCCTCTGATAACAAGCTTGATCCACAGTACCCATCCCTCACCCTCCCTGGGTGGGAATATTGGAGGGTTTTTGTTTTAAAAAAAAAAAAAGTTTTCCTCTTTGTGACAGGGTCTCACTTTGTAGCCTAGGTTGTTTGGGAAGTGCTTATACTGAGGTTTCCAATTTTGTTTTAGCTGGGTTTTTTTAAGGTGTTTTTTTTTTTTTTTGTTGACTTGGTATCTCATGCAGACCAGGTTAGCCTCGAACCTGCTATATAGCTAAGAATGACCTTGGATTTCTGATCCTCCTGTCTCCACCTCCCTAATGCTGAGGTTATACATGTTTACCACCATACCTTGCTTCCATTTTGTTCTTTTTTTTTTAAGATTTATTTATTTATTATATGTAAGTACACTGTAGCTGTCTTAAAACACTCTAGAAGAGGATGTCAGATCTCATTACAGGTGGTTGTGAGCCACCGTGTGGTTGCTGGGATTTGAACTCAGGACCTTCGGAAGAGCAGTCTGTGCTCTTAACCAATGAGCCATCTCTCCAGCCCCATTTGTTTGGTTTTTTGAGACAGGGTCTCACTACATAGCCCTGGCTGACCCGGAAATCTCTGTATAGCAGGCTGGCCTTGAACACTCATGGAGATCTGCCTACTTCTAGCTCTGCCTCTGCCTCCCAAGTGCTGGCATTAATGGTGTGCTGCACCCAGCCCATTGCTCCAGTTTTTGAGTGTTGACAACAACGTTTTTCTCATAAACCCGTAGACTGCCTGTCATGGCCTCTGCGCATCAGAGAACATGGCCATGTCTGTGTTTGCCCTGGGTAGACTACAGCACCTCCACATCCTAGTCTCCTCTCTCTCCCTCCCTCTCCCCAATCTCTCTCTTTTTTCTTTCTTTTATCTGTCCTGTCCCTCCCTAAGTCCCAATGTCCTGTCTTTTCAGGTTTTGTTGGTATTACTAACTTTTGAGGGAGAGAGTAATGGAACACATTTTTAGCCTGAGTCAGTTATGTGAAGCCTTCAAGGACGGGGTCCTGAGGTAGATGGAGAACCACTGCTGGCTGGTCCTTGTGGGTCAGAAAGACCCCCCACCAGTTGAGTTACCAGCAGGCACCAGTGTGATGTGCTGCCTTCTCTCCACAAGGCTTGTCCTCAGCTTTGCATTCTGACGAGTGTGACTCAGACCTGGAGACATGGCGAGTGAGCGCCTGCAGCCCCTCCCCAGCAGCAGCTCCGGCATCCGCACTAGCTTCCTTCTCTCCAGACATGCCTGTGGATGTTCTGGTCAAAAGGGCGCTGTAGCAAACTAAGTATATTGGCCAGGCTTCTCACTGTGTACCTGCAGTCTGTTAGCACCAGAGAAGGCTCATAAGGCTGAAGAGGCTTGAGTTGATGGCCCTAGCTCAGCTCAGCAGCCCCAGGACATGTTCTTCTTGGACCTCAGAGCAGCTCTCTCTCCCCTTGCTGCTGTCCGCTTCCCCTTGTTCATTCATGTGACACAGACAGCTCCAAGCGCCTCACCAGGAGTCAGTCTTCTTCCAGTGGTCTGGTAAAGCTAGTCCAAGCTTGTGGACTCTACCCACCCCTGGAGCCCCTTGCTGCTTATGACCAGAAGGCAGGAAGACAGCTCCCATGGGCTGTGGTGCTGGGCAGGGAGACCAGAGGCTGCCTGCCTAATGTACTCCATTGAAAACCTGCAGAGCACAGCCCACTGACCCTTGGGCCACAGTGGAGCTATTGAGCTTCCTTGCTGTTACTGCATGTGACAAGGACAAAAGGGTAGAGAGTCTGGGCCTGGGCCTGGCTGGCAATGCAGGGCCTGAGGGCCGTGGCCACCTGGCTGCTGGGTGGAGCTGCTTTCCTCAGTCCTCTTCCCTACCCCACTGCCTGCCTTCTGTCCGGGGCTCTGGCTTGTGCTCACACCGATCCTGAGAACACAGTCAAGAGAGGGGGCAACGGGCAGCTCTGCATGCATGTGCTCACCTCTGATGAGGGAGGCAGGGTGTGGGAAAGGGGGAGGGGTGAACATCCTGTGGGCCCTGGTTCTCTCCTGGCCACCTCAGACTCTTGCATCCGTCACCAGGAGCTGCCAACTTTGATAATTGAGGGGGAGGGGTGACTTGCCCGCCTCATGGGCTTCCTCCTACCAGCATGCTTCTTTCTGTCGGGCTACTCAGTCTAAGTCCAACCCCACCTCCTCCTGGGGGTTCACAGTTCCACACATTTTCTTAAGTCTTTGGTTTTCTGAGCCAATCTCATAGTTCAGGCTGACCTGGAACTTGCTGTGTTGCTGAATGTGACCTTGTGCTCCTCACCCTTCACATACAGTGAAGGGTCCTAAGAGCTGGGTCCCAAGGGTGCGCCCTGCGTGGTAAGGAGAGGCTTGCTGGTGAGCTTAGGCAGGCATCAATACTGGTGGCAGTGCTCCTTAGGGTCAAGTGCTGCCCGTAAGACCCGAGGGCCCAGCTTCCAGTCAGCAGCCCAGGCTGCACCCGCTGGCTTTCGGCAGTTTCTTGGATGTTGCAAATCTGAGTGGTGGCACAATTGACCTGGTGGCAGAGCAGAGGTTAAAGCCAATCCTCTATAGGACTTTCTGGCCAAGGAGGCCGGGCAGTGTGTGCTAGGGTAAGTAGACTTCTGTGCAGCAGTGTCTAAAACAGCATGCAGTACTGCTGCTGGGAAACCAGGCACTCAGCATTTTGTCCTGGTCTCCCTGCCCCTGCACTAGGCGTGGGGTGAGCAGGAAAGCACAGCCTCTGTTGGCCCCTTAGCGGCCATCTTGGCATCACATCCCAAGCACAGCGTTTGGACCCAGCACCACACTCTACAGTCTGCCCTCACTTCTCTCCATGCAGTTTCGCCTTTGGCTCCCTGATATCTGCAGTCGACCCGGTCGCCACTATTGCAATTTTCAATGCACTGCACGTGGACCCTGTGCTCAACATGCTGGTGTTTGGAGAAAGCATTCTCAACGATGCAGTTTCCATTGTCCTCACCAAGTAAGTAGGAAAGACTGGAAGGTCCCTACAGCACACTGATGCCAGCACACAGGCTGGTCCCTGTGTGATCAGCTCACTACTGTATCTTGCCACTCTGTGCCACAGGAGTATGTCACAGCCAGGCTGCTACAGGGAGTTGAGTTTGTGTTTTCTGATCTCAGTGTTTGTTTCTCAGCATCTTTGAAGGGCTTCTCAGAAATGACATTCCCAGGTCCCACCTCACAGCCTCTTTTGCAGTGGGTCTGGGTTATGCTCCCTTTGTTGACCTGTGTCAGCTGTGTGAGGGATTAGAGTCTGTGCAGCAACCCTGGATTAGTGAGGACCATGCTCACCCAGAAGAATCTGGTGCCATGTCCAGCTCCATAGGGCAGATGGGCAGACAACCCTCCCCTCCTTTATTGGTTGCTTGACACCGTCTCTCTCACATCTCTGAAAGAAAACAGATTCCTTTATATGCCTGAGGTGCTGCTGTGGAAAGGGGACCTTGGAAGGTGAAAATTTGTTTTATTTTTTTTTTAAAAACAGGTATATATTAGTCAGGCGGTGGTGGCATATGTCTTTAAGTACTCAGGAGGCAGAGGCAGGTTGATCTCTGTGAGTTCTAGGCCAGCCTGGTCTATAGTGAGTTCCAGGACAGCCAGATCCTTGGCTACATAGTGACTTTGAAGCCACTGTGGGCCATTTATATGTGACAGTGACATGTGTGGATCTTTTCTCTCTGGTGGTAACTGATAGCAATTTGCTGTCAGTGTATGAGTACTGTACTTGGATGGCTTATACCCCAACATTAGCTTGTAACTTTCACTTTGAGCACAACTGATAAAATTGTCTAGGATAACATCATTAACTGGGTATCACTTTGGCTTTATTGACGTGTTTACCCACTGTTCTCACACTGGCTTTCTCTTAGTAAAAATGCCTGTAGTTTTAGGTAGGAAATTGTCAAGCATCATGCCATAAGGTTGTGTTAGTTAGCGTTTCTATTGCTGAGAAGAGACACCATGATCACAGCAACTCTTAGAACAGGAAGCATTCAATTGGGCTAGTTTACAGTTTCAGAGGCTTAGTCTGTTATTGTCATAGTGGACATAGTATAAGTGGACATGGAGACGAAGAGATGAAGGAGCTGAGAGTTCTACATCTCAGTCTGTAGGCAGGAGCGGTGACTGTGCCCGCTGAGCTTAGCTTGAGTATAGGGGATCTCAAGGCCCGCCCCCACAGTGAAGCACTTCCTCTAACAAGGCCACACCTCCTAACAATGCCATTCCCCCTGGACCAAGCATTCAAGCATGAGTCTGTGGGCGCCATTCCAATCAAACCCCTACAAAGACCTTTATAGTGTTGACAGCAACCCTTTTTCTTTTGTCAGATATTTCTGGAAAGTTTAATTTAGTTGATATAGTGCTTGCCCATCATGTACAAAGCTCTAGGTTCAATCCATAGCACCACATACAACTAGGCATGGCAGCTCAAACCTGTAATCCCAGTACTTGGGAGGTAGAAGCAGGAGAATCAGAAGCTAAAGGTTAGCCTCCACTACATAAGGAGTTTGAGGCCAGCCTGGCCTAGCTACACAGAACCTTGTACCAAAATGCTTCCTCTGAAAGCTCTCTAGCTCTGGATATTTTCTGCATCTCTGGCTAGCCGGCTGAGCCTTGGAGGTGATGGCAGGAGCTGTTTTTGTTAGGAGGAGAACTCAATTGCTTTGCCTCTGATTTCTTTGAGGAAAATCTGTCAGTAGGAAAATGTCTGCTTCCCCAGGCCTCTGCCACATAATTGCCAAGATGAAGGGAGACTTTTGGAACAAACAGGAGGTGTCATCATTACATACATCTACTGGGAGACCGACTTTGGAGGCCACCCGAGACAGTTCCTGCAGGTGGCTCTGTGGACTGCGTACTTACAGAATGGGCAACCTCCTTTTCTGTGGTCATGGCGACCTCCATTACCCTCAGGTTCTCTGGGCTCCACACACTCTTGCCTGTGCTCTTCAGATTCCAGTTGGGTTCAACTGACTTTGTCCACAACGGGCCAAGTGCAAGAGAGGGGCAGGAAGGCCATGGAGGATTCCAGAAAGGCCATTCCATGCCCAGGACTGGCAGCCAGTGAGCGTTTTCAGACAGAAGCAGGAAGAACAGAGATAGAAGATTGGTCCCCTTTTCATTGGTTTCTGATCTACCAAACCCAGCTGATGTCCCTCCTGGGTTCTCAGGGGATGCTGGCCAACACTTCTTCCCAGAGTGGTCAGGCATCTCACCTTTGCAAATGACATGAGATATGCAAATGAAGAGCCTTCCTTCAGATGCTGCCACAGAGTAAAGCCCTTCTGGTTCTCCTGTAACTCTAGATCACTTGTGAACTTAGTTAATGCTTTGGCAAGCCTGTTGCTTGTTTATTTTTGGAACAGTCTATAACCTAAGCAGTCTTGAATTCCTGATCTTTCTACCTCAGTTCTCCAGTTGCTGTTTCTAGCTTTGATTGCCGCTGTCACAGTTGTTCTTATGTCAGTTCCTGTGGAGGGAAGCCCATCTTATGCCCTGAGGATTTAAGTATGCTCTATGCCTTTGAAGGTCCCAAGCTGCTTGCTTGGTCCTCGTCTATGACAATTAGTTATTTTGGGGGTTGGCAGCAAATTAGTCTATTTTAGCCAGAAATAAAGCTGATATTAATAATAAAGAAAGAAGCCACAGTGAGAGGTTTGGAGTGGGTGTGTGCATGAGGGACACTGAAGTAGATCACTAGGGCAGTAAGTAGTTTATTGGGAAAGCCATTAACACCATGGATGGAGAGACAAGAGCATGGTGGGGCTCCAGGGCCTCTCAGGCTCTAGTATCAGACATGCTGTGACAAGGTCTCTGAAGAGAGGATCAAGCCACGGGACAGAAGTAGGAGTTTATTCTTATACGGTTCTGAGGATGGGGAGGTTTCACAGCACAAGCCTGCATCTAGGCCTTCTGATTCCCAGGCGGGAGGCAGGGGAGTGGGTGAGACTTGCATGGTGTGGCCACCAATACCCCTTTGATGTCAGCTCAGTTCCCAGGTGATAGACCCTGGCTCAGGGACTCCCAGTGCCTCAGCAAATGTGTCCTGAGCAGTAGCTGGACTCCCTGGTTGCATGCTTACACAGAGAATGGAAGTGTTGTCCACTGGGGATTTGGGCAGCCAAGCCCTCCCTCCATCCACATTCCCCAGGTGATCCGTCTCTGCTGGGAAACAAGACGGATGGAGACTAGTGTAAAGAGAAGTCCTTTTTGTTTTTTCCAGACAGGTTTCTCTGTGTACCCTCAACTGTCCTAGAACTTGCTCTGTGGACCAGGCTGGCCTCTAACTCATAGAATCACCTGCTTCTGCCTTCCAACTGCTGGAATTAAAGGCGTCTACCATCACGCAGCCAAGAGAGTTCTTTTTAGTTAGCGCTGCTATTTATTTTGTGTTTGTGGGCACTTGTACACAGACAGACCAAATTTGGACCTGAGAACCCATCTTTCAGCAGTTGGCCTTCAGATTTTGCTCCAGGTACTTCTGAGCCATCTTCTGTCCCCAGAGGACATGCTCTTTATTTGAGACCCCTCAGAACCATATCATGTTCCTCCAGCCGGTGAAACGCTGACCAGGGATCTGCGCTCACCTGGCCAGGTTGCTCATTGATCAGAGAGATTTCATCTCCTTTCAGATGGAATAGCTGTTAGTGAAGCCAAAGAGTTCACAGTTCTGAATGTCTGCTAGGCTGGGCTGTGAGTAGGCCCGGGACACTCAGTTACAGGATGGAGAGAGCACCACTGTAGTTACCACATGCTCTGAAGGAGAGGCTCCTCATAGGGACCTGGACATGGATTGGCCTCTGTGACCAGCTTAGGAGAGGAGGAGGGGACTGTCCTAAGGGACAGGTGAGTTAGCAGAGCCAGGCATGGTGAAGAATGACCTGCAAGGTAGACCAATGCCTGTGTAGGCCAGCCCAGGGGGAAGAGATTAGACGGAAAGATCAGGGATCTGGGCTGGGCTCATACTTAGGAGCAGCTGGTACCGTGGCATGTGTGTGTTTTAAGGGGATCACTTTGTGTGTTGTTTTTTGTTTTTTAAAAAAACTTGTTTATGAGTACATGGTTGCTATCTTCAGATAAAACAGAAAAGGGCATCAGACCCCATTACAGATGGTTGTGAGCCACCATGTGGTTGCTGGCAATTGAACTCTGGACTTCGGGAAGAGTAGTCAGTGCTCTTAACCACTGAGCCATCTCCAGACCCCACTTGGTGTGCAGACTGGAGGGGCTACCCTTTGAATGTCAGATTCATCAAGAACTGTTCTTTATTACTCGTGCTCTTCTCTTTAGGGACAGAGTGGCTGTTGGCAGGCTTCCCACAGCTGCTTTGCTAGCACATGGAGGGACCTTCCAGCTCCTTCCACGGCTCCTGGGGCCCCTCTTAGCCTGAAGCTCTGGTTTCTTCCCTAGCCTCCATCCCATCTGACTTCTGTCAGAGCCCCATCTGGAGTTCACCGTAGGATCCCTTTGCTCAGCATTTGACAGCTGAGGCCTTTGGGGTAAACCACTGACCCTCCCAAACCACATCGAGTGTTCATACTCGAGCCCCTACCCCTGGGCACTGTTTCTCTAGCCTATAGGCCTCTTGCACATCCATGCTGAGACCCCTGACTCCTCAATGGAAGCTCAGTCTGTGTCCCCTCTGGACTTGCCTGGATCGCCCCGAACCCAGCCTGAGTGGGATGCCCACCCTGTTTTCAGAGCTTTTGGACCTCTTCCCTAATTGCCCAGGGCAGCTCTTGAGAACAGCCTTTGCCCCCTCCTCCGAGGCCCAGAAACTACCTCAGTGCTTGGACGTAGGTACCCGACCGTAGCAACGTGCAGGGACAGGTGGGTCAAATGGCAGTGAGTGATGCCCAGCTGACTTAAGGACTGGGTCAGGAACACTTTAATTCTCTCTGTTTTCTTCTTTCCTAGCACGGCTGAAGGTCTAACAAGAAAACATATGTCAGATGTCAGTGGGTGGCAAACGTTCTCACAGGCCCTCGGCTACTTCCTCAAAATGTTCTTTGGTTCCGCAGCGCTTGGCACGCTGACTGGCTTGATCTCAGCATTAATATCCTTTTAGCATGGAGCACAGGTGCAGGGATCACGCTTGATGGGGTCACGCTTGCTATTTGCTCTGCTTCCTTGGGTACCCAACTTTGTTTGTTTGTTTGTTTGCTTGTTTGTTTGTTTTTTCAAGAAAGGGCTTCTCCATGTAACCCTGGCTGTCCTGGAACTCTTTGTAAACTAGGCTGGTACCAAGCTACTAGAGCTCCGCCTGCCTCTGCATCCTGAGCGCTGGGCTTAAAGGCATGTGCCACCACCGCCAGGCTCTGGGACCCAATTTTAATGTAAAATTTTGTTTAAAAGAAGGTTTTGTTCTGAGCTGTGGCTTGAGAAATGTTCTAAGCCCAAGGACTCTTAAATTTAACCTCTGAAGTATCAGGATACTTACATTTCTCATCAAGACAGCAGGGTCCCCTCAGCTAGCCTTGAGCTTGGTATCCTACAGACGATAGGCTCACCCAGCACGCTCTAGGATGCTGTTCTCTCTCTTCTTCCCTCCCTCCCTCCCTCCCTCCCTCCCTCCTTCCCTCCTTTCTTTCTTCCTTTCTGGGACAGGGTTTCTCTACAGAACCTTGATTGTCCTGGATCTCACTATGCAGACTGGACTGGCCTCAACTCACAGACTCATCCACTTTCTTTTGCCTCTCAAGTGCTAGGAGAATGGCAAAGCCATGCTGTTAGGTGGCAGATTAGACCTGGTGTCCTGCTGCGGAGGGATAAGAACCACGTGCAGTTAATGCTGTTCCATCGCTGTCTTGGTTTTCACATCCAGAAAACTAGGAATTTTCTTATAAACCGTAGGTTGTTTTAGATTTAATTTAACTGGGGAGAGGGTATGTGCATGTGTATACAGTGTTCAAGGAGGCCACGGGGAAGCTGGGTGGTGTGTTAACACACAACTTCAGACCCTTCTAATCTCTGTGAGTTAAGTTCCAGGGCAGCCAAGGTTATGAGTGAGTTGCCTGTTGTGGGTACTAGGAAACTGAGCTCAGTGGGGTGGGTGGCTCTTAATCACAAGTCAGAGCTCTGAAAATCATCTCCCCTCCCCCGTGAGAACTTCTCTGGAAGGATGGGTAGGGCTTTCAGGAAGGTGCCATCCACACTGTATTGTGTGTACTGCTTACGAGTTAAGGGCTCTTAGGCAGAGAAAGAAAGGCTCCTTAAAGCAGTGTGACCCTTACTGCTGCTGACAGTTTATCACATGGAAGGAGGACAGGCTCCGGAGTGGTTCTGCAGTCACCCGGCCCATGTCCCTAAAATGGCTACATGGCCCCTCTGGAGCAGTTTGTCTCATTCAGCTAGGACATTTTTGCCTGGTTCCAAGTATGTGTCCTCCCATTCCCTCTGACCGGAGGCTGAAGGCATGGAGTCAGTTGACAGCAGCTGTCCCAGCATCAGAATGAGGAGGACACTCAGTGCCACATCCCTCAGACTTCAGGTCAGCAGTTAAGAGCACTGTCTGCATTAGAGAGGACCCAGGTTCAGGTCCCCATACCCACATGAAACTCAGTTCTAGGGGATCGGACACTTCTGGCCTCTGTGGGCACTGGGTGTATATGTGTGTACACAGGCATGCAGGCAGACTGCTCACACACATAAAAGGCATGTCAGAGACAGAGGTGCATGCCTGTAACCCAGCATGTGGGAGACCAGGGCAGATTCCACAAGTTTGAGGTCAGCAGGGCCACATAGCAAGATCCTGTTTGAGAGAGAGGCAAAGTGTGTGGGGAGGGCTGCTGCCCCCCCTACCCCCACAAAAAAGGAGAGAGGCAGCAGAAGAGCGGGAAAGGGCCTGTGCTACAGTCCATGATGGGGGTAAACTTGGCTGCCTTCAAGGAGCATATATTGTAATGAGGCAGGTAGGTGGGAACTCAGCTCCAGTTGGGGCCTGGGAACGTGGGCTCTCTGTTCCCAGGGGCAGGAGTATGGTGTTGCAGAGGGGCAGGAAGACAGGCCATTCAACAGGGAGGAGAGTGGCCTGTGTCTGCAGCCCCAGTCTCTAAGTCAGCGTTTCTGAATGTCTTATCAGATTCTCATTTCTACAAAGAGAACTCTTACTGAAAATTTCCCACTGTAACCACAACCCAATCATCATCTTGTGTGGCCCTCCCCTCGTCTCCTTGCCAAATGCCTGCCCTTTATCCTTTTTCCTTGACACCTGTGCCATGTGTTGAAGCACATTGATCTGAGGAAAACGCCCTCCCTGGAGTTCGGCATGATGATTATCTTTGCTTACCTGCCATACGGGCTGGCAGAGGGGATCTCACTCTCAGGTAAGGGGCAGCGCCCACCGTGCCGTGACCAGGGCTCCAGAGAGGCTTCATCATGTGCTGTGATGCCCATTTTACCACAAGGAAACCTGAGGTTGACAAAGAATAGGTACAGTACCCAGCTGGAGTAAGGAGTTCAGGTGCAGGCAGAAGGTCAGGAGTTCAAGCTCATCCTCCACCACACAGCACATTCGAGTTTAGCCTGGGCTATGAGTTTTCTGCCTTAGAAACAAAATCACACTCCTGAGGTGGTTTAACAAGTGAAGGTATGTACTGCATAGACTGGTGACCTTACTTGGATCCTCCAATTCTCCATAGTGAAAGGTGAGAAGCAACTCCAAAATCTGTCCTGTCACACACACACACACACACACACACACACACACACGCGCGCACGCGCACACGCACCAGACAAATAGATAAATGCAATCTATTTAAAGGCAGAGGCTGGAAAGATGGCTCCGTGGTGAAGCAAAGGTTGTGAGAGCAGGAAGAGTGAGCCTGGACCATGCTGGGTGCAGGGCATGCCTGTGTCCATAACCTCAGTGCTAGGGCACTGAGACAGGAGGATGGCTGGCCAGTCTAGCAGAATTGATGAGCTGCAGATTCAGTGAGAGACCTTGCCTTAAAAATGAGATCAATAGAGGAAGACACCCGATGTCAACCCACAACCTCACATGCACACACATGTGCATGTGTACACCCTCATGGATGTGTACAAACAGTATACACAGCACAGAAGCAAAGCAAGGACATATGCTGCTGTCCCAGCCGGAATTGGAACAGCGATGTATTGACTCCTGAACTGATGTTCAGAACCTGCTTAACGCAATTCCCGCAGCAAGGAAAGCACACGATGCAGCAAAATGTGACTGCTCCGCAGTACAGCGGGCCTTCTTAGACACACCAAGATGTGTTGTTTGTTTTGATTTTCAAGAGAGCCTTTCACTAGGCAGCCCAGGCTAGCTTTGAGCTTGAAATCCCCTGCCTCTGCCTCCTTGGCTGAGCTGGCAGACATGTGCCCCTTGTCTGGCTGTCACACAGGCTTAACCTCCACATCCCCTGGGTGGGCATCCGGCCGACTCCTTACTCAAATTGTTAGGCAGGTAGAGAGGTGGTGAGATTCAGACACTGGCTTCCTGGGCTCCCAGCTGCAGGAGGAGGAGCTGTCCCCCAGGCGCTGGCTCCGAGGACCTTTCATGCTTTGGACTCAGTCGGTAGCCCCTTTCTGTCAGCTTTTTGCCACAAGTGGTGTGGATCCTATGGCTGCTGTCTGTCAAGTTAGGGGGGCATCAGCCTGGATGTGGAGGCTCTGTACAGATCCAGAGCCCGTCTCATGCCTTGTCCCCATGTGCAGGTTCAGCCGGATGGGGAGGGCTCTTCCTGACACCAGTTCCTCACCCTTAGGTAAGGGCTATGTAGGGACCTGTTGAGGAAAAGCACCACATAGACCAGGCTCTGCTATGGGGAGGCTTCTAGTGGGGCCAACACCCCTACAGTCATCTGTGTGTGGAGTCATCTGCTCCTGACTAGGTGTAGAGGAGGCCTTGCCCCATACTGGGTCTTCTTTGGTCACTAGATGAAGTCATGTGACAGAGTGATTGGTACCTGATTCTGGCTGACAGTGGTGGCAGGAAGCACTACCATCTCACTGTCCCAGGGTCTCTCCGTCCCAAGGCTGATGAGGCTTTTCTACCTTTGGCCTGTGAACATTCACAAATGTTTTCTTTTATGTGGGTGACTACTTAGGAGTGAGGTTACTAGGTTAGGTGATATGCCAGATTTACTTTGTTAGGAACTGCTGCGTGTTTGACAGTGACCAGTTCTGCTGGGGGTGAGCAGTGAATGGCAACCATGCATTTAATCCCAGCACTTGGGAGGCAGAGGCAGGAGGATCTCTGTGAGTTCCAGGACAGCCAGGGCTACACAGAGAAACCCTGTCTTGAAAATCAGAAGAAAAACAAAAACAAAAGACCAGTTCTATCTGTTTTTCCAGCAGATTGTGGGCATATAAAGAAAAATAATTTTTTAAAAAATTCTGGTATGTTTTGTGTTTAAGCTAATCCATGTATCCTCCCAAAAGTGAGCCCCCGTAGCACCATTCCCTCCCTGTGATGTCTTTGCGTACAGGTGGTAGTGGCTCCAGTAATTGAGGTCAGAGCGTCAGGGTGGGGCGGCAGCCTGTGTGTGGAGGCTTCACAGGCAGGCTCCTGAGGAGTCCCTTGGAGTGCTCATCTGGGCTCTCCTGTAGCCCCAGAGCTGGCCATGGTGACGTGCCTCTGGAATGGTCATTCCCAGCATTCAGAGTCAAGTGCACAAGTGAGCGCGTGCTTATCCACAGGGAATGCAACCGTCTGCATTGGTTTGTAAGAAACACATTCCCATCGTCTCAGAAGAGAAGCTGGACCTGCCCAGCAGGGCTGCAGCGGCCTAACAGAGCAGTGCATCAGTCCTGATGGCCACTGCTGTACCAAGTGTCCTTGGTGTTCTTACCCCCTGGCCACCTAGAACCCTTTGGCCACACTGCCCCCTGCTGGATTTGAGCAGCACTGTCCTGTGACAGACCTCAGGAATTTCCACACTTCAGTGTCAGGCTCAGTTGCCTCCTGAGCCTTTGCTCTCAGGAACAAGGATTTACGGTCCCTCCTGCCAATCATAGCAGCATCTCTCTTTGTGGTGGCTGCAGTGGTGATCTGGATGGTGATAGCATTGTAACTTGGGGTCCTCTCTGGTTAACATTGCATCAAGATGAGAAGCGTGTTGATGACTCTTATCTAAAGAGACCACTCCCTCTACACCCTCCCTCCCAGTCCATGGGCTTACAGTCCTGGGCTCTGCCCTGATCTTGAACGTGCTGAACGCGTCCTACCAGACATGGCTGCGCCCTTGTCTGCTGTCATTTGTCAATTTTTTTTTGTTGTCTTGTTTTCTTTTTTGGTTTTTTGAGACAGGGTTTCTCTGTGTAGCCCTGGCTGTCCTGGAACTCACTCTGTAGACCAGGCTGGCCTTGAACTCAGAAATCCGCCTGCCTCTGCCTCCCAAGTGCTGGGATTACAGGCGTACGCCACCACTGCCCGGCTGTTTGTGTTTTGAGAACAGAGTCTATATTATGTAGCTCTTACTGTCATGAAACTCATCACAGATCCACCTGCCTTTGTCTCTCAAGTGCTGGGACTAAAGGTGCTATGCCTGGTTAGACATAATTTTTTGTGTATGATTGTGTGCCACATGAGTGCCTGGGAGATGTGTGTGGTTGTTAGATACCATGGCGATGCTAGGATTCAAATGTTATGGTGTTGAAAACCAGGAGCTAAAAAAGCAGAATTTTTCAGTTATTTTTATGATCATGGAAAAGGTTATGTTATGGGTTTATGGTCAGACAGTTAACATACCATGAAACGTTTTATGGTTAGTTATGACCATAAAATGGAAACAATCTACAATGTGTAATTTACAAGATTACTGAGGGACAACAACAACAAAAACCCAAATAAACACACACACATAAAAAAAAACAAGGTGACCTCTAGCTAAGAACTTAATTAAAGCCTAACATTGTTTAACTTTAAAAAAAAAATGGAGTCAGCTGTCCATTGACACAAACCCAGGTTCTTTACAAAAGCAACAAGTACTCTTAGCTAAGGCGCCACCTTTCCAGTTTCCTGGTAACTCCTTTTGATGGCTGTAGGACCTCATTTTGCAGCAGGATCAGGGAGGGTCAGCTGTCCTGAAGAACAAGGATGTAAAGGGCAGGTGAAGCCGGGGAGTGCCGGGATTGTCTCTCCAGCACGGCAGGGGGCTGAGGGTCTGGGGAGAAGCTAGAGAGCAAGCCCTGGCCCTCCCTTTGCCCGTCTTCTCTGAAGTATCTTCTTATCTGTCCCCTTTTGTAGGCCAAATGGAAGAGTTGGGGGTAGAACATTCCAGTCCTCTGTCACGTACACAGCAGAGCCCTGTGGAGGTTTCAGAGAGCAAGTGGCCTGTTTGGCAGGGCCTGGCTTGTCATCAGCTTGGAGCTGGTGTGTGACGCTCCCTTTGTACAGTGCCGTCAAACTGTTTCTCCAAAATGATGGAAGTGGATTAAAACTTGGCTTATAAAGTTTGGTTTTCATTTTACGTATGTTGGCATCTTGTTCAGTGGCTTATAAAACCTCAGCTTCCTTCTGCCTAGATGCAGCTCTGATAAAAGAACCTGTGTAGAACCTCAGAGTGGCAAGGGGAGCACCTCGGCACAGGCAGGGGAGCAGTCCTCAGGGAGCACAGATGGATGAGCCCTGGAAGAAGCAGTCAGTTATCTTCCTGGTAACAAGCCACACTGTGTCTGAGAACAGTAGTTGGTGACTATGGGGAAATTAAAATGGGAGTATTTTAAAGGTCCATCAGACGGCCCTACCCATTACACCCAGGTTTGGGGGCTTTTCACGTGTGGATACAATGCCAGCTTCTCAGCCCTTAAGCTAAGGGTAAGTGTCCAGAGATGCTCACAGCTGTTGAGCCTGGTACTAGGCCATTCAGTTCACACAGTTTACCTTCCATTCCTCTGACTGTTGTGGTAGTAGGAACTGCACCAACTACAGCTGAGGGGAAGCCACCTGGCCATTTCTCTGTAGCTTCCGGAAGGCCCCAGGACTGTGTATCTGCCTCTACTCCCAGTCACCCCTTCTCTCCCCCTCCCTGCCCTGCCCTGCCCCATCCCTCTCTTCCCTCTCCACCTTTCTTCCTCACTTTGTCTCATTTTTGAGGCAGAGTTTCATGTAGTCCAGGCTGGCTTCAAACTTGCTGTTTAGCCAACTTCTGATCTTCTGATATCTGGGATTACAAGTGTGTGCGCCATTACATCTGGCTTATGGCTATATCATCTGGGTTTTTTTTGTTTTTTTTTTTTTTTTTGGAGACAGGGTTTCTCTGTGTAGCCCTGGCTGTCTTAGCACGCACTCTGTAGACCAGGCTGGCCTTGAACTCAGAAATCTGCCTGCCTCTGCCTCCCAAGTGCTGGGATTAATGGCGTGCGCCACCACTGCCCTGCTAGTTTATGTTCTTAAGAGGGATGCATGGCTCCTTGCTTGCTAGGCAAACAGTCTACCAACTGAAAGCTGCATCTGCCTCTCTTTCTGTGCTCTTTTCTTGCCTTTTCACGTGTGTGGGTGATTTACCTGAATATATATCTTGTATACTGCATACCTGGCACTCATGGACGCCAGAAGAGGATATAGAATCCTCTGGAATTTAGTTACATACAGTGGGAAGCTGCCTTGTAGGTGCTAGGAACCAAACATGGTTCCTCTGGAAGAGCAACCAGTGTTCTTTACTTGTGAATCATCTTTCCAGCCCCTCCCATTTTCTTAGGCCCTAATATATTTGGAGTTTGGGGACGAGTGTTGTTTGCACATCTGTCTCTGTGCTCTGTGTCATGTCTGCCCTCTGCCTCTCTTTCCAGGCATCATGGCAATCCTGTTTTCTGGCATCGTGATGTCACACTATACGCACCATAACCTCTCCCCAGTCACCCAGATCCTCATGCAGCAAACCCTCCGGACTGTGGCCTTCCTGTGTGGTGAGTCCCTCCTCTCAGCAGCCACACAAACTGGGATTCTTGCCCTGCCTGGGTGGAGGCTAGGATTGTCCCCTGGCAGCAGGGCACAGAATCCCTCCAAGCCCAGGCCGTTACTGTGCTCCTACCTTCAGGGCTGGCTCCTCTGGCCTTGTGATTCCATAAAAGGCATGAAACACCTAAGAAGTGGCCATCTGATGGCTGTAGACTATGGCCAAGGTAGATACTGTTGAGCATTCCAGTGTGTGATGGGGAGGGAAATGTCCACACACATTCTTAGAGAATGCTACTGGGGATGGGTGGATGGCCTCATCCTAAGATCTGGACTCTCAGGGTAAAGTTTCAAGATCTCTGTGAGCCTGAGGCTTTCCAGCTAGGGGCACTATGAGTTTGTAAGGGAGGGTGACCCAGCACGGAAGGAACTCCAGAGGTTCCCTAGGCTGAACATGAGGTCTTTCTGTTAAGCAGCAACAGTTGGAGCTTCCTCCCCCATCTTTCCATAACCCTACTCCTGTTCATACCTGAAAAGAAGGTGCCACCTTTAGCCATTCCGACACTTAACACTCTCACTCACTGTGTGTGTGTGTGTGTGTATCCATCCCAGGACTAGGCCTCAGTTGCAACCTCAGCATCCCCTGGTGTTGAGGGGCCCCGTTTTACTTTGGAGCCAGGATGGCAGGGCTGGCTGTGGGAGGCTGAGTAAGGAGAAGCCAGGGAGCCGATTACCAGGGAGCAAGTTAGATGACAACCCTTTAGTGTGGTAGTCATTGGACCCACAGTTCTTACCAGAAAGCCTCAGCCAAAGGTTCTGATTTGACCTGACCTTGAACAGAGAACAGCACACTCCTCAGCTTCCGTTCTGCACCCAGACCAGCTTTGCGTGCTGGGCACATGATGCCATCTCCTGAAGCTCTGTCACACCCTCCTGACCAGCTCCGTCAAGAGAAGCTTAGCCAGTGTTCTAGGCTGTTCCCTTTGTAGCTCGCATCGCCAGAGCTGCTTATGTGGCTACTCTGAAAGGTTGGGTTAAGCTAGCCACACATTCTTGCTGCCAGGGAAAGGTAAAGTAGATGTAGGTGCGCTGGCTTGGAGGATCAGACAGTATCAAGTAAGAAGGCATCTCGGAGGGGAAGGGTTAGCGGGCGCCTGCTGGCCGTGGGCCACACTGAAGAATACACATGGCGCTGCAAACACTGCCGTCCGCCGTGTTGAGCGGCCTCACCAGCTTTTATTCACATCTTAAACGCAGGCCCTGGCTCCTTAGGTGTTGGGCTCTTGGGGGGCCCCATAGTTTAATCAGGAGCCTGGAAAGTTGCTTTTGTTTTCTTTCTTTTTTGGTTTCTTTTGTTTGTTTATTTATTGAGACAAGGTTTCTCCGTGTAGTCCTGGCTATCCTGGACTTGTTTTGTAGACCAGGCTGGTCTCGAACTCACAAACATACAGATGCTGCCTTCTAAGTTTTGGGATTAAAGGTGTGTGCCAATCATGTATGGCAGGAGCCTAGAAACTTGGGAGGTGCTGTTTTCAGCGCATACAAGTGATTGCCTGCACACCAAGTGCAGTCAAGCCTGAGAATGGTTCTTCTCTGCAGGCTCTGTGAGTTAGCTTCCTCTCGAACCTACTGGGAGAGAGTTAACTAAAGTGCCCCTTCTCACTGTCATATGGCACCACAGTCACATGCTCACAATTTCTGCTACTTTGCTGCCCCATAGAATACTGACTGATGAGTGTTCAGTAAATGCATGGTAGGAGCTTGGTTATTTGCTTAGTATCGGACAGTTAACTCATTATGTTGTGAAATTCTCAGTAGCAAGGACCATTGCTTGTGGGATAGTAAGAAAGCCCACAGCAGCAAACCTGGCACTCACGCTGACTCACAGCCAGCCGAGCCAAAGAGCAAGACCCCATTCACCCCATCCACTTCCCCACCCCACCCCAAAAGCCTAAGTACAGAGTCTGACACAATGTGGCTGTTGGTGTGGCTGCAGAGATGCTTGCTTAAGTGACTACTGAATTGTAAGAGGAACTGGGATGAAAGACCTGTTCTTTGGTTTCTTTCAGAAACATGTGTGTTTGCATTTCTTGGCCTCTCCATTTTTAGTTTCCCTCACAAGTTTGAAATTTCCTTTGTCATCTGGTGCATAGTAAGTATTTTTCTTATTTTTCTTATTGAATGGTTTATTTTAAAAATAGTAACTCCGTGGTTTGGAATCATTTATGTAACTGTTAACAGTTCAGAATCAGCAGCTACAGAGACGTGCTGCTGTTGAAAGTTTTTTGTGTTTAAAAGATCTCAGACATAAGGATCTCAGCGTTTTACATTTTCAGTGTCCTTGGATGGTGTGGTTTCCTTTAAATAGTAGTTTTAGCTAGGGCATGGCCGTGGCACTTATAACCAACCCCAGCACTTGGGAGATGGAGGCAGGAGAATCAAAGGGTTTAAGGCCAGCCAAGTGGTGGTGGCACATGTCTTTAACCCCAGCCCTCAGGAGGCAGGCCTCTGTGAGTTCGAGACCACCCTGGTCTATGGTGCAAGTTTCAGGACCAACCAGGGCAACATAGTGAGACCCTGTCTCAAAAGACAGTAAAAGGTTTTAACTGTATGTTGTGTTCAACAACAGGCCCTTGTCTCAAAAAAGAAAAGGAGAAATGTGACCAACTGCAAGAGACCCCAATTTTCTTGGGTCCTTTTGTGTCCTGTCTCCATCCCATTGTGACTTCCTTTAGAGGAGCAGCCTACCTGTATCACAGTCTGTCTATGAGCACAGGTTTGGGGGAAAGCCTTGGGAAGGCCTTTCATAGAAAGTCGCACTGGTTTTTGAGTTGCAGGATCTAATCCAGGGCCTTGTGCACATGCAGATGCTCTGTCCCCACTTCCTCCCCCATTGCATGGAGCTGTAGTTGATTACCTGAGCTGCCTTCGTGCTCCCAAGTGGCGCTCACTCAGCCCACCCTACTTGCTCTGAGGAGCCAGACCCCACACCAGAGGCAGAGGTGCCTGACTGCCCTCACCTCTACAGTGCCACGCCCCCCCTCACCCCCCAGTCTGGAGTCTTGGTTGTCCCTCAGCTCGCCTCTAGGCCCCCTGGGAGCTAGCTGGTGCTCACCCATGTTTTGGGGCTGTGTGACTAGAGCTTGCTAGTGGGTGATGCTTGCCAGTCTCTTCCCTCTAAAGCTTCATCCAGGCAGAGCCAGGGCAGCACTGCGCTGTTGGTATCTTTTATGGCTGAGGGCAAGGCTACTTTAGACAGGTATGCTACACTGGCATTAGCTCGAAGATGCAGTGGATTCCACCTACACTGGGCCCATTCACATTGGCAGGTGCTGGTCCTGTTTGGCAGAGCCGTCAACATCTTCCCTCTGTCCTACCTGCTGAACTTCTTCCGAGATCACAAGATCACCCCCAAGATGATGTTCATCATGTGGTTCAGTGGTGAGTGGCAGCTGTGGAGAGTGGGCCTGAGCCTGGGCTGGAAGGCAGAGGCCCCGGGAAGCCAGGCTCTTAAGAGGGGCACCATATGGCACCCTCAACTCATAGCACCATGGCGTGGGTGGGTCCTTCAGCAAGGGCCCTTGGTAGACTGTGTGTGGAGAGGCATGATGTGGTATGGTGATAAGGATGGGGACTTGACCCAGGGCCTCCGCATGCTAGGCAGGCACTTTGGTACTTGGCCCCTTAACCCAACTGTCACCATCCCTCATGCTAGGCAGGTTACTACAGTCCTCATAGTGGAGGTTGAGTATTGTGGGCCCCTTCTCTATATAACAGTTCTGGCTGTCCTGAAACCCATTTTGTAGACCAGGCTAACCTTGAACTCAGGTCTGCCTGCCTTTGCCTCCTAAGTGTTGGGGTTAAAGGCATGTGCCACCACTGCTCTATGTCCCTTAGGATCTTTAACTTTACATATGCCTCCTATTTAAGTTTCATCAGCCAGGTATGGTAGCATATGCCTTGGATCCCAGCAGAGACAGACAGAGCACTCTGAGTTCAAGGCCAACTTGTTCTTCATAGTGAGTTCCAGGCCAGTCAGAGCTAAACAGTGAGACCCTGCCTCAAAAGATAAAATTAAAATAAATGAATATGATTGAAGTATTTCCATGTGAGCTAGATTATAGCATCACTCTTTATAATGTCCACTCCAATTTGCCTCATATTTTTCTTCAAAAAGACCTTATTGTAAAAACTGTGAGCCAAGTTCAAGTGTTTAACTATAACACCAGCTACTTGAGAAAACAGGACAGGAAGGTTTCTAGCTTGAGTCTAACCTAGACCCTGTCTCACATGTAGAGGTCTGGCTGATCTGAAACCTGCAGTGTAGACTAGGTATGGACTTGCAGCCATCTTCCTTGCTGCTGCCCCCCAAGTGCTGGGATTACCATCATGTAAACAGTCAGTCTCCTCCCAGTTCCTCACCTCGCTCCATTTTTTCCCTTCTGCTGAGCAGGCTTTGGCCTTGGTCAGCTCAGCTCTGGCTTCTGCGTCCCTCTTCCCACTGTCGTTTCCAGTGTCTGGAAGACATTGTCCTCTGGGGCCCCCAGCCTCCCGCCTAGCACTTCCCACACTGACTGCAGACAGTGTCACCCTAGGGTCTGGCCCCACCCCCTTCTGAACGTGGGACCCTTCTGTATCTGCCCCTTGTATCCATCCAGCTCTCCAACCCAGCCCTTCTCTGGAACCCAGTTTCATGCTACCTTTGTCTCTGGGTGCTGTGGGCTTCAGCAAGTTCCTTAAGCTGGGCCCACAGCCTGCCTGGCTGGCTCTCCCCTCCTTGGAAAGCAGCATGGTAGGTTGGTATACTTGGCTCCCTTCATTGGCACTGGCTGGGCTTGTGTGCACACCGAGCCTATCATAGGTGTCTGGTCCCTTCATCCTCTGGCCCTTGTGGGTTTGGAGAAGCAGAGTAGCTACCCCTGCTCTTGTCACTGGACCCCACCCACTCTGGCCTCCCTGCCATCCCAGGTCCGGAGTGCTGCAGCCCTCGCAGAACCGCCCCATTGTGGTCTCTGCTCTTGGAGCTTCGGAAGGCTTGGGGTCCCAGCTCTGAGTATAGGGCAGGTCTACTGGCTCCCCACTCTGTCCTCACCCTCGCTCCGTCACGTCACGCCAGCAGCTCCAGACCGCAGTCATTAGAGACAAGACACGCCCTCCTGTTCCTGTGTCTGCTGCATGGCCCTGGGCAGGACATCTCTACTCTAGCCTGGTCCTCACCTGTGTGCCAAGGAGACTGGCAGCACCTGCTAGCCAGGTTTCTGTGACAGGCAACTCTTAACTGGTGGCCTGGGGCACCCAGGGTGGACTCAGCCACCATAGCTGTGATGACACATGACAACAGATGATGGATGGGTCCCCAAACACACCTGCTACACAGCATGGCCTTTGTCATCTTGCCTAGAACCAGCCCATGCAGAACATGCAAGAGACTTGAGCCTGGCGGCCCTGACTCTTACTCTCCAATCCTGGGCGGGTCCCTCTGTCAGCGACGCCGAGCTGAGCTGAGGCCACCCTGGAGCCGCGTCCTTCTCTTTCCTTCCCCTCCTTCCCGTGTGGCCCTGAGTCCCCGTCCGCCATCCCCAGGTCTTCGAGGGGCCATCCCCTATGCCCTGAGCCTGCACCTGGGCCTGGAGCCCATGGAGAAGCGCCAGCTCATCGGCACCACCACCATCGTCATCGTGCTCTTCACCATCCTGCTGCTGGGCGGCAGCACCATGCCCCTCATCCGCCTCGTGGACATCGAGGATGCCCGGGCACGCCGAAGGAGCAAGAAAGACGTCAACCTCAGCAAGACGGAGAAGATGGTTAGTGCGGCTGAGGGCCAGCCTGCGGCCGTCTGCCTGGGAGGGCAGGGCAGGCTTCTGGGGACTGGGGCTTGCTTGTGCATTTGCTTATCTCAGGGTCAGCAGTGCAGGGCTCTTTGGGGTAGGGTGTGTGCCAGCCTTGTGACCTGCTGATGCCATCTGCAGCTCAGGACATGTGAAACAGAGCCTGGTCCTGTGCCAGACTCCCAGGAGAGTGCCTCTGCTGCCAAGAGCTGAGCCAGAAGCCCAGGTCAGGGGCCAAGAGCTTTCAGATGTTGGTATTCCTCAGTGTGCAGTTACGTCCGATGGGGACCGAGAGGATGGAGGCTGTGGTAACTGAGGCTGTGAGCAAGGTGGCATCCTCAAGGACAAAGGGCCTGGACACATTGGAAGCTGAGACTTCTGTGTCATCTTGCCCACCTCTACTTCCTTTGAGCCTCCTCTTGCTGCCAGGCCACTCTTGGGCTGAGACCACCTCGCTCTTCCTCTTCTGCTGTAGCACCCCTGACTTCCTGATCCACCTTCCTACCCCACCCCTCCTATGCTCCTGAGATGCACTGCCCTCTAGTCTTCCTGTTTGAGGTGTAACGTGGCCAGTCATCCAAGTACCATCTGAGAGAATGGGAGTCGGGCCGTGGTCCAGGCCTCAGGCTCTGCAGGTACTTCCCATGCTCAGGTCTGTCTTCCCAGCTTCTCCTAGCTAACCACTTTGTGCGGTGTTGTGCTATTTTCTTGGTTTTAAACTTTTTTTTTTAAGATTTACTTATTTCGCCGGGCGGTGGTGGCGCACGCCTTTAATCCCAGCACTTGGGAGGCAGAGGCAGGAGGATTTCTGAGTTCGAGGCCAGCCTAGTCTACAAAGTGAGTTCCAGGACAGCCGAGGCTACACAGAGAAACCCTGTCTTGAAAAACAAAAAAAAAAAAAAAAGATTTACTTATTTCATGTGTACCAGAAGAGGGCATCGGATCCCATTACAGATGGTTGTGAGCCACCATGTGGTTGCTGGGATTTGAACTCAGGACCTCTGGAAGAGCAGTCAGTGCTCTTAACTGCTAAGCCATCTCTCCAGCCCTATTTTTTTGTTTTTGTTTCCTTATTTTCAACCTTTTCTAAAGTACATATGTGTCTGTGTATGTGCATGCCGTGGTGTATGTGTGTGCTCATGAATGCAAGAGGAGAGCATTAGGTCCTCCAGAACTGGACCTGTAAGCAGTTATGAGCAGCCTAAGGTGGGCGCCGGGAACCGAACTCCAGGCCCTGGAGAAGCAGCAGCCATGCCAAGCCAGAGTCGGCTTCCCAGCCCGTTTTGTTGTTGTTTTGTTTTGCTTTTTTCTTTTTGAGACGGAGCTCACTCTGTCTGTAGACTAAGCAGGGCTTGACTCTGTTGTAGCTCCAGCTGCCTGGCAGTCTTGTTTCCTCCAGTTCCCAAGTGCTGGGAGTTAACAGATGTGAGCCCTGTGCAGCCCAGTGGGTGGGATATAAATACTCTGTTGTGGCCAAAGCCATTAGAATGTGCAGGGAGGGGCTGGAGAGATGGCTCAGTGGTTAAGAGCACCGACTGTTCTTCCAAAGGTCCTGAGTTCAAATCCCAGCAACCACATGGTGGCTCACAACCATCCGTAATGAGACCTGATGCCCTCTTCTGGTGTGTCTGAAGACAGCTTCAGTGTACTTACATATAATAAATAAATCTTTTTTTAAAAAAAAAAAAGAATGTGCAGGGAGCTGTAGGTGAGAAGAACACTGAGGCTTAAGAAGGGCTCCAGGCAGAGCCTGCCCTCCCAGACACCATGGTCTCCCCAGGTCTTCACAGTAGGTTTCCCAGACCAGCAGCGGCACATGCAGACTTGGTAGCCCGCCACTGACCTTTTGTTGCGGAAATTGCAGCTGAGGCTGAAATGTGTGTCATCTCCAAGCTTCTCAGACCCCAGAGACTGACCAGGCATCTCCTCCACTGTCCTCTGCCCTGCAGGGGCCAGCGGGGCCTTGCAACTTTAGACTCTTAGGTTCAATCTTGTTGTCACTGGACCACCCTGCCAAGGGTAGGCTTTGGGGGGGGGGTTCCCAAAAGGTCCATGCCTGTGATCACCTGCACTAGAGTAGAGTGTGTTAGGGCAGCATTCTGGGAGGAGGGCAGATTGGGTTCCAGGGAAGTGTTTGCTGATGCTGACAGCTCTGTTATACAGGGGAACGCCATTGAGTCAGAGCACCTGTCTGAGCTCACTGAGGAAGAGTACGAAGCTCACTACATCAGACAGCAGGATCTCAAAGGCTTCATGTGGCTGGATGCCAAGTACCTGAACCCCTTCTTCACACGGCGGCTGACACAGGAGGTGGGCACATCAGGCATCCCTTGCCTGCCCCCTCAGCCCTGCAGTGGCCAGGGGTGGGAAGAGATGCAGCTGCTGGAGGCTCTGCCCTGCTGCTTTTCCTTCCCTACACACCGTGGGGGATGGGTGGGCGTGTGTGCTGAGTCACCCTTCTACCTGGGCTGGGTGGGACTCCAAACAGCACCTTCCGACCCCACGAGCTCCATGTCCTTTAACAGTTAAGCAGCAAAACATGTCATCTCACTTGACAGCTGGGGAACTGAGGCCCCGGGAAAGGAACACACACAGGGCAACACACTGCAAAGCTGCCGCAGCGCCCAGACATCTGATTCCAAAGGCTTCTAAAGTGCAGTTTTTCCCCCTCCATCCCCCACTTGTCAGTAGACCTTCCTATTACCTCCAGCCTCAGTTCACAGCAGACCCGTCGCCTGACCCGGTCACGAACTCATTGACAGGCTCCCTACACGTCTCCCTGCAGGACCTGCACCACGGGCGCATCCAGATGAAGAGCCTCACCAACAAGTGGTATGAGGAGGTCCGTCAGGGACCGTCGGGCTCTGAGGATGACGAGCAGGAGCTGTTCTGAGCCCACAGCGCCTCACCCAGCCTCCTCAGAACACAAGATGGTAGGTCAAGGGCTAGTCTTAGCTAGGAAGCTTCTGGCCTTTGGAGCATGCTGGCTTCAGAACTGTGATAGGCCTCCATGACTCATGGAACCAGACACACCCCAGTGTTGTTTCCAGGCGGGCCTGCAGAGGACAGCAGTCGCCAGCCTCCTTCCTGCTTCTCTGCCAGGCCACAGAGAAAGCTTTGGGAGGCTGCTTGCTCACCTCACAGCTTGCCCGGCCATGCCTTCCTCACACCTCTGGAGCAGCTGATGGCAGGCGTGTCTGCCATCTGTCTCGGATGTCACAGTGCCTCGGTGTCAGCAGCAGTAACCTTGACCTGGTACCAAGGCCCAGAGACTCTGAGGCCTCACAGTCCCTGTTCCGTCTGACACTCCCTCAGTGTCCGGCTGAAAGGCTGAAGGACTTTCTTTTTTCTTGACATGGAACTGGCACTTCCCAGCCTGCCTTTGGGAAGGCACCTATGCCCTCCTGTGGGCCCAATGAAAATGTTTACACTGGTGCCTGGCCGGGGTCAGCCTGCAGGCTTCCAGGAAAGGCGTTTACCCATCCCCTGGTTTGGAGTGTTCTCAAAAGAGACAAAATGGAAGCTCAGGTCCTTGGAGGCACCTTTCCCAGGTGTAGGAGTCACCTCCACGTCCCCTATCCTCTCTCCCACTGCCTCATCTCTCAATCTTGTCCTCTGTCTCCCCAGCAGCTTCTGTCTAGACCCTGTAATGTGATGCCCCTTCGCCCACTGCTGTTCAGAGCCCAGCTTGTCGTTTATCAGGTTCTGGAGCTTGGGTCCTCTGCCCTCCATGCCAGAGCCCAGCTCTCCAAGACACTGGGGCAGTACCCCCACACACACACACACACTTTGGCCACTTGGGATCCAGTGACTTTGAGTCACAGAAACACACACCCATGCATGTCACAGGATAAGGTGCTGGATCAGACCACAGGCAATGGTTGTTGCCTGATGTCCTCACCTGCCCTTTTATGAGTGCTGTCCTCTGCCCATCCGAGGCCCTGGTCTCCCATTGTATTCCAGGTGGCTTAGGATGGCCCTGACTCAGTGGGGACACAGCAGGCCTTGCTGCAGGTGTTTCTGACCTCAGGTATTGTGGTTCTGATGTTGGGAAGACAGTCAGGCCTCTGAGGCCCTCCCACCTCACTGTGCTGCGGAAGTTGGTGAAGCTGGAAGCATGCACTTCTCCTTGGCAAAGCCAAGATCCGGTTCTCTTCCTTGTCTCTCACCTTAGCCCTGGAACTGGAGCCACTCTGTGGCCTTGTGTAATTTTGGGGTTAAGGGGCTGCATTCAGGCTGGGTTGTTCTCAGAACTTAGGTTCCATCTTTGAGACGAAGAATCAGGGTGTCACTCAGTTGGCCCCTTGTCTCCAGGTCTCCTGTCCCTGGTCCATCATTTGTGGCCTCCTCCTAGCTGAGACCTGAAATGAGCTTCCCAAAGCTTGGTGAGAATGTTGCTGTACCAGTTCTGAGCACCATTAGGTGTCTGCCTCTTCCTAGAGGATGTAGGCTTAGCACCCTGGGAAACTGCCCAGCCCTTCAGAGCCATTGGCCATGAGCAAAGTGCTCGATGCTTTTCCTTTTTCAGATGCTTTACTTGAGACACAAACTGCCACCACCACCTCCTCAGACCCGCTAGTCCTGTTGTGTGGTGGCAAAGGCGCAAATAGTACAAGATGCTGCCCCAGTTGCGCTGTGAGTTTCAGGTCTAAGCCAAGGGACAGGCAGCTGGGCACACTACTTCAGAAGCTATTACTTCAGAGTAGGGAGGGACATGGGTACCCCTGGGTATCTGGCACTTTAGTCAGTGGGCAGGCCATACCCTGTATGGTGGTCCATCCCTGCAGTGTATATGAGCCAGGTCTTGGAATCAGTGACCTGCTTCCTGCAGTGCTGTGGTCACGGGGTCCCTCCAAACAGCAACGTCCAACAGCTTGACAGGCTGAGGGGCTCAGTGTGCAGATTTCTTTTTGTGCAGTAGAATGCCAAAAGACTGAGCAGAGAGCCTTCTTAAAACCTACGGGTCCACGTGCCCATGGTAGGTTTGGGGCCAAGCAGCCGCTGCTCTCCTGACCCCTCCTCCCTGAGCTGTGGAGGTGCATGTGGTAGAGGTCAGCTGCTCCCGGCTCAAACAGGAGGCTCCAGTAGCTGTCTACCACCCACCAGGTTTCTAAGATACCATGTGGAGACTGGGTCCTCCCCACCCATCCTCTTCAGAAATAGCAGCTTGTTTTCTCTGCTGGCCTGTGTCCAGGGAACCAGGTCCAAGCAGCAGACTGTTAACTGAATGCGCACGGGAACACAAGGCAGTGAGAGTCCGTGGGAGGAAGGGCCTTCTGGTGATCCTGCTTCTCCATCCTGCCTTCCCACCTGGCCACCCAGTTTCAGAGTTGGGAGGTGCCTTGACTCCCTCACCCAGGCACGTCCTGTACAGTGGTGGCGGCTGTGGCCTGCTTTAGAGCCATGGTAGTGTAGGCTGGGGAGGGTAGAGCTGCTCTGCTTCCACCAAGGGGAAGCCGAAGGCTCTCCTCACAAGCCTGGGTTTCTTCTCTGACAGTGGAGGGTTGTGGAAGCCCTAGTTTTCTGTTATGATTTAGGGAGACTGGCCAGGAGCCACTGTTCTAGATCCCTGGGGCCTTTGCTGGGGGGAAGCTTGTCACTCCTCTGGAGCGTCCCTCCCGCCTGCCTGTTCCCCTCACCCTCGCTGCTGAATTGGGGGAGGGGTGTCCCAGGTCACATCACTAGATAGTTAGAAATAAACTGCTGTGCAATCAGAGCTGACCTCTGTTGTGTCACGTGTTTGCATACTCCTAGGTGTGGCTCTGGGTCCCCACAGCTCTGCAGGACAGCGGCAGGCAAAGAAGTGCAGCGTTCAGGAGTAGAGCTCCGGCTCTAAGTGAACAACACTTGAGGCAGAATTCTCATGCGAACCATGCCTTCCTTCCAGGTGCCAGGAAGCAATTGCTCCAGGCCTGCTGCTGCTTGACCACGTGTTGGTTTTTAACAGCAGAAAATGGAGAACTTCTCCATGGAATCTGAAAGGCTGAGGATGCAGAGCCTCTCTGGTCCTCAGCTCACAAAGGAAGACCTCTGAGCTTCTGAGTCAGCTCAAGCACGCACACTTCCTGAAGGAGCTGCTGCCAGCACCAGGTACTGGCATGAGCAGAGCCTGCCAGCAAAGGCCACTGGTCAAAAGCCAGGTTTTCTATTTCTTTCCAGCCCTGAAAGCCCCCACCCCCACCCCCACTAGCTACCAAGGGAGTGAAACGGCCCCTGTACTTACCTAGCACTAGCCACGGGATGCAGGTATGAGGTCCCTCTGCCGACATCGTGTGGCCTTGGCCACATCAGGGAAGTCTGCTTGAGTGTGACATCTCATGGGAACTCAGCCAGCCTTGAATTCAGGGAAGACACTGGTGAGGAACAGACCAGATTCTCAGGATGCCCCTGGTCCTGAGGATGGTTAGGAGTTTTTCTGAGTAGTGTCAGCCTGGAAGAAAGGGCTCAGTCCCTCTGAAGAATACAACCTGATCAACTTCAGAGGAAGCCCTCAAAGTAGAGAGGAGAAACTGGAAGAATTAGCTTCCTTAGAGGCCAGAAAGCTGTGGAGAAAAGGGTCCCAGAACCCCCAACCCACCCCATCACAGAACTCAAACAATCTGAGGAAGAGACATACTAAAAACATATGCTATATGGGAAGCCAACTTGGCCTACATAGCAAGTTCCAGGCCAAGCAGGGCTATACAGTGAGACCTGCCTTTAAAAGTCAAAACGCTGTTAGGCCACAATTCTGAGCCAACCTGAACTAGCTGTAAAATAAGAGTGCCTTTTTAAAAAACGGCAAAGAAAAGACAAAACATATACTACCAACACACTTGAGTTCACCGG
Source organism: Tokudaia tokunoshimensis (assembly GCA_036184795.1). Classification (NCBI taxonomy): domain Eukaryota; kingdom Metazoa; phylum Chordata; class Mammalia; order Rodentia; family Muridae; genus Tokudaia; species Tokudaia tokunoshimensis. The sequence goes on from BTHU01000004.1 coordinate 141,768,057, forward strand.
TGGTGTGCTGCCACCTTTCTCTGGGTCTGTAGCTTTCTCAGAAGAGCTGCGCTCATTCCAGCTCCACACTCCTGTCAGCCCCTTTACTTGTTGAGGAAAGGCCTCTGACCCAGGACGCTGAGAGAGAGCGTGTAGCACCTTGGAGAGCCGGGTTCCTTTCCCTAACATAAGGTGTAAAGCCTGGGCCTGCTGCTGCCATTCCAAGGCCAGGAGGGGAGATGGCGATGACAGGGCAGAAGTCTTTCTGGTTTCTTTTTTGAGTCAAGGTGTCTCTGTGTAGCTCTGGCTGTCCTAGGATTTGCTGGGTAGACCAGGCTGCCTTCAGGCCCAGTGATCTGCCTGCCTCTGTTCCTGAGTGCTGGGATTAAAGGCATGGGAGGCCAGGAGCCATCTATCTTAGGTGGATCCTAGGAACCAAACTTCTGTGTTCTGAGAGCAGCAAGCACTTTGTACCACTAAGCCATCTCTCAAGCCCTACTTCTGGCATTTTAACTTGGGTTCTGGTGAACAAATCAGGTTCTCATACCTATGAGGAAACATTTAACTAAATGAACCAGCTCTGCAGACCAGTTTTCGTTTCACATGAAGCTGAGGCATGTGGGATATACTTACAATCCAGACATTTGGGAGAATCAAATGAATTGCTTCAAGTCTGAGACCAATATGGTCTCCATGGTGGAGAGCCAACAGTAACTAGAAATCCTCATAAAACCAAAGGAAATATGTGTTATGTGTATTCATTCATTTCTGTGTAACTTTTCACATGCCTAGATTCACACCACCACAGGGAGGTCCTTTCATAGACATGATAGAAATGAAAGATCCTGTTGCTAAACAGAACTGGGGTGCTCTAGTTACTGTGAGTGAAATGACAGCGAAGTGGGAATGACTGTGTGACAGGGCAGAATTGGACTAAGCAAATCTCAGGCACTAGCAAGCCAGCTTCTATGAGTCACTATATCCGTGAGAATCCTGCTTCAGTGATGGTCTTCATGTATGCACAAGCACATGCAAACATGCACGTACACACATAACACAAAAAAAAAAAATGGAAACCACACTGGAACTCCTATGTTCTGTAGGGCAGCCTCAGTGGCAATGGCCATCTGAGCTGGGACAGACTCATCCAGTGGCACATCATTTGTCTAGCATACACAAGGCCCTGGATAGATAGATTCCTCAACATGCCCCAAAAGCCAACATCTTGCAGTGTGGGGGACTTGAGCTTGATGCAATAAAAGACACACACATGAAATAATTTTTAAAAAGCATGTAATGGGTGTCTTACCTGCATGCATGGACATACATCATGTACTTGCCTATTGCCTACAAAGGCCAGAAGAAGGTGCTGGGTCCCCTAGAACTGGAGTTAGAAATGGTTGTGAGCCATGATGTGGGTGCTAGGAACTGAATCTGGGTCTTTGGGAGAGCAGCCAGTGTTCTTAACAACCACTGTACCATCTCACCACCTGTCTGCCAAGTCTTGTTTGTTTTGGGTTTTGTTTTGTTTTTTTTTTTTTAAAGAAAAAAATCTTTGGCGAGATGTGGTAGAACATGCCTTTAATGAGAAAAATCAGAAGGCAGGGGAAAAAAGGTGTGTCTTTAATAGTAACAATTATTTCCCCCGGAAATACTTTGGGAAAATGGACAGCTTGACTGCTGGGCCTGGTTTCCATCTTCCCCAGATGACCAGGCAGTAGTATCTGAGTCTTGTCACTTGAGCTAACTGTGGTGTCTAGGCCAGAGTGTGCTGCAAATGAGGGAAGCCACGGAAGGGGCTGTAACACCATAAACACTTCGTTTAACAATGGAAGACACTTTATTTTTTTTTTAAATCTCTCAACATTTCAACTCTGTAGAAATTAAATGCAAAATATGTGCATTTTAAATTAGCATCTACTCAACTATCCGGATCACAGCGATCTCCTATAGTGAGACACACCTAGGAGGGGAGAGGCCTTGCCGGTCCGTACACTATTTCCTGGTGGAAAGCACGCTGGACTTCCTCAGGCGGCCTGTCCTCCATCTTAAGAGAGTCCCTGCAACGCTGGAGTAACTGGAATGGAAAGCTAGAGCTCTCAGCAAAGGGCCAGGCATCACCAGTTCTGAGGTGTGGGACATCAAAGAGCTGCCCAGGAAGGCCAGTCTCAGGAATATAATTGCCCAAATTCTGCTGTATGTACACCTATCTACATGTGGTCTATCAGCTAGAGATAGAAAAGAGTCATATAAGATTTGGAAACCTTAAAGTCACTCCAGTAAGTCTCAAGACCACCAGCAAATTCACAGTGGCTCAGGGTTTGGCCAGAGTCAAGCCTGCTCCAGAGCTGAAAGCCTGCTTTGGGAAAACTCTACTTGCACATAGATCCCAAACACTGGGCATCACAACTGCCTATGGCTAAAGTGTGTTAACACTTTATATTCCTGCCCTGCCCCTCTCCCCAAAAAGGAAAATCCAGAGGTGGGATTTAAACCAGGAAGTGTGGACACTCGGCTGAGTGCTGGAGAGGCATCTATCTAATGAGCACATACCACCTCTGCCCACCCTAGTGCAAAGACTGAGAGCTGCGCTGACAGCCCTGGGAACCAGTGAGGAAGGCTAGATGGGGGTGGAGGGAACCCCATCACCTGAACTTCCTTCTGAGATTCGAGGTTTAGGGTGCAAGATACATGCTCAGCAGGCACCAAAACCAGACAGAGCTATAGATGTGGGGACTGAGGTCCCCATCTTGTCACTGAGGTCATTGCAGACCCTGGCACCATGCCAACCCCCATGTGCACACTGGAGGTAGGTGTATAATATTTACTGTAGGGAAGACAGTAGCTCTCCACCACCATGGGAAGGAACATGGGCTTTATCAGTCCCTTACCCCGAGGCTCCCAGCTCCACCCTAGCAGTGGAAGAAACACTGGGAAAGGGCATGTGGCCCCCCCTTGGAAGACTAAAGAACCCAGGGCACCTTTATAAATACCGTATCATTAATTTCTTTCACCATGTTGAAACACACAGCAAGTTGAACACTCATTAAAAAATAAACCTCAAATTCTGTATGTACAATACAGAGAGGGGGTTATGCAAACAGGAGGGGACGTCCGTCCTGCTATGGAGTCCACTTTCCAACTGCCAAGCAGAGCTTGCCAACATTGTGGGTTGATTGAGTGGAGCTGGCAAGATGGCATTCAACTAATACTGGACTTGGCTCCCCATTAACACCAGTCACGTGGGAGACAAGGGGTGTGGACATCTGCTTAGGGATCCTTGTATCAAGGGAGCAGGAAAAGAGGCGAGCCACTAGAGAGGCCCGGTGTGGCAGGAGGGCTCATTTCACAAGCCAGCAGGCCTCTAGCTCGCCACTCCTGATGGGGATCTGAAGGTGACCCCAAAGGCTCCTTCCCAGTCCAAGCTGGCTTTGCAGTGGGTGGGGCAGGTGTGGCAAGAGTCCCAGAGACAGAGACCTTATTTCCAGGGAACCAGAACCCAAACCCAAACCAGCTGAGCAGGGAGTGGAGAGGTCAGCGAAGTGACTGACTGGAAGTGCCATCCCGTCCTTCAGACCACACAGCAGCCGCTGGGTGGCATGTGACGCTAAGTGAGCCATGTGACAGCAGTAGCCCTGGGGCGTCCGTGGTCAAGCTCAAGTCTCCGCTTCCTTCTGGTGTATCTCTGCTACCTCATGAAGGGACCAAGCTAGGTCAGTGGTGTGTAGCCCTTGTAGCGGAAGATGGGGGCGGGGCCTATCTGTACACGAGATGGGAGAACTGGGTGGATTTGTAATTCAGCTGATTGTTGGGCATGAACTTGTGCAGCTCACTCTTTCTGCAGCACGGGTCGTAGTGGTAGGCGCTGAGGCAGGTGTCACAGGAGACTTTTGAACACTGGGTGCACGTGTTGGTGGCACCTACACGGTTACAGAAGCCACAGCGGGAGGTGGCTGTGGTGGAGGGCTTGGGCTTTGAGTGGACAGGTGCCAGCCGGTCAAGGCCCTGAGTCTGGCCCACATACTTCTCCCGTATAGGTGCCCCGTGGGCCAAGCTGTCATGTGCAGAGGCCTTGCTGGGGAAAGCGCTGGGCTTGGAGGCCGAAGGGCAGACCAGTACACTGTCACAGCGCTGGCAGAGGGAGGAGCTGCAGGACAGGCCGCAGTTTTGGCACTTGGAGAGGGCAGACTCTTTGGTGGGGGGTGAACGCTTGTGGTAGATGGAGTGGGCATCATTTCTGACCAGCCATACATCCGGTCGCAAAGCATCCTGCCTCCGGTAGGTGGCTCTGGGTTCCGAATCCGTATATAGGTCCACGTCATCCTGAGTGGAAAAGTACGTACTGCGAAGAAGGCCAAGGCCGTTAATGGGGGAGATGGAGGGAAGGTCATCAGGGCTACCGTGGGGGGAGCTAGACATGGTCAGTAATGAGGGAGATGGGCGGATGATCTCATCCTTCAAGTCTTCCCCTACATCCATGGCCAGGGGGTCCTTGCGCAGACTCAGTGAGGCCTTTGAGGGAGGCTTCCTGCTCTCCCAGTAGCTGTCGTAGGCATCCACCGACCTGGAGGGTTTGGTCACTCGGGGCTTGTAGTAGTCCTTGGCTGCTCGCTCACTGGCTGACTTCTGCAGCGCCACACGAGCCATGGAAGTGGTCAGGTGCTCCCGACTCTCGGCCCGCCTCCGCAGGGCGTCTGAGCACCCACGCGCATCCTCTGCGCTGCTCTTGCGCTCAGTCACCACGTCCAGCTCCGAGTAGCCCTTGTCCTTCACCTGCGAGTGGATCCCCAGCATCTGCTCACACTCGACCTTGGCCAGGAAGAGCTCAAAGGAAACCATCTTCACCTGGAGGGACTCCACAAGCTCTTTGAGTTTGTACGCAGTCCCCAACTCAGGCTCGTAGCCCATGAACCTTAGAATGGCTCGGATGTCCTTCTCCAGCAATGTGGACTTGACATAGTAAACAAAAGGGCCCGTGTAGGTCTAGGGAGAAAGTGGGCAGGGAAAAAAGAGAGGCATGCTATAGAGAGGCCTGTTCAAACCAACGCAGAGCGGGGCCAGCAGGGAGATGGAAGCTGCTGCCTGCAGCCCACAGGCAAGAGCACACTAAATGCACACCACCAAGCCAGGAATACAAGTGGCCCGTGAGGCCAGAGAGCCCATCGGTTTCTGCGTAGGTACGGAGGCTCTGTCCACAGGAGGAAGTCCAGGGGGCAGGATCATAGAGAGTGGGATCCTAAGCCCCGAGGATGTCCATTTTGAACCTTCTGTCAAAGTTTCAAGAACATACCGAGGCTAGGGGTGTGGCTCAGGGATAGAGCATGCACCACAGGTGTAGTCCCCAGCACAACAAACAAACAAACAAAGGGAACATGCCAGGATCCCAGCCCGGCTTGGTGCAGTCTCTACTCCCCCGTTCCCTGCTATGGAAAGTGCAGAGAATCTTCTCTCAACCCCCACCCCAACACACACACACACACACACACACACACCCAACTGGGGCTCTGGTTCACACCAGCTCCCAGCCGCTTGGAGCCCATGGGCTGAGAAGAGGGGCACGTGCACTCAGGAGGGAGCAGCAGGCAGAGGCGGCCACCCCACCTCACCTTGATGCTGCGGAACTCCTTCTTCCAGGGGAACAGGAAGAGGTTGATGGCCACTGTCTCCAGCATGCTGAAGGCGCAGTGCAGAGCGCTCAGGCTGGAGCTGCTCAGCGAGCGAAGGGAGCTCTCCACCACCTCATAAAACTGGATCAGCCGAAATCGATATAAAGGGTCCACCTTGTGCAGGCTGAGCAGGGTGGCAGCTGCCACGCGCAGGAACTCATCGCTGCCAGGCTGCTGTTTGCCGGGGGTGGCGTCCACTTTGCCCTCATGGAACTGCACGTACTTCCGGAATAAGTCATCCTTGTACTTCGTATCCATTGAACTGGGCTTCCCCAAATCAAACCCGAGGGCTACCTCATCTCCCCCATGGCTCTGGGACTGGAGGATGGCACGTCACATGAAGAACTGGCCTGGTGCCCGTGGACCAGCGCATGCTCTGAAAAGGGGGGAACAAGAAGCCATCACCCGTCTGACTGGTCTTTACCCCAGCTTCAGAATGCCGAGGACAGTAAAGCCGAGAGCTGGCCGGGGCTGGCCTGGCTCTTTAGCCCAGACGGTCCCCATTTGCTCTTCCTCCTCGCTGATATGCAGCACATCCTTAGTGAGCGGTGATGGACACAAACGGGCCAGGGACTGCAGCTCACCAGCTCACAGGAGTCACTAATGCCCCCAAAGGCAAGGTTCAGGGAGCGGGTGCACACTTGGCCTTGGTGTGACAGGAGGAGGAGTCTGGGAAAGCCCCGAGGCAGAGTTAGACCTGAAGCACTGCCAGGCCCCGGGTATGATGCTGGAAGTGGCGGTGGCGGCAGGGAGGTGGTGAGCTGGCACCACAGAGCATGTCCCAGTACTAACCCCTTACTCCTGAGCAAGTAGGTACAGCAGTTACCATGGCCCCTGAAGCCAGCCAGCCATGAGAGAAGCACCCAGGGCCGCCGAGCTCCCAAGGTGGGGCTAAGTCAGAGCCCAGGCAGCTCAGAGTCCAGGCCCAGCCCACCACACCCTGTTTTCCTGGCAGGAAGGAGCTTGGCACCAACAGAAAGGAGGCTGCTAAAGATCAGGGCACACAGAGGGATTGTTGGTGCAGGACTGACTACACAGAGGACACACCAACTACTGCTGCTCCTGCTGGGGACCCTGGGCCCAACTCCCAGCACAACACACAGCCAGAGCCTCTGGGAAAGGCCACATAAACCACTGAAAAGTTTAATTCAAGGGTCTAGGTGGGGACTATAGAGACCAGGCCGACCACTGTCCCCTTCACCTTAGAGGGGGCCGGAGCCAAGCTGAGATGAAGAAACCTGCAGCCCAGCAGCTCACAGGGGACCTCAGATAAACACAGCAACACTCACAGTGCCACCACTCACAGTGCCACACACTGCAGACAAACGAGGCTCAAGCCCTCAACCCTCTGGCTCTTTTTTCTCATGGATCCAGATCAGCACACAGAGCTTTGCACCATGTGGCCAAGTTAGAAAGGCACTGACAGCCTTTTCTGCCTTGGCAATGCATCCACCCTAAGACACCAGGCTTTCTCAAGAAGGCTCTGTCCGGTAGAGTGGGTGTGCCCTGCACTTGACACTTTCCTGGCCAGAGCCCCAGCGTGTGGGTGGTGAGCACCCTACTCTCAGCCAGCCTCCACACCTCGCTCAGGTGGGGCTTCCAGTCACCAGCACCACTAAGACTGAAGGAGGGTAAGACGACTGGGCTGCTCTTTGGGGGCCTGGTGTGGCCTGTGGGGTCCTCTAGCATTATCTGGGCTCTGGCAACAATCCCACAGCCCATAGAACCACCCTGGCCTCAGTAAGCCACAGCTCAGAATCTCCAGCTTGGAGACATGAGTGGCAGCATTAACGGTGGGTGAAGGTGAGCAGAACTGGGGGCACTCAGTGTATTCCAGCACTCAGGAGGTAAGGCAAACCGGCCTGTAGTGCACTGCAGCCTTGGTTACAGTGTAAAGTCAGAGCAAACAAACAGAACCAGAAAGTTCCCCTTCTTTCACCCACTGCCTGTGAGAATACCCAACACACAGAAACAAACCTACCTGGGAAGCACAAAAGGACCCCAAAGATGAATGCTAAGTCCTGACCAAAACGAGAGGCCGAGGTCACACCCCCCTCCCGGCATGCTAGCCCTCCCTCTAAGCAACAGCCACACCATCAATCCCCTGCTCCTCAGTCATGTCAGGCTAATTCTACATCAGGACCTCTGCGCATGCATTGATTTTTCTGTTCTTTCTTTGGCTCTTGGGTGGATGGCTCACCACATCATGCAGGCTTCAGCTCCAACACTAAGATCTGTGGCCACATGGTGCTGAGTAAACTCCACCTTCCCAGTCCCTCACTGTGGTTTCCCTGGGATAACCACAATTTGCAATTACTGGCTTTGGGTGTTCTTTTACTAGCTTACTCTCAGTCTCTCCTGATGACCTGAAGCTCCCACGAAGACAAAGATCACCACAGTATTGAGCACTGATGCAGCTAGAACTGGAGCCATCAGTGATGAAGAATGCACACACACACACACACCGTGACCCTCACTCAGTCTCTCAGCAGGGCCACAAGAGCAGCAGGAGGATGGGCTGCAAATATGCATGCCATGCAGCCTGCAGCCCTTGACAACCCTGGGGCCCACGTCCCACAGGTGTTCTACAAAGTACCTTCTGCCTGGCCTGTTTTGTTATGGTGGGGGACAGGAGAGTAGAGGCCATCAGCGAAGAAGACAGTCTAGACCAGCAGAGCAGCCACCCAAGCATGCACATCCTCTCAATGCAAACTCACTGCCAGCCAAAGACGACACACACAGCTGCTGTCATCTAAAAGAAGCTTCCCTCCTGCCTCAGTGGTGGAGTATGGATGGGCCTAGCACGCACGAGCCCCTGGACTCCATCAGGAGTGCTACACAGGGACTAGGGAAGCTCAGGCTAACCTCAGTCGTGCTACACAGCTGAGGATGACCTTGAACGTCTGATCCTCCTGCATGGGCTGGCAATGGCAGTGCACACCTTTAATCCCAGCACTGAGGATGCAAAGGCAGGCAGGTCTGAGTTTGAGGCCAGTCTAGTCTACATAGTGAAGACAGCCAGGGCTACACAGAGAAACCCTGTCTCAAAACAAAACAAACAAAAACAACAGCAACAACAACAACAACAAATGAAACAAAACGGAGGAGGAGGAGGGGAGGAGGAGGAGGAGGGGAGGAGGGGGAGGGGGAGGGGCTGGAGACATGGTTCAGCATTCTGGGAACTCTTGCAGAGGATCCAAGTTTGATTCCCGGCACCCACAGGGCAGCACAGAACTGCCTGTCACTCGTCCCAGGAGACCTGATGGCCTCTTCTGACCTCTAAGGGCTTGCACATGGTACACAGACCTATATGCTGCCCAATTAGCTACCAACATCAGAAAGGCATTGCCACACATGCCTTTAAGACCAGCACTCATGAGGCAGGGGAGGCAAGTCTCTGTGAGTTCAAGGCCAGCTAATAGTGAGTTCCAGGACAGCCAAGGATATATAAACTGTCTCAAAAAAAAAAAAAAAAAGAAAAGAAAAGAAACAAATTGAGGAAGAGAGCAAAGGTGGGGGACTACCACGCCTTTCCCTAATCATTCCTATTTTTTTCTCTCCACGGAAGTCAGCCTTGAGCTCCAAGCAGGTAATGTTCTCAAAGCGAGCCATCCTCGCAGCCCTACTCAGCTCAGGTACTGGTCGCTGGTGGCCCCTCACTCTACAGCCCATTTGCTGCCAGCTAACAACAAGAAAGACAAGGAGACGCATAGCTTTAGTGGGTGTTCATGATCCGAAAACAGGAGTGGGAAGCCGTGTGGGAAGAATCCCGAAGCTGAGGGGAGCAGGAGCCCACACCTAGAAACCTGGCTGGAGTGGCTGTTCCTGGTTGCCAACCTGACCATATCTGGAACGAACTACAATCCAGAATTGAAAGGCTCACCTGTGATCCAGATCTTTAGGCTGAGAGATACAAGTTTCTGACCTAGATCTTGGCATGGAGATCTTGAGGCATAGTGGCTATGAATCCCAGGAAACTAAGGCAAGGAAATCTCTGAGTTCAAGGTCAGCCTGGGACAAAAAACGCGTGTTCCAGATCCAGGCGTGGTGATACACACCTTTAATCTGGGCCACACCTTCGGCTGGAGACCTACATAAGGACATTGGAAGAAGGAAAATTGGCTTTTCTTTGGCTGCTTGCATTTACTTGCCAGCACATCTGTTGGAAACTACTATCCTTGTGGGACTGAGCAACTATATAGATCCTTGGACTTCCCATTCACAGCTGCCCATTGTTGGGGAGTTGGACTACAGACTGTAAGTCATTACAACAAATTCCCTTACTGTACAGAGACATCCTATAAGTTCTGTGACTCTACAGAACCCTGACTAATACACCAGCCCTCAAGAGGCTGAGGTCCAGTTTGGACTACTCTCAAGAAGAACAGGCTGAGCTGGGCAGTGGTGGCACACACCTTTAACCCCAGCGCTTGGGAGGCAGAGGCAGGCGGATTTCTGAGTTCAAGGCCAGCCTGGTCTGCAGAGGAACAGGAAGAAGAACAGGCTGAAAAGAAGAGAAGGGCAAAAGAAAATGAATGCCTGCAATCCCAGCACTCAGGTTAGAACAGGAAGATCTTTAAGAGTCCAGGGCCAGCCTGGACTACAGAGTGAGATGCCATATCAAAAACCGGAAAGAGGACACAGTGCTTTCCATGCAAGCATGAGGACCAGGGCTCCAGCACTCAGCAGGGCACTCTGCACACTGCCGCCAGCACTGGGGAAAAAAGAGAGAGAAACGAAAGAAAGAAGAAAAAAGAAAAAGAACAAATTAGAGAGGGAAAAAAATGGTGGCGGTGGTGGCTGGAGAGATGGCTCAGTGGTTAAAAACACCTTTTCTTACAGGGAACTTGTGTTTGATTTCCAGCACCCATATAATGGCTCACAACTGTCCATAACTCCAGTTCCAGAGGATCCAACACCCTCTTCTGACTTCTGTGCACACCTGGCATGCCCAGAGTGCACAGACATACACACATTTTTTTAAAAAAGTGCGTGGGGAGGGAGGTGTGGAGAGATTGCTCAGAGGTTAAAAGCTCTGGCTCCTTTTACAGAGGACCTGGATTTAATTCCCAGAACCTACATGGGGTCTTACAAAAGTCTGTAACTCTAGCTCATGGCATCTGACACTCTTTTAAGACCCAAAGTCATGCATGTGGTCCAGACATGCATGAAAACAAAATAACAATAATGAAAGAAAATTTCAAGTGGAGAGATTAAGAGAAAGTCGTGCCACCTCTGGCTCCCTCTTCAGCCAGATGCACAGATGTGAACACCAGAAGACGCCACACACAGTGGGGTAAGAGAATGAAACAGTGACTAAGGGCCTACTACGTTCCAGGTGGTGTGACAGCCTCCCCGGTTTAATCACGTCTCCCACTGCATCCTTGAAGCAGTCAGGGAAACAGGCTGAGCTGCGATCAATGTCTCAGGCAGAGCCAAAAGGGCCAGCAGGCCCCAAGGACTGGCTCCCTCTCATTCAGCTCACTTGTTTCTGGCTACAATTGGTACCAGTTACAAAGGGGTCACCATATGCAGGTCCTGTGCCAGCTGGTCAAAAACCAGTAAGATCCTCAGGACGACCCCAATATTAAAGAAGAAACTGAATACGGAGAGCCAACTCACTTGTCCTAAGTCACAGGGCCACGAAGAAGCGGACCTGAGACCTGAATTGGAATCTAACCCTAGGCAAAAGCCATCTTGCTGCATCTTCAAGGACTGGGCTCCTTGAAAGGCTTGGTCAGTCAAAATGCCCTATGGCCAGAAGCAAAGTCTGGGAGTAGCAAAACTGCCATCTTCCCCCACCGAATGGGCTGGGATAGCCACCAACCTCTTTATGATGTAAGCGCAAGAGCCCGGGAGAAAGGCTGGCCAGAGACCAGCCAGCAGTGAGGCAGTTACATCATCCCTGCTGAATACATTTCCTAAGAATACGGGCTGCTTTGTGGCTGGCCCTAACTGGTGTCTTTTCTGAGCACAGAGCCAGCAATTTATTCCCAGCACTCTAGAAAACACAACAAAAAACACGTTCTTTGCTAAACACAGCCTGGTTACAGGAGAGCAAGACAGCCGAGCGACAGAAGCTGTTGATTTCTCCAAGCAACCCAATGACTGGAATGCCAAGCCATACCAGGCTGGCAAGGGGGGGTGGGGTGGAATAAAGCTCTGTGAATATCCAGAACACATAAGCAAAAGGATGCTTAGTGCCATCGGCTCTGGGTGGCACCTCCTGCACCCATCTGGGCCCCTTTGTAAAGCTAGTCAGAGAAGACGAGGCTGGCGCACAGGCGCCAACATCCAGTGTGGAAAGCCGAAGGCGTTTAAAGTCCAGCTAAATAGAACCAAAATAATTGGGGAAGTGGAGCAATAGTTCGGCTTTACCTTTGCGGGCCCATTCAAGAAAAATGTGCCCCGTGGCAACACCAAAATGCACTCCCTTTCTATACTGGCAGATGCTATTTGGGTCCCAGTTCTCCAATCTACACGTTTACACACCCCTGATCCAGCTTCAGTCTCCAAACAGCATCAGGGATGTGGCTCTACCACCGTTCCCTCCGCCCAACCTCTATGCACTTATTCTAAGCAAGAGGCTCCCAGATCCACCCCTGTCATCTCCTACTGGCTGTAAAACAATACAGGGGCCCCACACCCTTTCCAGCCTCCAGAAACACTGCCACCGGGGCCTTCCAAAGCTCTGGAAACTACCTGGGCTGTCCTGGAGCCTGGCTTCCCTCCCCGCAGAACCTCTCTCGGTTCTGAAGGGAGCCAAGTTCCCTCTCTGCAGGGAATGTGAACCTGTGGCGGCTACTCCAAGCTCTGTGAGCCGCCAGCCTCTGATCGCTATAGCAGCAGGGAAAACGCCCCAAGCTCAAAGGAAGGAGTTCCCACTGGTGGTGTCTTTTGTCGGTAGTGCCGAGGACTAGGATCAGAACCCAAGGCATCGCACACACAGGGCAAGCTCTCGCAAACGCCCCTCGGTCTGCCAATGAAATACCGGGACTTGTCATTACATACCTGCTGCACCCCGACACCTTGCAACGCCCGGGTCCTCTTTCCACGCCCACCGCGGCCCCGGAAGGCCGCCGCGTCCCTCCTCACAGACCCGGAGACCAAGGATCCCAAAGCAGAGCGCCTCAGCCAAGGTCACTCGGTGAATCCAAAGCCAAATCAGCCTCCCCTCCCGACTGAGAGCCATAGCGCGGTGCCTGTCCCCGGGAGCGCGCGTGCCGTCACCCGGGAGCCAGTGCTGCGACCAGCCGCCCGAAGCAGCCGCGGCCGCGGGGACGGAGCCGAGGGCCTGGCCAGTGACAGCGCGCGCAGGGATCCGCCCTCCTGCCCGACCCGCACTCACCCGCCGCTGCCTGCGAGGAATGAGAACGCCACCAAAGCACGGGCCCGCACCGCCCCACCGCTCCCGCCGGCTCCGGGAACCGAGAACAGTACCGGGGGCAGATGCAGCCCGGAAGTATTCCTCCCGGAAGTGAGGCACGAAGGCGGGCCCTGAGGGAGGCTGGGTCGCGGCTGCGCACTGGGCCTAGGGAATGAACGGCGGAAGCCTGTGGGGAGCTGGTGAGCGAGAGGAACGGAGAGGAGGCGGCAGGAGGCGGAGGGAGGGGAGGGGAGGGGAGGGGGCAAGCGCTTCTCCGCAAAACCGGACCTCACTCCTAGGGACCGGAGGGGGGAGGGGGAGAGGCACGAACGGAACCCGGAAGCAAATGAACTGGAAGTGACGCGCCGCACTTCACCAGCCGACGCAAGCTGGCCGGGTTGTCATGGAAACAGGTTGCTGAGCGAGGAGATTGGTTTTTTGGGTTTTTGGTTTGTTTTTTTTTTTCACCTCGCCAACTTTCCCTTGGTCAGGACAGTGCTGGAGAACCCGGACTGACGTGAAGACCCGCGATCCCATTTCAAAGAAGGAACGACGGCGGTCACGCGAGACTGGAGAGAGTACCATGGGTGTTATTGCTGGCGACCGAGGTTAAGATTGCCGATCGGGGTGGGATGGTGGGGTCAAGGCGGCTTAGGAGAGGGTTCTGCAGTTAGCACTTGTTGATTGCAAAGTACCTGGGTTCTGTTCCCAGCACCCACGTGGCGGGTTGCAACCATCCATAACACCAGCACCAGGGGATCTGATCTCACCTCCACGGTTATCTGGCATGTACGTGGTGGACAGATGTAGATTCAGGCAACACGCTCGTATACGTAAAATAAACGTAAATCGCTACATAGCGAAACTATTTCTCAAGTAATAACAATGGGTTTAATAATAATAATGGAAATAACAGATTCCTATTAATTCATAGACGGTCTCATTGAGCGGTTCTGTAATCCTCACTATTTGGAAAGCTGAGTCAGGAGGAGTATGAGGTTAAAGCTAAGGTGGGTAACTTAGCAAGCTCCTCCCTCAAAAAAAATAATAATAAAAGGCTGGAGCTGTAGCCCAGCCTTAGAACCCTTGTCTAGACTGTGTATTCCCTGGGTTCGGATCCAGACAAGGAAAAAAAGGGTGTGGAGACACCCAGTGTGGACTTAACTGATACTAGCAACGTGTCCTTGAACTTGCCACTTAGTCTCTGACCTGCATCATAATACCTGTTAAAAAACAATAACAAGCCGGGCGGTGGTGGCGCACGCCTTTAATCCCAGCACTTGGGAGGCAGAGGCAGGCGGATTTCTGAGTTCGAGGCCAGCCTGGTCTACAGAGTGAGTGCCAGGACAGCCAGGGCTACACAGAGAAACCCTGCCTCGAAAAACCAAAAAAAAAAAAAAAAAACCAATAACAATAATAATACCAGCTCCCTAGTGAGATGTAGTCAGAATGAACTACATAGAAACTGCTTAGTGGGGTTGGAGAGAAGGCTCAGTGGTTAAGAGCACTGGTTGCTCTTCCAGAGGTCCTGAGTTCAATTCCCAGCAACCACATGGTAGCTCACAACCATCTGTAATGGGATCAGATGCCGCCTTCTGGGATGCAGGTATACATGCAGACAGAGCACTCAAGTCTATACTAATATTAATATTAATAGAAACTGCTTAGTCCATAGTGAGCACAGACACAAAGGATCGAAAGGAGTTGATGTTAGAGACAGATAGTCTGGGTAAGTCCAGCTCTCAGTGTTATCCTGCTGGCCTGGAACTCATTTGTAGTCCAGGCTACTCTCAAACTTGTGGAGCTCAGCCTGCCTCAGTCTCCTGAATGAAACTGGATTTTTAGTTCCGTAATCATGGAACCCAGGCGGGCAAGAGCAATCCCCAATTTTCCTGCAGGACCCACCCAGTCTACACTGGCTAAAGTCCTGACAGCTTGCCGCTTGACTCTTCCCAGGGTTCTCTAAACTCCTAATTGCCACATTTACTTGCGACTCCCTGAAAGATGAACTGTAGAGGGCCTGGGTTCCCCAATATCCACATGCCAGTCCCAGGGAATTGGACACCCGCTGGCTGGCCTCTGAGGGCATTGCACACATGTGGTGCACAGCCAGACATTCAAACCAAAAAAAAAAAAGTTAATACATACAAAACAATTTTTAAAATTTAAGACATTAAGCATTGTTTGTCATGGACTGGACTTATTGGGGGGTTTTTTTTTGTTTGTTTGTTTTGTTTTTTCCTTTTTCAAGACAATCTCTCTGTAGCCCTGGCTGTCCTGCCTGGAACTCACTCTGTAGACCAGGTTGGGCTCAAACTCACAGATAACCACCTACCTCTGCTTCCTGGGCACTGGGATTAAAGGTGTGGACCACTGCATCTTGCTTTTTCACCCCGCTGGCCTCCCTGCCCTGACACCTGGCTGTGGCCCTTCCCAGCGCCTCTCCCTGTCTTGCTTGCTGTTGTCCAGCCTCAACTCAGTCTTGTTTACTTTGTGAAGTTTCGATTTGTCCAGTCAAAGCTCTAAGGCCTGTGTCTTGTGGCTCTCCACAGCACTCTTAGATAGCGTCATGTCAGTTCTCAGCACCGCAGTTCACATATGTATTCATCCAAGGTCTGCACCAGGCCCCGAGTTCCTCTTCATCTGTATTCCCCAGGAGCTGCATGCATGTCTGACTGAGGGCCGTCCAACTGGAGCTCTCTGATTGCACTAGCGTCTCTTAGTCACTGTCTAAGAGCCATGGCAGTGCCACCAAAATAACGCCAGTGGCTTCTCAGAAGCTTCCTGTGACCCACAGACAAGTGTAGGGCAGGGCCTGTCCTGCTGTTCTGGATGATCCAGTCCCATCCCTAGCTCCTGCACCAGGCTTCTCCTAACCGTGACTCCAACTCCAGGGGATCCAACACTATTGCCTTTGATTCTCAGAGCACCTGCTCTCACAGGGCAGACACATACACATAATTTAAAAAGTAAAAATTAACTTTTAAAGAGGTTTGGCAATGGTGGCCCACCCCTTTAATCTCAGCACTCAGGAGGCACAGGCTGGTGGATCTCTGTGAGTTTCAGGACAGCCAGGGCTACATGGAGAAATCCTGTCTCTTAAAAACAAAACAAAAAGCTTTTTTAAGAGCCAGGAGTGGTGGTGCCTGCCTGTAAACGCAGCGCCCAGCAGATAGGGAAGGAGAATCAGGAGTTCAAGGCTGTCCTTGCCTACAGAGTAAGTTGGGGCCAGCCTGAGCTACATGAGACCTGTCTCAACCCCCCCCCCAAACAACGAAAGGGAAAAAGAAAGCACTCTGAGCCAGTTTGATGCCAGTGTGACAAGCTTGAATTTCACACAAGGCTACAGAAAAGTCCCTTCCACCTCTGTGGTTCTGTGACAGCCAAGAGGGAAGCCCTGGGGATGGAAACACCTGACATTTCCTGTCAGAAAGACTTGGGGTCTCAAGAGAGGTACATTTCTCATCTTTTACACTAATAAAGACTGCTGACTTCTGTGTTTGGTATCCAGACTTCATTACATAACGATCCATCCTTAGGTTACATAATGGCCACGTGATAACAGGCAGGCACCTTCACTCTTTAGGAGCCAACTCTACCTACCTCTTTCTATATTTTTTTTCATAAATCTCAAAAGTAGCATACAGAACAAAAGCCAAAAGAGTAAGAGTCGTCACCCTGTGACCCCCCCTCACCCTGTGACCCCCCCCAACGGTGGGCTTCCTTGGCCTTCGTGAGAGTAACACAAGTACGAGAAGCTGTGTGATTACAGTAGCAAACAAGGAGTCGGCTCTAAACAGCAGCAGGTGAGTGGTGTAGCTGCCTAGTCAACCTGTACCTGCCCTGCAGAGGATGATGGAATTCTACATGGCTCCTCAAAACATACTGCAAGACAAAAAAAAAAAGAAAAGCATCAGCCAGAGTCAGCAAGTCCAAAGCCAACCGAAGATAGGAATGTGGGGTCAGATGCCTGCTTCCCCAGTCATTCCAGTCCCAGCACTTGGGAGGCTGAAGCAGGAGAATGACTGTGAGTTCAATGCCAGTGTGAGACCTACATAGTGAGTAGGAGTCTGGTTTAGAGGGACAGAGAGGCACTCAACAGCTAAGAACCCTTGCTGTTCTTCCAGAGGACCAAAGTTCAGTTCCCAGCACCTACATTAGGAAGCCCACAATCACCTGTAACTCAAGCTCCCAGAGATCTGATACCCAGCTGCACATAAAGAATAAATTTGAGCTGGAGAAATGGCTCTATGGTTAAGGGCACTGACTACTCTTCCTAGAGGTCCTGAGTTCAATTCCCAAACCACATGGTGGCTCAGGACCATCTATAACAAGGACCTAATACCCTGTTCTGGTGTGTCTGAAGATAGCTATAGTGTACTCATATAAATAAAATAAATGAATCTTTAAAAAAAAGAATAAATCTTGTTGTTTTTGGGTTTTGTTTTTTTTTTTTTTTTTGAGACAGGGTTTCTCTGTGTAGCCCTGGCTGTCCTGGAACTCACTTTGTAGACCAGGCTGGCCTTGAACTCAGAAATCCTCCTGCCTCTGCCTCCCAAGTGCTGGGATTAAAGGTGTGCGCCACCACCACCCGGCAAATCTTGTTTTAAATTATGTGTTATACGTGTTTTGCCTGAATTATGCAGTACCCACAGAGACCAAAAGAGGGCAGGGTGTTCAGACCCTCTAGAACTGGAATCACCACCATTGCTCAGCCAACATATCTTTTTATGTGTAAGAGTATGCATATGCCCTTCTGTAAATCTGTGCACCTCATGCCTGCAGTGCCAGTAGAGGCTAGAAGGGGGCAGCATCAGATCCTTTTGAACTGGAGTTACAGATCACTGCTAGTCTCCAAGTGCTAGGAATGCCTCCTGAGCCCTGTGAGAGCAGCCAGTCCTCTTAACCACTAAGCTGTTTTGCTAGTCCTGCAGCCATCTTCACTACCTCACCGCCATCTCTTCAGACCCAATAAAACCAAATCTTTAAAGAAAGAGAGAACTTGGGCTGGAGAGATGGCTCAGCGGTTAAGAGCACTGACTGCTCTTCCAGAGGTCCTGAGTTCAAATCCCAGCAACCACACGGTGGCTCACAACCATCTGCAATGAGATCTGATGCCCGCTTCTGGTGTGTCTGAAGACAGCTACAGTGTACTTACATATAATAATAAATAAATCTTTAAAAAAGAAGAAAGAACTTGCTGGGTACCGTGATGTGTGCTTGTAATCCCAATAGTCAGGAGGCAGAGCATGAGAGTAGCCAGAAATTCTAGGACAGCCAGGGCTGCATAGTAAGACCCTGTCCCGACCCCCAAGACACCCCCCAAAACAGGACTATACAGCTCAGCAGTAGAGTGCTTACCCTCAGCATGAGGCCCCAGGTTCAATCCCCAGTATTTCAAGTAATAGAATTCAGTAGTTTTTGGTTGGGTTTTATGCATGTGGCAGGGCTGGCCTTCCTTTCCGCTGGAGGGAAGAAAGCAGTCAGGCAAGAAAAAGACCAGGAGATGGACGCTTAGCTGCTGGCAGGCAGGCACATAACTTAGGTGCTAAGGTATAGAGCCGTGCTGGACGTAGTAGGAATGGCGTCTTCCAGAGTGCTAGCTCGCAGTGTCTCATGAGCACTAGAAAGCCTGGAGCCTCTCTGCCTCAGGCTCATCTGTCAGCTTCCGGCTGATAACAGCAGCCCCCAGCCAGATAAAAACAGGCAACAAGAGATGTCTGCCCAAGTGCTTGACCAAGCACTCAACAGTATCTGCCGCTATTAGAGGTCAGTTGTTAATAGCCCCACTAGCCCAAACCCTGGTTTGTAGCCTCGACCGACCTAGAACTCTGCCCCCACTTAAGTGATGGGATCGCAGGTGTGCGCAGGCACCTTCAGGAGGCTTTTTGGTTTTGTTTTTACATCAATTAGTGTGTTTGTGGGAGAGCTGTCATTGCACACCACAGCACAGGTGTGGAGGTGAGAATACAACCTGATGGAGTCGGTCCTTACCTCCCCCCACCTCGGCCTGGGGATGGAACTGAGGTCAAGCACCTAAGCCACCCATCCTGCCAGCCCTCCATCTGACCTTATTCCCATACCTTCGAAAGAGCCTAGAGCAGCGGTTCTCAACCTGTGCATCTCGACCCCTCTGCTAGCCTGCATATCAGATATTTACATTACCTTTCAGCACAGTAGCAAAATTTATAAAGGAGCAATTAAATGGTTCTATGGTTGGGGTCAGTACAGCATGAGGAACTGTATTAAAGGGTCACAGCCGTTAGGATGGTTGAGAAGCACTGGCCTCCAGTCACTACCATGCCCACTGCTCCTTACAGTCCCTTTTCCTTTATGATTTCTTCAGAGTTTTACACTGTGACCAAGGCTGAGTACTCCCTATGTAGCACCATGCTGTCCCTGAACTCAAGGCAATTCTCCTGCTTCGGCCTGCTTAGACTGTAGGTGTGAGTCCTGAAATTTGACCATCTGTTTTGATTGAATGAAATATCTCTGACACGTCTTTCAAGGACCTTCCCTCTGGCCAGTAAGCCTTTTATTTTTTAAAGATTTTCTTTAAAAATTATATTTATTTGTTTTGTTTTCTGTGTGTTTCACCTGCACGTTATTTGTGTGCACTGTGTGTGCGCTTGGTGACCATGGAAGCCAGAAGAGTGCATTGGAACTGGAGTTAATGGATAGTTGTAAGCCAACATATAGATGCTGGGAATTGAACCTGGGTCCTTTACACAAGCAATAATAGCTCTTCTGAGCCATCTCTCCAGCCCCTAAATTTTTAAAAACAATTTAATTTTATGCATATGGGTGTTTTGCCTGCATGTACTCTGTACATCACATTTGTGACCATTGCCCAAGGGGACAGAGAGGGGGTCAGGTCCCTTAGAGCTGGAGTTAAAGTTGATGGGGAACTACCTAATGTGGGTGCTAGGAACCCAACTCAGGTCCTCTAGAAGAGCAGGAAATGCTATCTCTCCAGATTGTTGAGCCCTTTTTTGTTGTTGTTGTTTTGCTGGTGGTGGTTGGTTGGCTTGGTTTGGGTTTTTGAGACAGGATCTTTTTGTGTAGCCCCCTAACAGTCCTGGAACTCACTCTGTAGACAAGTCTGGCCTCAGACTCAGAGATCCACCTGCCTCTGCCTCCAGGATGCTGGGACCAAGGATGTGTGTTGCCACAGCCCAGCATATTGAGCCTATTTCTAACTGTATGTTTGTAGTTTGTCTCACAATTTTGAGTATAAGCTTCAAGTCAGACTGCCTGTGGAATCATCTCCCCAAACCTCGATTACATGACTTACACTCATAGTTCCCTCCTCAAGGTTATCTTGATTTGACTTCACTGTTGGAGATGGTGTCACGCAGCCGAGAGTTTGCTGTGCTAACAAGAATGGCCTTGGGCCGGAGAGATGGCTCAGCAGTTAAAAGCACTGACTGCTCTTCCAGAGGTCCTGAGTTCAATTCTCAGCAACCACATGCTGGCTCACAACCATCTGTAATGAGGATCCGATGCCCTCTTCTGGTGAGTTGGAAGACACGACAGTATACTCATATAAAGAAAAGAAATCTTGCCGGGCGGTGGTGGCGCACGCCTTTAATCCTAGCACTTGGGAGGCAGAGGTAGGCGGATTTCTGAGTTCGAGGCCAGCCTGGTCTACAGAGCGAGTTCCAGGACAGCCAGGGCTATACAGAGAAACCCTGTCTCGAAAAACCAAAAAAAAAACCAAAAAACAAAAAACAGAAAAGAAATCTTAAAAAAAAAAAACGGCCTTGAACTCCTGACTCCTGCCTTTACCTCCCATAACCTGAATTAGAGGAGCACAGCACCTGCCTGGTTAGTTGGGTCACCTGTGCTCGACAAGTACTTCTCAAACTGAGGCTCCTTCCAGCCATCAGGTTATTCTGCCTGCTGGAAGAGATACCGGGAGGAAAGAGGTTCACCTGAGCCTGACAGGGAGCGAGTCTACAGCAGGTTTTGCCCTGGAGGCTTCCTGTCCTAGTACAGCCTGGATTCTCTGGAGGTTGAGGAGACCATCTAGTTCCTGGAGTGAGCACTCATTGTCACCCCCAAAGCGGGCACATGTGTTCTCGGACTCCTTCACAATACATAGTCCACAATCCACCATCTTTCCCTTTCCTCCCTATAGAAAGCCAACCCCAGTGCTTCAAAGTCCTCACAGCAAACCACAAGTCCAAAGGTGATTACTGGCTAAAGCTGTTATTACTGAGGCTCCACCCCGCCCGAACCACCTCCAAGGAGACATAGCTCCCAGGGTTGGATCTTGATCTCACCTGGGTGCTGTTTAATTGCTCTGGAAACAGTCCCCAGAGGTCACGGCTTTTAGTGTGTATATGTACAGCCCTTCAAGCACGGGGCTTCAAAGGGTCATTTGCAGATAGCAAGCCCCTTTGCCCTTTGAAGCAAGCAGGGAAAAGCCACATGCCAAGTCTTATTAACATACCAGCATCCCTTGGCAGGAAGAAAACCACACTAGAGGCTAGGGAGGTGACAGCATCAGGAACATTTGCTGCTGAGGACCAGATCCCAGCACCCTCATGGGGTGGCTCAAAACTGCCAGTGATTCCGACATCAGGTGATACAACACCCTCTTCTGGTCTCTGAAAGCACCTGCAGACACAAGTACATATATACACATGTATGAATAAAAAAAATTAAAAAGGAAAAAGAAAGGGAAGGAAAGGAGCCAGGCACAGTAAAAGTACAGTAGGCTCGATTCTTCATCAGCCGGGTATCTTGTTTTCCAAGCTGATGTCACACCCAGGGCTGCAAGCATGCTGAGTTGCAGGCTCATAACTGAGGTGCAACTCTTTTTTTTTTAAGATTTTTTTATTTATTTAATAAAGGAGTACATTGTTTTCAGACACACCAGAAAAGGACATCAGATCTCATTAAAGATGGTTGTGAACCACCATGTGCTTGCTGGGAATTGAACTCAGGACCTCTGGAAGAGCAGCCAGTGCTCCTGACTGCTGAGCCATCTCTCCAGCCCCCCTGAAGTGCAACTTTTTAGAAGCCCCTTTTTTGTTTGTTGCTTTGGTTTTTGAGAAAGGATCTCTCTATGCAATCCAGGCTGGCCTCAAAGCTCAAAACGTTCTGAGTTTTATAGGTGAGTATACCATTCTGAATCCCAGGCTAGCCTCAAACTCACTATATGGCCCAGGATAGCCCTGAACTTCTGATCCTCCTGCCTTCACTTGTCAAGTGCTGGGGATTCTGAGCGTTCACTACCGCGCATGACATATACACTCCTAGGGATGGAACCCAGGAACCCATGTGCAATGCTAGACGAGAACTCTACCTATGTGGCCACACCCCACCCCGACACAGTACTTTCCAGATAATCAGCTCCTTGTTGATCTTGGAATTAATCACTGCCAGTAACCAAACCTGCCAGAACTCTTGGCATCTACAAGATACTGGCTGATCGTTCACAGTCCAGGGTCTTCTTGATACCTCCTTCAGTCCAAGCCGTTGTCCTATTTTTTCCAGGCCACATAAAAGCAATAGGGAAAGGGCAGTAAGTATGTCTAGAAAACCGGGAAGATTAACGGAGGTGGTACCCACCTACAAGCCGGGGGGGGGGGAATCTATGAGATACACTTGTACCCCCTTAGAGGTGCAGGCAGGAAACCCTAGAGAAATCAGATAAAATCATCTGGCCACACCTGGTGCAGACAGTACCGCCAACTACTTGGTCAGCTGAGGCAGGAGGATGTTAAGTTCAAAGCTAGCCTGGGCAAGTTGATGAGCTAGTTAATGGTCATACACATTCGAGGTCAGAGTTCCCTTGGGTGAGAGGCGTGGGCACGGCGTGGCCGGGTCCTCTAGGCGCTCCCCGGCCGCCATCCACACACCTGGTGGGCGGAGGCCTTCGAAAGCGCCGGTGGGTTGTGGACTCCGCCCACCTCAGGCCCTTGCGCGTGCGCAGACGACGGCGGACCCGCCCCCCTCGGTGGCTCTTTCTCCCTCCGCGCCGCCGCGCTCCTCAGCGGCAAGATGGCGTCGGCGCAGCCGGAGTCCCGCGACGGAGCGGCGCAGTCGGCGAAGCCGGCGTCGGAGACTGACCCGCTCAGCCGCTTCACATGTCCCGTGTGCCTGGAAGTGTTCGAGAAGCCGGTGCAGGTGCCCTGCGGACACGTGTGAGTGGCTGGCGCCCGCCGGGGAGGGGACGCGGGCGGGCCGGCGACCGGTGGCGTCTAACGCGGGAGCACGGGCCGGTCCCCTCGAGCCTCGGCATCGCGCTTCGCCGGGCCGCCGGCTGCGCGTCCGAAGTGCGCGGGAGGCCGCTGGGGCTAGCCTGGGACAAAAGGGAAGTGCGGGGAGGCTCGGTCGTACCCGCGGACAGGGTGTGGGGTGCTCGCCGCGGAGGCGCGCTTCCCTCGGGTTCTATGAAGCCCAGCGTCCCGGGTGTCGCAGCCGCTTCGGGAGTTGAGCGAGGTTGGCCTGGGCTTCCCTGGGTGTGTGACCGTGGAGCGGGACAGCCGAAGAGGCTGGGGATGCTCCACCACTTCCCTCATTTCCTCCGTGGCCCCGCCCACCGACGGTTCCCCCCCCCCCCCCGCGATCGGTCTTCCCGACCCCCCGACTCCAGCATCCTTTCTGGACGCACAGGCATCCCCGCCGCGGCCCTGTGAGTGCCAGCTTTTGCCCGGGTCAATCAACGTGCCAGTGTCAAGGCTCGCCCACTCGGGGCAGCCTCACCTGCCAGACCGAACGCCGAGCTCCTGCCGGCTCGGGTTCAGGTACCGGTAGCCTGGACCGATCACCTGCCGCCACGGCTTCAAGCATCACGTTCCGACGTACATGACCTCCCTCGCTTCTCTCCTGGCTCTGCTAGCTTTTTCAAAGATTACACAGAGCAACATGTAGGGACACAAGAAGAGAGTACCATGTCCTCTCCGCCCACTAATGTAAACCAGTGTTCGGCACCGTGAGGATCCCCAGACCCCGTCACTGTCAGTTTACTGGAGTGTCAGCATGCCCTCTGTGTGCCGCTTTGGGATAGAGTTAAGAAGGCAATTTGGCCCTCGGGTTTACAGCTCAGGAAATTGATGGTAAGTAGTGGCCAGTGAGATGGCTCGGAAGCTGAAGGCTCTTGTCCCCGAACCTGATGACTTCCGTTCGCTTCCTGAGGAGCCACACGGTAGAAGAATTGACTCCCACAAACTGTCCTCTGATTCCCAGCCGTCCTCAGTGGCAAACACACGCATTCATATTTTTTTAAAGGAAATACTAATGACTGTTCAAACTATGGTGTATGCTGTCGACGAGCATGTGGGGACTGTGAGGTTTGTGAACAAACAGCACTGGATTGAGAAGCTCCAGAGTTTGAGGCGTCCTTGACCTTTTCCTAGGTCAGAGGGCAAGAAGCAGCACTGTCATAGCAAACCTTACCAGCCTCAGTATTGAGCAGATTGGTGCTGTTTGAAGTCAGACTCACCTTGGCGAGGGTAGCTGCCGTCTCTGAACCTCTTTCGAGCGCTTTGGGCTCTGCCTACTTGATTTTTAATGTTTGCTTTTGAAGCTGGAGAGTCTTGCAGCTGTGGTTGGGGCATCTGATTTTATGAAATTCAGGTCAAGCCCTGTGGCTACACCCTTTTGGGTCTGGTGGAGCACGGGTAGCTAGATGGCTAAAAAGTGTTGACAGGCTGGACTAGTTGGTGCCCATTTCTAGAAGTAGAAACTGAAAGTCAGCTCCAGACAGCTAGATGCTGCCTCCTTGTGAGGGTGTAACTCAGGCACACAGGCTGTAAGCATCTGGTAGACTGTTAAATCAACTGCTTTAATCTGTGTGCTGGCTTGGCTCCCTCAGTTGTCTTGAGTTATTCTTGGGATGGGCTATTATAAAGGTCCGGCCCACCCTGCCTTGCCTTTTCTCTGTGATCTATCTACCACATCACTGCCCCAAAGGCCTTCCTTTCTATACTTGGCATGCTCATTCCTGTTTGATGTCATCTTAGAGGCACACCCGTGCTCCTCCTGCTAGACTGTCTGTTATCCTTAACCTGCATCACCATATGAAGTCACTGTTTTTTGCAAATAAAGCATCATGCTGGGTGGTAGTGGTGCACACCTTTAATCCCAACACTCAGGAGGCAGAGGCAAGCAGATCTCTGAGTTAAGACCAGCTTGGTCTATAGAGTGAGTTCTAGGACAGCCAGGTCCAACAAAAAGAGTATAGAATTATAAGGATAGGACCTTTGTGTCTCGTTTGCCCTCAGGTAAATAACTAGGTACCTCCCAGCCTGGACTAGAATTTTTGCCTAATAGAAATGATAAAGATTTCTTAAAAGATAGTAAAAGGGGTGTGTCGGTTCTGATACTCTCTCTCTCTCTCACACACACACACACACACACACACACACACTCACATACTCACATACATGGACATACGTATCTCCTGGGCTTTTCCAGCAGATTTTGTTAATATAACCATAAGATCTGTCAAAGCGGGGAAGTAGTTTGGTGTTTGGTGCCCTGCGCCTTCTTGTGCTGTGAGCCAGCAGGTGCCACCTCTGCCTCTGGAGCCTGGTGTTTGAGCATAAATAGGTGAGAATTTTCAGCCTGAGTGCCCTCCTCCCTCCCTCAGTAGCTTTTGACCTGCATGATCTGCACTGTTTAATTTGCCTGCCTGTGAGTAAAGTTCCCTTGACACTTTTGAATTTGGGGTTTAGTGTTTGTTTGCTTTGTTTTTTGAGATAAGGTCCCTCTATGTAGCTCCAGCTATCCTGGAACTTGCTATGTAAACCATGTTGGCCTGGAACTCAGAAAACGTCCTGCCTCTGCTCCCTAAATGCTGGGATTAAAATCATGCACCACCATACACAGACTGAACTTTTAATTTGAGGGCATGGAATATTCTCTCCTTGTCTGCCAATCACACTGTTCTAAGGTCGATCCAGAGGCTGCCTCCGAGGTCTGCCCAGCACTGTTCCTGGGTTATAACTAGCTCCGCTGGGTTCGTCTTTGCACAATGCTTTACGTTCACCTGATAGTGACAGTCCTACCTGTTGTTTAATGATTGCCAGACTTCAAGTGTTTACAGTATGTAGTCAGTCTCCATCAATCCTCCAGATGGGCATGAACATCTTCCTTTTACACACAAGAAAATGGGGCTCAGGAAACCCTACCCAGACTCCCTAGTGACAGGAACTAAGCTTTGAAGGCTCAAACATCATACCTTTCTCCAAATAGCAGGGGTGTGTTTGTGTGTTCTCCATAACCCCAAACCCCAGGTCCAGTTTCTTTTTTCAGTTGTGGAAGGGCATGATGTTTGAATTTATTTGAATAAGAATAGGGAATCGCTGTCCCAGTCCATTATTCATTTGTGTCTTAAAAGTTGATCACTTCTGTTGTCTTGTCTCTTTGCATGACACTGTTCTCTGTGTGTCTTGTTCTAGCTTTTGCTCTGCATGCCTGCAGGAGTGTCTGAAGCCGAAGAAACCTGTCTGTGGGGTGTGTCGCAGCGCTCTGGCACCTGGCGTCCGAGCTGTGGAGCTCGAGCGGCAGATCGAGAGCATAGAGACTTCTTGCCATGGCTGCCGTAAGAATGTATGTGGACTCGACATGGAGAGCCCTTGTCTTTTGATGAGATGGTAAAAGAGCTAGAGGAAGTGTCTGAAGTTAGAGCCTGATGCTGGCCAACAGCACCAGTGCATGCCTGCTGTGTGTGGTGGAGCCTGATTCTGGCCAACAGCACCAGTGCATGCCTGCTGTGTGTGGTGGTGGCTGCGCTATGGGGGCGAGGACTGGGGTATTGGTAGGTTTTTTGTTTGTTTTGTTTTTGTTTCACCTTGCTGGGTTTTGTTTTTTCATGAGTTGGTTTAACGATTTATACATTTTACTTTTGAAATCCATAGAAGTAAACCCCCACCCCCATAAAAGGCCATCTTCAGCTGGGGAGTGGTGCACGCTTCTAATTTAAGCACTTAGGGATAGAAGCAGCAAACCTAGGAGCCCTAAGCTAGCCTGGGCTACTGAGGACCTACTTCAGAAAGTGTAACTCTCATGTGTGTTTCCTGTTCATATTTGAATAGAAGGGTAGTGCATGACTTCTAAGTTATATATAAGACGAAGATCCCTCAGTATAGAGTGCTTGCCTAGCATGCAAGCAGCCCTGGGTTCCGTCCCCAGCACCTTTCAACCAGACATTGGTGCCACACACCATAATCGCAGCATTCTGTGTGGTAGCAGGAGGATCTAAAATTCAGGGCCAACCTGGTATGCATGAGGCTGTCTCTCAAAAAGAAAAAAAGAACTTTGCCCTGAGCTCAAAGGAAACTTCATAGTCTGCCACTAGAATCATAAAATGTACTCTTGTGTTTTAGCTCTTGAGAGAGGCTGGAGTGTGAGGTGGAGGGCAGCAGCAGCGCCTCCCTACCAGGGGAATGTGCGGGGCTGTGTCCCTGCCGTGTGCTGCCTGCACTGCTCACCGCTGCTGGGACCACAGATGACTAGTGCTTTATCTTCCTTAGTGGTTTTCAAATCATTACAATTTTTATTCCAGACTGTAAAAAGGTATAAACCACCACTGTGTTTTCTCCACCAATCCGTCTGGAAAGACTGGGTCAGTTTTCAGTGTGGTGTTGCACATTGGTGACCCTGGCACTTGGGCTGTGGGGGAGGGTAGCTTTCCATTTAGAACGTTGCTCAGCCCTTTCTACCTTTAGAAATGTCACTGCAAATGTTTGCACACACAGCAAGTGCACCTGCTACACTGTGTTCTTTCCTCTTTAAAGATTTATTTATTTATGAGTACACTGTAGCTGTCTTCAGACACACCAGAAGAGGGCATCGGATCCCATTACAGATGGTTATGAGCCACCATGTGGTTGCTGGGAATTGAACTCAGGACCTCTGGAAGAGCAGTCTTAACCCCTGAGCCATCTCTCCAGCCTGCCCTTTCTTCTTTTTCATACTTGATTTTATACTTGTGTGTCTTTGTATTTTGTTTTAGTTTTGTTTGTGTTTAGAAAGGTTTTACTGTAGACCAGGCTGGCCTTGAACTCAGAGTTCCACCTGGCTCTGCTCCCAAGTGCTGCAATTAGAGGCATGAGTTACCACAGCTGAGACTCAGTGCTTACCCCTGCCTGGCTTGTTGGGTTTGTTGGGGGTTTTTTGTTTTTGTTTTTTGAGACAAAGTGTCTCTATGTGGTCCTGATTGTCCTGAAACCAGATACCAGGACTCTAAATCCACCTGGACCTCTCAAGTGCTGAGATCTAAGACCTGGGCCACAACACCCAACCTGGTGCTACAACAACAACAAAAACCCAAAAAGCAAACAATAGGGCCTCTTACGGTCAAAGCTGGCTTTAAACATCCTCCTGCCTCCACCTCTGAAGTGCTAGGTTACAGATGTGAGTGATAATGCCTGGCAGGTTCCTTGGTCTCCCCTGCCCCTTTCATTTATGTTTTGTATATTTTTAAGATTTATTTTTATGTACATTAGTGGTTTGCCTGCATGTATGTCTGTGTGAGGTGTCAGATCCCCTGTTTGTAACTAACTACAGACAGTAGTGAGCTGCCATGTGGGTGCTGGGAATTGAACCTGGGTCCTCTGGAAGAGCAGCCAGTGCTCATAATTGCTGAGTCATCTCCCTAGCCCCACTTTTTGTTCTTCACTCAGGGTCTCCTGTACGCTCAGCTGGCCTCAGACCCAGTAAGTCTGGGAGTCTTTGGACTCTGAGTTCTGACCATCGTAATGTAGACGGCTGTAAAATGGATATATCTCTTCCCTCAATCCTCTCAGAGGGTTTAATAGCGAGGTACACAGTAAGACTTTGACAGTCTGTACAGGTTTGTTCTGACATTTAAATTCATGCTCCTAAGTGGCTAGCTGAGGCCGTACCCCGGGCCAGCTTCTGGGTAGCAGCCGAGGCAGTGCGCTCTGGCTGGTGCCTTCCTCCACAACAAACTGGCCTCAATCTTTGTCTTCTTTCATGGACGATTTTCTCCATTTCCAAGGTTAGTAAAGCTGTGTGTTACTGGCACATGCCAATAATACCAGCACTGGGAAGATGGAGGCAAGGGGATAAAGGTTCAAAGCCAGCCCAGGCTATATGAGACCTGTCACAAAACAATAAAAATTGGTGGTTGAATGGTAGGCATGCCCCCATCTCCCTCCTCCTTTCTTCGTTTTGTGTATTTTTCCCCATTGATTTACTCACTTTATATCCTGATCAAAGGCCCCCCTCACACAGCCTGCTCCCTTTACATAATTCTGTAAGAGCTCCCGGCCAAGTGTGTGAATGTGTACCTGTAGTCTCTATTGGGGGGCTGAGACAGGATTTCTTCAGGCCAGTTCGGGTAATAAATCAAGACCCTTTTGCAAAACAACCAAAATACGGCTGGGGGCAGACCATAATACTATTCAGTTTCTGTGTAGGCTGGGCTAGCTTGAAACTCTTGGTGGCCCTCCTGCCTTACCCTCCCAGAGTCCTTGAGCTTACAAACATGTGCCACCATGCCCAAGTAAGACAAATTCAGATGTGAGCGTAGGGCCACCAAGATGGCTTTGTAGGCAGTAGCGCTTGCTGCCTAATACTGAGGACCTAAGACCTGAGCTCAGAACCCGTGGTACATGGGTCTTGTGGCAGAAGCTTGTGGCCTGGCTTACCTACTAGTGAAAGTAGAAAAGTAAGGGCAACAGCTTGGGGTGTCCTTGGCTTCTACACACGCAAGTCACATGCACATGCACAAAATAAGAGTGTGCTGTACTTGTAAAAATAGCACTGGGAAAGGTCAGTAAGCAGAGCAGGTGGTGGGAGGTGACCCCCCAGTGGGAGCAGACGGAGGCTCCTGCCCTCTGCAGTCAGGAGTGGTTCCATTGTTGAGCAGTGTGTGGGGCTAACTTTCCTGCCCTTGGTTTGGGATCACCTCTTATGGACTCCTCACTAACTATTGGTCCTGCTCTTTCTATTCAAGTTTGTCCTATCTAAGATCCGGGCCCACGTGGCTTCATGTTCCAAATACCAGAATTACATCATGGAAGGTGTGAAGGCCACCACCAAGGATGCATCCCTTCAACCGAGGTACCGACCTACTCCCCAGAAAGACTTGGGATGTGTGTGTTGTTGGAGGGTTTAGGTGTGTGGATTTGGACAATTGGAGGTGTCACTGGAGCTGGCTATGGTTGACAAGTTCTGGGGGGAGGATTGTTCATGTCATGCTGTGCTCCTGATTTGTAAGCACCCGGTTCTTGCTTCTTTGGAGTGTGCAATGGTTGAGACAGTGTGCAAAAGCTCTCAGGGTGCTCCTTTCTCACCTCCCAGAAATGTCCCAAACCGGTACACCTTTCCTTGTCCATACTGTCCGGAGAAGAACTTTGATCAGGAAGGACTGGTGGAGCACTGCAAGCTCACTCACAGCACGGATACCAAGTCTGTGGTAAGGACCGGCTTAGCTTCTTTGACTAGGTAAAAAGTCAGATTTAAGAAAATGACCAGCCGGGAGGTGGTGGCGCACGCCTTTAATCCCAGCACTTGGGAGGCAGAGGCAGGAGGATTTCTGAGTTCGAGGCCAGCCTGATCTACAAAGTGAGTTCCAGGACAGCCAGGGCTACACAGAGAAACCCTGTCTCGAAATCAAAAAAAAAAAAAAAAAAAAGACCAGGCTGTGCAGTCAAGTCTTACCCTTCACCTAACTTAACATTTTGCCCAGATTGCTTAACTGTGTTTTATGTATGTATGATTTTTTTGATGAGCCATTTAGGAAGAGCTTATAGATGCTATGACCTTTTCCCCTCTTAATATTTCGGTGTATGTCTTAAATTTTTCTTTAAAAATCACTTAGACAAAAACAACAAACTCAGAGTCAGTGTAGGCTGGGCTGGCTCAGACTCACCATGTAGCAGGGGTGAGCTTGGACCTGGTCCTTCTGCTTCACCTTCCAACCCAGGATCACGATCACAGGCCCGAGCCACCACGCACAGCTGCAGACGCTCTCTTTTCATGGTCTTGTGCGGGCGTTGAACCCAGGGTCTTATCAGTTTTACCATCATTAAGCCATGCACCAGCCTTGAAGCTACCAGGACAAGTGTGGGTGCTGTCAGAACTGGTATAGGTAGTTCAGACTCCAGCTGCCTTCAAGACTGGGCGCACTGGGAGAGCGCTCGCTCGCTTGCGCGCGTTCTCTCTCTCTCTCTCTCTCTCTCCCTCCCTCCCCCCCCACCCCCACCCCCGTTCATAGGCCAGTCAGAAGGGCACAGATGCTGCTATAGCCTGGTCTAGCTAGGCTCACAGCTCCAGCTCAGGAGTGTCTTCAGGTTCCACAGTGAAAGGTGACTTCTAAAAGGCCCAGAATGCATGTGGCCACAGCCTGAGTTGAGCAGGGAGCATGTGAGCTTGGAGAGCTGAGATGAGTCACTGACTTGGAGTTACGGAGGCAGACTCGAGCTTTTTGAGTTTAAGGAAGCGGTGTTTTCCTCCTGGCCGCAGGAGGAAGCCGGGCTTGTCTGCAGCTGAGGTGGGCTGCTGCCCACTGAGTCCAGTAAACGGAGCAGAGCAGGGAAGCAAAAGGGGAGTTGGGAGCTGTACACCTGTGCTGCCCAAGTGCTGCTGCAGTCTCGTGAGCCAGGGCAGCCTGTGCTCTGAGGCCTGCTCTGCCATTGCCCTCAAGTCACTCCTGTAGCCAGGCTGGCCTTGAATCTCTGCCTCCTTGGTGCTGAGGTTACAGACATGCACTCTGCCCCGTGCCTGTTCAGGTCGGCTTTTCGTGTGCACACTTTTGGCCTCATCCCTGTCATCTGGTCCTTCACTTTGTTATCATGTGTCCAGCTGGATTTGGCCTTCATCTTAGCGTGCGCCCATTCTCACCTGTCATTTGAATCGAATAGACCAGTGTTTTCTCGGTTGCTTCATGTTTATGGAGCAGAGTGTGACCACACCTTGTACCTGGGCTTGTCAGTAGAGCCATCCTATCAGGAAGGGGCTGAGCAGAGATTATAGAGGGTCAGGTCGGCTTGTGCTTCCCCCCAACAGGTCTGTCCCATATGTGCCTCGATGCCCTGGGGGGACCCCAGCTACCGCAGTGCCAACTTCATGGAGCACATCCAGCGCCGCCACCGCTTTTCCTACGACACTTTTGTGGTGAGTCTGCACCACCCCGGGGACAGCACTACTGCTCGGGTTTCTGGAAGGAGATTCCCTGGGACCCTACTCTAGATTGAGGAGCTCTCCATGCCAGAGCGAAGCTGCTTGGTGTCTTTGTGGGTAGGTGGGTGCCAGAGTGAGACTTTAGATGCCCTGGCAGTTTCCAGCTGTGAGGCTTCCTCCTTTATTTGCTCTGCCTCCTAGCTTTGCCCACTTGTGCTGCAGGTGATTTTCCCCTTTAGAGAACATAGTTGGATTCCACTTGGGTCAGCTGCCCGTGAAGGTGAGGCAGTGGATAGAAATGGCCCTCGGGGCTTTACAAGCGGACAGGGTGTGCAACCCCACTGATGGTCGCTGCCTGCAGGGACTAGTGTGGCTTAGTGGGAGAGCCTTTGCCCCATGCAGGTCATGCTGGGCTCTGTCCCCAGCAGTGTAAAGACAGTAACACAAACCAGGGTCAGGCAGGAGTGAAGGGCACATAGTATGCATGCAGGGGACCCAAGTTCAACTCCAGCTCTGAAGCTCTAGCACCCTCTTCTGGATTCTGCAGGCATCTGCACACATGACGTTCTCAGCTCCACACACAGGCACATAAATACATTATAAAAATAAGTGTTGTTTTTTTTTTTTAAAGATTTATTTATTTTCATGAGTACAGTGTTACTGTCTTCAGACACACCAGAAGAGGGCATCAAATCTCATTACAGATGGTTCTGAGCCACGATGTGGTTGCTGGGAATTGAACTCAGGACCTTTGGAAGAGCAATCAGTGCTCTTAACCGCTAAGCCATCCCTCCAGCCCCCAAAAAAGTCTTTTTAAAAGGTAGTCACTCCTTAGCTTGCAGGCACACTCTTGTTCATGGGAAGTGGGGACAGGAGGATCAGGAACTCAGGACCAGCCCAGGCTACATGAGACTTGTTTCAGAGTGGAAAAAACAAACATTTATTCTCAGTCTGGTAGTATTGGAGCAGACTTCCAAGACTGACCTTTCACTAACTGTAAAGGTAATGTCTTTCCTAAAACCGCCCAAGCAGAGTCTTGCCCCAAGGAAGGTGACTGTGTGACTGTCATGTCCACTGTGCCTCTTCACTTTCAAACCCTTGCTTGTTTCTTGGGCACTGAAGCCTCGTAGGAACAGCATCTCAGTTGAGTTGAGTTTGCATGTGTATGTTTCTGCACCAGTGAGCTGAAGTCAGCATTTGAGTATTTGGTCTGTGCTAGAGGTGTGTACTATCTTCTGGGCCATTCACTTTCCATTGAGGAAGGAGTTTTGTTTTGTTTTGATTTGGTAGTGTGTATGTGTGTGTGTGTCTTGTCTGTTTCTCTCTCTCTCTCTCTCTGTCTCTCTCTGTGTCTGTCTCTCTACTTGTGTGTGCACACACATGCATCTGCACACTTGGATACAGTCTGCATACATGGACAGAGCTGGGTATCATCAGTAGATGTCTTATCACTCTCCTCCCTGTTCTTTGAAATAGGGTATCTTCACCTAGGGCAAGCCTCTTCTTACGTGGATGGTGGAGATCTAAGCTCAGTTTCTTTGCTTAACATAGATAGCAAGCACTTTACCTGTTCAGTCATCTCTGCAGCCCCAGGAATGGTTACTTTTTATTTTTTAGATTTATTTTTGACTTTACAGGTGTTTGCTTGAATGTGTGTTTTGTATACCACATGTGTACAGAGCCTGCCAGTGGCCAGGTCTTGGATCCCCTGGGACTGGAGTTAGGTGGTTATGATCCAACATGGGTGATGGGAATTGAACCTGACTCCTCTGGAAAAGCAGTTGTCTTAACCACTGAGCTGTCTCTTCAGCCCCAAACTCTTACTATTATTTAATGATGGAGACAGCAAAGACACTGAGAGATGAAGTCACTTTCCCAGTTCCTCAGCAACTAGATGGGTCCTGGGTCCTTAGCAGCTCTCTCCAGACCCTCTTGGGAGGCTCCTATGAAGGTGACTCTTCTGGGTGTAAACAGCTACTTAGGCTGCTGTCTTTTCTGTCCTCAGGATTATGATATTGATGAAGATGACATGATAAACCAGGTGTTGCAGCGTTCCATCATCGACCAGTGAACGGGGTCCTGGCTGTCCACCTCGCTCTAGAGCTTCCATTATGCATTAGATGTGAGCTCTTGACTCTTGCACCTCACATGCAATGCAGATCTGGAATTGAGCCATGGCACCAGACAGGGTCACTTCTTCAAGGGTGATGGGGCCCTAGGGCAAAGAGAGCCCCGTTTCCTCTGGGCTCTTGCCAGCATTGTCTTCCCCACTGATAACCTTGTCTGTCCTATGGTCTGCTTTCACTGCACCTCAGCTACCGCCTGCTTTAAGAAGAGTCCAGCTTCTTCTCCCACAGGATCTTACTCATCCTATTGTCCAGTGTTCATCTCTCAGGTCCTCCCAGCCAGCCAGGACCTTCCCTGGGCCATGAATAGCACAATAAAGCAGGGACTCCTTTCCTTGGCCCTGAGGTGCCTTGGTTCTGCAGTTTACTGGGCCAGGGCTCTGCTCCTCTTCTCCTGGCTGACGTCGCAGTCTGATGGTGGAAGTTTTGGTTACTGCAGTTTTCCCCACACCTGCACATCCGTACACCTGACGGCTTCTGTCTTAAATGCCTGAAGGTGCCTTTTTAGGATAGGGTATCACCATAGAATTGTAGTGGAAATGTTGGGTAGCAAAGATGGGGTGTGTTCATCTGTAAGTAGGGAGGTGTAGGAGTGTGTGGCTTTTTGTTTGATGCTGATGAGTGTTCTCGGTGGCTGGGTCGTGTGCCCCTCTGTTGAGTATGTGCTGACATTCTTGCTCTGAAGAGTGCATTGGAGGGAGGCACCGACTGCTGTGTGTTGCTTGGTAACTTGATGAACCTGAGCAGTGTTGCTGCCTCCTTGTGCAAGTGAAAGTTTTAACCCCTTTGGTGTGGAGGCAGAGGTAAAGCCAGGGTCATACCCTTGGGAAGTAGAGAAAGTTAGGCCCCTGCGTGGTCAAGGGAGGTGGTCTGTCTGCTGGAGGCTTTCTTGAGCAGCAGCTCTAAAAGCTGGAAACCCAGCACATTTTACAAAGTTCTAGGAAGAGTACCACCAGTCTATTCCACAGAACAGACCCTCTGACAGAACTAGGGCTTTGGGGTAAGTCTTCTTTCCAGTCATGTGGCTCTGGCCCATCTGAGATTGCATGCAGCATCGTGCTTCTGACACCACACCTCCACAGTGGTGCCTCTGCCTGCCAGGGCAAAGCCAGCTCAGAGGCCAGCAGAGTTGGACAGGATCATTTTCCCAGCGTTCCTGCTTCTTCACTATACCCTCTGGAAAGGTTTGCTCAGGAGATGTGTGGACGGAGGTTCCACAAGACCTTGCCCTGAGGAACTGAGAAAGGCACAGCTGTGCCACAG
The DNA here is from genome assembly GCA_036184795.1 of Tokudaia tokunoshimensis. Taxonomy (NCBI): domain Eukaryota; kingdom Metazoa; phylum Chordata; class Mammalia; order Rodentia; family Muridae; genus Tokudaia; species Tokudaia tokunoshimensis. The sequence continues at coordinate 141,803,564 of BTHU01000004.1, forward strand.
TGCGGCAAGGACCTCCTATCCTGCATCACACTCTGTTTCTAATATAATGACTTTCCAGAAAGTAATTGTGGTTATGTTCTGGCTTTTAGAAGGTGAAATATAAATAAATCTCATAATTTATCCAACCAGCAAGCTGCAATGTTTTCGTTTAAACAGATTTTTCTGAAGTATGGGCCCAGCAGCCTCTAGAAAGTTGTTACTCCAATGGAACATTCTTGTCTGTACCTGAGTCAACCTGGCTTCTAGTCAGTTCTAAGACTTCAGCAGCTGAGCCTCTGAGGGGCTAGCCTCCTGGGCTTTGTTTCCATCTTGATCCCATAGGGACATGAATAAAGCCCAGAGATCTCAGCAATTCCTGTCTCAACCCTGACTGTGGACATGTTCGAATGAGCCATTCTTTATTCCATCCTGGAGAGGACAAGAAGAAATACCTAGTCCAGATGTCCGAAAATGGCTTGTTCATTCCAGCATCTCCAAGGGGCTCCATTTGCATTTCAGTTGAGTCCTGGACTCCAGTTACAAGTCTGACACTGGAAGTAAATCCCTTGTAATACTAGAACAGGTCCAAAAGTAACATATGCCTAGGCATAGTGGCATATACCCGTGAAGGCCAGGTAAGTAGAGGTGTGGGAGTTGAGCCCCGGCCATAATCAGGGAAGAAATCGGTTATATTTATTATTGCTTTTCTGGATTTTGTTTGGTGTGTGTTGAGAGAATGTCACCTTGCGGTCCAGACTGCTCCTAATTCTCAGCCTCCTGAGTGGTAGAAGCTGAATGTCACCCATGCCCTTCCCCACCCACCCCTGCCCCACTCTACCCTTGGTCTGAGGAGCAGCCCTGTATCCGAGGTCCTCGACTGACTGCCGCACATCACAGCCAGACTTGCCAGTCTCAAGTTAGAGAGTCCCCACTGCATCTCAGTTCTGTTCCGGCATCAGCTATCCAGATGTCGAGGAATTGACCTGAGCATCCACTTGAGTTCTTGTTCCCTAACAGAACTTTAGCTTCTGAGCAGAATATCTTTCTCCCATGTGACTGTCTTCCTGTGTCTTAGAATACTCCAATCTCATCAGCCACCCTCAAATGCCACAGACCCTCTCTCCATGACTGACTCAGCCCAAAGGGTCCTCCCAGAATCCACGTGACCTCAGAGCCAGACTGGCCTTGAACTCCACATGAAGCAGAGAATGATTATGAACTCCCTGTTCTGCCCTTGACTCCCGAGGGTGGGAATTAGACATAGGGTCTCTACACCCAGTTCGACTTTAGTTTGATTACTGGAGACCAAACCCAGGTGCTCATGCTTTAACATTCTATCCCCCTCTCCCCAACCCCTGCCTTTTCTTTGAGATTATCCCATGGTATAGACCAGGCTGTCCTCAAAACCAGAATCCTTCTGTCTCAGCCTCTATCATGCATGGCCATATTTGACCTTGAGTAGGCTTGTTAAAAATGCCTAGAGTAGCCGGGCGGTGGTGGCGCACGCCTTTAATCCCAGCACTTGGGAGGCAGAGGCAGGTGGATTTCTGAGTTTGAGGCCAGCCTGGTCTACAGAGTGAGTTCCAGGACAGCCAGGGCTACACAGAGAAACCCTGTCTCGAAAAACCAAAAAAAAAAAAAATGCCTAGAGTAGGGCTGGAGAGATGGCTCAGAGGTTAAGAGCATTGACTGCTCTTCCAGAGGTCCCGAGTTCAATTCCCAGCAACCACATGGTGGCTCACAACCATCTGTAATCTGTAATGGGATCTGATGCCCTCTTATGTGCACGAAGACAGAGTACTCATATATAAAATAAATCTTTTTTAAAAAATTCTAGAGTCGAAATGAACTGCTTCTCTACAAAGGTTATTCCATCCTGGGTGAAGCTAGGCACAGGCTGCAGGAAAACCTGCAGGGGCGGTGTTGCCCCAGGCCTCCTGGGCAGAGCTATCCTTGTCCTATAGCACTGAGACTGGTAGGGCTGCTGCCAGGTGGGACTTGTCTACCCAGAGCCTCCATGTGAATAGCCTCTGGCCTGTGTTAGTGCGGGGACTTTACTGACTTTATCCACACATTCCCCTTACACAGCTCAGATGAGACCAGGTCTCTTAACAGGCCCGCCCTCCCACCTCCACCTTCAACAGCTGTGTGACGGTCTTTGTTTCTTCCATTTCCCAACCTGATGGAGATTCCTCAACTAACTTCCTCCTAGATGTGTAGGAGTCTGCTGGGGTAATCCACAGGAAGAACTTGGCCCACCCCTGGGAACCTAGCACTCGGGAAGGCCAGAGGATCAGGGGCCAAGGACATCGTCAGCTACATTGCAAGTTCCAGGCCAGTCTGGGCTACATGAGACCTTGTCTCAAACCCCTCTCCCCTCCCAATTGTTTTTGTTTTTCTTTTGAGATAGGGCCTCTCTATTCCGTAGCTCTGGATGTCCTGAAACTCACTAAGTTGATACTTTGACCCACCTGCCTCTCCCTCTCCTGGGATTAAAGGCATTCTCCACAACACCCAGCCAGACTCTTTGTTTACTAATTTTTAGACGGGGTCTCAGGTGTCCAAGGTTGATCTAATTCTTAGTAGCTGAAGATGATCTTGAACTTAGATTCCATGCCTCAAGCCCGAGTACTGAGGCTGGCCGTAGCTGTGCACCACTCTGACACATGTATGTGGCGCCGGGATCAAACCCCGGGCTCCGGTTATAGCAGGCAAGCACTCTACCGGCTGAGCTATGCCCCCAGCCCTTTGTCCGTTTGTCTTGCCTCTTGTACACAGGATCATGTATCCCAGGATCCTCCTATTTCTACCTCCCAACTGATTGGATCTCAGACGTGTCACTCCACCTGGTTCTGAGGCTTTAGCTTTGATGGCTGCACGACTGCATGACACTTCTGGGTGCAGATGGAGTATGCTTGACTCTTCAGTAAGATCTCTGTGTGTGGTGGGCACTGCAGGGCACATTGCCACACACCTTGCATGTTTGCCCTCTCTTCTGCCTGCCGCATCAACAGGAGAAAGGCTGGGACAAGCAAGCCTAGAGGACAGTGAGAGGGAGCACCAGAAACACGGGGGGGAGGGGGCAGAGAATGACTGAGCACAAGACAGAAAGAGGAGAGGTACCAGGAGCTCTTTTGGAAATAGTCCACCAGGCAGTCCCCAATAGCAGGGATCCAAGCAGGAGAGTGATTGATGCATTTGTTGGTATTTATTTTACTGGCATTGGTGTTTTGCCTGCATGTTTGTCTGTGTGAGGGTGTCAGGAGTTACAGACCGTCGTGAGCTGCCAGGTGGGTGCTGGGAATTAAACCCCGGTCCTCTGGAAGAGCAGCCAGTGCTCTTCACCACTGAGCTGTCTCTCCAGCCTGTGACTCAGAGATTTTTAGGAACACATCCTACAGACAAATGTACATGGGCCAGAGTCTTAGGAGCAAAGGTTTGCATGAGAGTCTGGTCCTGAAAGCAAAGTGGGGTTTGGTCATGGTTGCTGAGAGGCTGGTGGGCTCCCGTGTGGCTATGCTTGTGTGTGTGTGTGTGTGTGTGTGTGTGCTACCAATTCTCTTCTCCAGTTCTAGAAATTAAAATCAGGTAGTTAGGCATATATGGATTAATGCTTTTCTTCTGCTAATTTGGTTGCTTTGAAGATCTCCTGTAGCCCAAACTGGCCCTGATTTCCTACTTCCACCTTCCAAGTTCTGAGGTTATAAGTACCAAAATTATTCTCTGTCTCTCTGTGTCTCTGTCTCTGTCGCTGTCTCTCTCTCAAAACAAGATCTCACTTTGTACCCTAGCCTAGTCTAGAACTCACTATTACCCCAGGCTGGGCACCTGCCCCACCTCCCGAGAGCTGGGATTACAGGTGTAAGTCACTACACCCCATTGAAACCAGTTTCTAAACAGATTTCAAGATTTAACAGATGAAACTGTGGGAGGTCCCAGTTAAATGTGAATTTCAGCTAAGGCGTTCTCTGTAGTCTCATGCTAAGAACTTATTATCTATAGGAAATTCTAAATCAACCTGTGCATCTTGGCTGTATCTGGCAAATCTATACATTAAGTGATGGAAGGATGAAATTAGCACAGGGTTCCTCCTGGTGAGGGGAGTACCACCCCCAGCTGACTCTCCCCAGCTGTACCACCCCTAGCTGACCCCCCCCAGCTGCACCCCCAGTGGCACAGCCCTAACATTCATTTTAAGCCCATATCTCAGAGCTGGTTCTTCCGCAACCACTGCATAAACTGGGGTGGAAGCTCTCGCACCTGTGATCCCAGCCCTCAGGATGTAGAGGCTGGGCCGGAAGTTCAAGGTCATCCTCAGTTGAGGACCGAAGTCTCAGAACTCAGGGCTCCCAAGCCTCTGTGCTAAGCCTCGTAGGCTTGCCCTCCACAACTCTTATCTTCTCAGGGACAGCCTCCTGGCCCCAAGGCGGTGCAGTCAGGTCACCTGCCCCAGCCCTAGGCTTCTGAAGGATACCCACACCTCAGCGGGGCTAGCCAGGGTTATCACAGCACCCCAGCCCCTCAGCCAGGTTTGTGGCTTGGAGGTGACATTAGCATCTCTGAGCTGCACACCCACTGGGAAGATCTGTGGGTCCAGCAGAGGCAAAGGGCTGTGAGCAGGATTAGAGTCAGCACCGAGGACAGGTCTGGTGGCCTGAGCCAGATTTGGATCAAGTCCAAAGGAAGAGCTGAGACCTTGGAAAATAATTGCCTTCCCACAACAGTCACCAGAGGAAGGAGATGAGAGAAGATAACAGACCAAAGAACATTTATATGTGTTACACAAATTTTATATGCATTTCATATATATGTATATGTATGTATATGTATATATATACACACACACACATATAATCGTGATTATAATACATTTTTCACAAGAAAACCACAAGCTATTATTTTCCCCATCTCCTTTCCTCCCTCCCTCCCTTCTTTCTAGATTTTTTCTTTAAGGAAGGGTTTTACTATGTAGCCCAGGTTAGCCTAGAACTTTGTCAAGCCTGTCTCAGTCTCCCTGTGCAGATTGCAACACCATGTTCACCTTCATTTAAGAAAAAACAATGTTTTTGTTCGGTTTTTGAGACGGGGTTTCTCTGTGTAGCCCTGGCTGTCCTAGAACTCACTTTGTAGACCAGGCTGGCTTTGAACTCACAGAGATTCCCTACCTCTCCCCTCCAAGTGCTGGGATTAAAGGCATATACTACCATGCCTGACCATTTAAAAAAATTAATTGTGTGCCTGTGTGTGGTATATGCACATGAGTGCAAGTGCCCACAGAGCCCAGGCTAGACCCTCTGGAGCCTGGGTTACAGGTGGGTATATATATGCTGCCAGACATGATTGCTGAGGAAAAACTCTGGTCTTTCACCTCTCCACACACCCCACCTTTGAGACAGGTGGCGTTCTGGCTGTATTGCTCAGACTGGTACCAAACTTTTTTTTGTTTTGTTTTGTTTTTTTTTTTTTGTTTTTCGAGACAGGGTTTCTCTGTGTAGCCCTGGCTGTCCTGGAACTCACTTTGTAGACCAGGCTGGCCTCGAACTCAGAAATCCTCCTGCCTCTGCCTCCCAAGTGCTGGGATTAAAGACGTGCGCCACCACCGCCTGGCGGTACCAAACTTTTAAACCCAAAATACATTTCATGAATTTTTTCCCCACCGTTGCCTTATGGGGGAGGATGAGTTCGGGGATGATCTCAGGGACTTGTGCAAGGGACGCTTAACCCCTTGCACACTCATCCCGAATCCTTTTTGGACCAGTCCCCGCCCTCTGTGGTTCAGAGATCTAGGAAAAGGGAAGCTAAGGGCCTGAGGAGGAAAGAAATCCTGCAGAGATTGAGTCTGCTCTCAGGAGAGCGTGGGAAGGCTCTACAGCCCAGGCTGAGGCCCAGAGCGCCCGTGAGCATCTGAGAGAACACGCCTGAGCTGTGCCCAGGAGAAAGCGGGGCTCAATCTCTGGGTGCCCCCAAAGACACACAAAAGAAAAAGTCTATAAGGCAAACTGCTTTTACTCTGTCTCCCTCACCCTCTCCCTCTCCCTCTTTCTCCCTCCCTCCCCCCCTGACTTCTTGGGGCTCCTAGGCTCCCCCAGACTCTCTTACTTCTGTGCAGCAGGCCAGGGTCACCTGAGCTGTTGCTCGCTTTGTTCATCTGTGCAGCACAGACCCTGCTTAGGGCAGCGGCCAGGCAGTGAGGGACACCCCCTGTCCCAGCAGTGAGGGGACATCCTCTGTCCTTGTGAAGATAGCGTGGATGGTCAGTTGGGGATTTTGTTGTTGTTGTTGTTATTGTTGTTGTTGGGTTTTTTGTTTGTTTGTTTTTTGTTTTTAGAGACAGGATTTCTCTGTGTAGCCCTGGGATCAAAGGCGAGCGCCACCACTGCCCGGCTTGTTTATTTAATTTTAATAGTTTGACATTTTTATGTGTATGAGTATTTTCCCTGCATGTATGTCTGTATACTGTGTGCATACAATGCCAGGTTTTTGTTTGTTTTGTTTTTTGCAACACGTAACCTAGGTTGGCCTGGACCTTATGACCCTCCAGCCTCTGTTGCCTAAGCTGCTGGGGTTACAAGTGTGTGCTGTGCCTGGCTTGTGGTTCAAGTTATAGAATTCTTTTTTTGGAATTTAACACTAATTGGGTTACCTAGTAATTAGGGCTTAGAATTCAGATAATCCTTAAACCCACTGCAGAGATGTCTATAAGAGGCGTTCTTAGCTGGAGGACCTCACAAAAGCCAACCTTGGGGCAAAGTTATCAACTGTTGGTCTAAACTGGATAACAAAGTAAGTGGGCTGGAGAGATGGCTCAGCGGTTAAGAGTACTAACTTAACCTCTTCCAGAAGTCCTGCGTTCAAATCCTAGTAACTACATGGTGACTCACAATCATCTGTAATAGAATCTGATGCCCTCTTCTGGTGTGCTTGAAGACAGCTACAGTGTAAATAATTCTTTTTGTTTGGTTTTTTTTTGTTTGTTTGTTTGTTTGTTTTGAGACAGTTTCTCTGTATAGCCCTGGCTGTCCTAGAACTCACTCTGTAGACCAGGCAAACCTCGAACTCAGAAATCTGCCTGCCTCTGCCTCCCCAGTGCTGGGATTAAAGGCGTGAGCCACCACTGCCTGGCTAAAATAAACAATTCTTAAAAACAAACAAAAAAAACAACAAAGTAAGTAAGGCCCAGGCAGGGTCCATGGTCAGGCCTTACGAAGGAGTGTCAGTGCCAGGCCAGGCTGCAGAGGGAGCTGGGGAGCCACAGAGGAGAGTCCTAGATGCTCTGAGGATGTACTGGGAATGCCTAGTGTCTCTGAGGCTGGAGCATGCCGGCGACAGGGATGTCACTGACCTGGGTGGGGTGGGGTGAATTCTATACAGCCTTCTGAGCTTTGTTAGCTTTTCTGGGGGTGGGAGTGTGTCAGGTTCCGCCCACAGGAAGGGTATCAAAGTTCAACAACTGGGAGAGTGTCCGCCCACTGCTCGTTGGTTATTTGAAAACTGAAAACTGAAAATGTATACATCATGCTTGTATTTGTGTGTGCTGTACGTGTTGGTGTGTGAGGTGTGTGCTGGTGTGTGAAGTGTGTGCTGGTGTGATATGATATGTATGCTGGTGTGCTCGGGCCACAGCACTTGTGGAGATCGCTGAACACTGGATTGTGGAGTCAGATCTTTCCTTCCTCCATTACGTGGGATCCAGGGATGGACCTCAGGTCATCAGGCAGCCAGTACCTTTACCTGCCAAGACACTTCCTGGCCTACACTGTCACTTTAACAAATTCTCTGTGGTGGACTTCCCACTTCCAAATCAACACCTGGAAAGGCTAGAAAATGGTGCAGGTGACAGGAGAATGAGCTGTTCTCACAGAGGATACAAGTTTGGTTCCTGGCACCCACACTGGGTGACTTACTGCCACTTGTGACTCCAGCTCAGAGGACACCAACACCTTCGGCCTGCACTGACCCCTGATCTCATGCACTTGAGCATGCACGCTCACCCACAGAGGCACACACACATACATACTCATGAGCACACATACACAGACACACACACTCACAAAACCACATGCATCCTCCCACAAAAACACAGCCTCTTTTGAGGCTGGAGAGACGGCTGGCTGCTCTTGTAGAGTCCATGGGTTTAATTCCCAGCACCCACCTGGTGGCTCAGAACCATGCATAACTCCAGTTCCAGGGCATCTGCCTTCTTTTGAACTCCGATAGCAGCAAGTGTGTACACGGTGCGCATGCCTATGTGCAGGTAAAACACCCGTATACATGAAACAAATCAAAAAATGATTTAAATAAGTAAGCCTTTGAAAAATGAGAGTAAATAGATAACATCATGAATATTAGCAAATAATAACCACGACAGGAAAACAGAAAAGACAAGCCAGGTGGTTGACGCTTTAGCTCGGAGGCAGAACTCTTGCCCAGCAAACAGAGGCTCTGGGTTCAACCTCCACTGCTGCAGAAGTCAATAATACAACTTAAGACATGGGAAAGGGGGCTGGAGAGATGGCTCAGGGGGTAAGAGCACTGACTGCTCTTCCAGAGGTCCTGAGTTCAAATCCCAGCAACCACATGGTGGCTCACAACCATCTGCAATGAGATCTGATGCCCTCTTCTGGTGTGTCTGAAGCTACAGTGTACTCTGAAGCTTCAGTGTACTCGAATACATAAAATAAATAAATTAAAAAAAAAAAGACATGGAAAAGGCTTGTTTTGATGCAGAAGACTTGCCCTCCACCCTGCTTTCTCTCCCTAGAGACCTCTCCAGGTTCTAGTCTAGGCCTGAGAGCTTTGTGGGTCTCTAATTGCCTCAGGATTATGCCTTCTCATATGCAAATTATCCCCTAATCGCCTATGTTAATGTCCTGCATCTCCCTTCCTTCTGGAGACTTCCTTCTGCCTAGCTATGGGGCCTTAGGGTGGATGCCACTGGTCCTCATATGGGCCCGTTTGGAGTCCCTGGTCCCTAGCGGATGCTGCCCTGTTGGGATGAGAAGGCTAGAATGAGCCCCTTGCTCTGGGCCAGGCTTAAAGGACGTGAACCTGACCCAAAAATAGTTTGAATTCATGACTCACTGGTTTGCTTTCAGGCAGGTGAGGAAGGTCTCTTTTCTTTTCTTTTCTTTCTTTCTTTCTTTTTTTCTTGTTGTTGTTGTTTTGTTTGAGACAGGGTTTCTCTGTGTTGCCCTGGCTGTCCTGGAACTTGTTCTATAGACCAGGCTGGCCTCAAACTGAGAGATCCACCTGCCTCTGTACACCCCCCCCCCAACCCCCACCACTAGTGCTGGAATTAAAGGTGTGTGCCGCCACATCCCAGCCTCAGGAATGTCTGTTTTCTTAAGATGGAGATAGAAGTTGAGGCTGACCTCTGACCTCTCACTGTACCATTGTTCTTCTGGTCAAGGTCAGCTCTGCCCTCCATCTCCTCATCTAATCAATAGGCCAGGGAATCAGGCAGTGGAAACTAGAAGTTCCTGGTCAGGCCCGGTGACAGGGATAAGCCCCCCCAGGGACTCCAAGGACTCCCCAAAGGCTGAAGCAGACAAGGGTCAAGGTTGCCCTTAGCGAGTTAGCGATGAGAACTTTCTCATAATAAAAAGTAAGAGCAGGAACCTGGGAGCCAGACTAGCAGGTGATGGTGCTTCCTGCCCGGACACCCGAGTTCCATCTCCAGCAGGAAGTAATGTGGAAGGACACACGGCACGTGGCAGGCACCCTTGCTCACTCACACTCACACACATGTGGGAGCAAGCACACACACATACACACACACACACACACACACACACACACACACACACACACACACACAACATGCACACCAGAATAAAGGGAAAGGGTTAGGGATGTAAGTCACAGATGCCTGGTTTTAACTCCTAATTCTTCTGGGAGGAAAAAAAAAATTAAAAATACCATGTTTGATCTCTCTGAGGTCTAAGCCATCCTGGTCTACATATCAAGTTCCAAGTCAGCCAGGGCTACTTAGTGAGACATTTTCTATACATAAATAAGAAAAAAAAAAGAAGTCATCAGCGTGATGACCAAGAGGACAAGTAGTTTAGAACACAAAGAACAAGAAATGGCTCGGGATGTAAATGTCCAGGTTGAATCAGACAATCCCCAAAAGAAGTAAAAACTGACTGCGCCCATTGCAAACGCCAGCCCAGAGGCCCTAATCTCAGGCAAGAGAGATAGAAGGGAAGGAGACAATAGCCGGTGTGGACCAAGTTTGCAAAGGAATCCTCCACTCCCTGCTGGAAGGACCTCGATTTAACCTTTCTGGAGGACGTTTAGATAGATGCCAAGTCTTTATGGAGCACAGCGGCTATGTCTGCAGTAGCACTAGTGGATGGGTCCAGCCGTTCCCTGAAATTGCCTATTTATTTGTGACAGGAAAAAAAAGTGCTGGGAGATGGTGGCACACACCCAGGAGGCAGAGGCAGGCCCATCTCTGTGATTTCGAGGCCAGCCTGGTCTACAGGGCATGTTCCAGGGCAGCCAGGGCTATACACAGAGAGCTCAGTCTTGAAAAACAGACAAACAAGTCATCCATCCTACCCCAGTCCTCTGGTTAAACAAACTGTGTGAACTCAGCAAAATCCACAGAATAAAATGTTTGCAGTGTGGCCTCCTGGGGCAAGATGTAATCCCAGATCCTTGGGAATTTGAGGCAGGAAGATCACAGGTCCAATGAACCCAGGTTGGGTTTTCAAAGGAAAAAAAAAAAGTGGCTCAGAAGCAGTTACCAAGCAAGCCTGGCGACCCGAGTTCAACTCTCAGAACCCATGTAGAAAAGGAAGAAGAGTCCACAAGATGTCCTCTGACCTTCATGTGCACACACACACTCACACTCATGCACGCACACACACACACAAACACTCACAGACACACACACATAGACACACACACACAGACACACACACACACTCACACAGACATACACACACACACACACACATAGACACACACACACAGACACACACACATAGACACACACTCACACACACAAACACTCACACAGACATACACACACACACATAGACACTCACACACACACACTCACACAGACATACACACACACAGAGCTGCCTAAGCCATAAGCAGTGTAGTTTAGTGGTATGGCCACTCTCAGGGAGCCTTAAGTTCAATCCTCAATAGAAAAACAAACAAGTAGGCACAACAAGCCCACTGTGATGGCACAGACCTGCAATCCCAGCCCTCAAGAGGGACAGGTGTTCGAAGCCAGCCTTGTTAGCTCCTATTTCAAACCGACAAATCATAGTGCGGCACTGTCTTGCATGGGGTTGGGCATTCGTGGTGACAGAATGACGCTGTGTTAGGTGTGGAGGGACACCTGAAGAAATACAGCTATGTATTCAAATCAACTCTCCTCCCAAATGTCTTTCTTGATTGCATTAAACAGTCTCGGGTTGTTCTCCTAGAACGGAGAGATGCAGGGAGACATTTTGGCCAGCAGAGGGCGGAGGAGGACTGCGCCGCCATCGAGGGGCGGGGGGAGCCAACGGGGAGCTTTTAGGGAGACTATTACACATCCCAAGGATCTTTTGCAGTCCCTGCCCTCAGGAGGCTGAAGCAGGAGGATAACGAACATGAGATTTGCCTGCTTTTGGGACCTTGCCTTAAAAACAAATGAAGTTGATGGGCCCCGGGGTCACACCCCTTTAATCCCTCACTTGGGAGGCAGAGATGGTGGATCCAAGGCCAGCCTGGTCTACAGAGCCAAAAGCTGCGCAGAGAAACTCTGTCTCGAAAACAAAAAACAAAAAAATTCCAAATGGGTTGCTGGGTGTGGTGTCATAGGCCTTTAATTCCATCACTCAGGAGGTTGAGGCAGGTGGATGGATCTCTGAGGCAAGGGCAGCCTGCTCTACAGAGGGAGTTCCAGAACAACCTGGTCTACACATAGAAACCCAGTCTCAAAACCCTTCTTGCTTTGCAAGAAGATCCAACCTGGCTCTTGCCTTCACCCCAAAGTCAGCTCCTGTTACCTGAGCCTGGCTTAGTGGGTGGTCTCACCTCCTGGGGTGGGTTCTCCACTTCAGCTCCAGCAAGGACTGTGAGAACTGCAGTGGGGACACCCAGGAAGATCCACTCTGACTTACACCTGGCAGGGAAGGCCTGCTTCTCCTCGCTGTGCACCCTCTCTGGGGCTCAGATCCTCCAAGGCCTGGAGGAAAATGGGTAACCAGGTTCAGACAGCAGGTGCTCCTGCCCCTGTTCTGACATCCTCAGGAGACAGCAGCCACCAGGGTCTCTTGTAGCCCAGGTTGGCCTTGGACGGGCTATGTCTAAGGAAAGGATGATCTAATAGTTCTGCTTCCTCCGCCTTAGTGCTGGGATTATAGGCACACACAGCTACACCAGGCTAACCACCTTGAGGCTGTTAGAGGCTAGGTAACATTCACCTGGAGAAGCTCACCTGGAGTTGGAGTCACTCAGCCAGTGATAGCCTAGATCCCTGCACCCAGTTATGACCACAAGTTCTCCTGAGGTGACTTTTTTGGGTTAGAGTACTGAGTATTTGACCCAGAGCCTTCTGCATGTTAGAGTTTCTTTCTTTCTTTCTTTCTTTCTTAAAGATTTATTTATTTCGTTTATGTGAGTACACTGTAGCTGTCTCAGATACACCAGGGCATCGGATCCTGTTGCAGATGGTTGTGAGCCACCATGTGGTTGCTGGGATATGAACTCAGGACCTTTGGAAAAGCAGTCAGTGCTCTTAACCACTGAGCCATTTCTCTAGCCCATGTTACAGTTTCTTAAAGATTTACTTATTTAGGCTAGAGGTGTGGTAACATGGAGGTGCACATACATGGGAGGCAGAGGCAGGTGGATCTCTGTGAGCTCAAGATTAGTCTGGTCTACATAGCAAGTTCTAGGATAGCCATGACTACACAGTCTCTTTCTCTTTAAATGTATATATGTATATGCATATGCACATATACATATATACTTATGTGTCTTGGTGTTTTTACCTGCATGATATTTGTGCACTGACTGGAGAGAGGCTGGAAAAAGGCACTAGATCCCACAGAACCAGAGATACAGATCATTGTGAGCCGTCCTGTGGGTGCTGGGAACTGAACCCAGGTCCTCTGCACGAGCAGCCAGGGCTCTGAACAACTGCATTATCTCTGAAGATTATATTTTTTTTGTGTTAAATATGTCATTCTAAGGCTGGTTGTATGGCTGGCTCATTTGACAAGAGTGTTTGCTTGGTAGGACAGTAAGCCGTGACTTTGATTCCCAGGACAGCATAAAACTGGGTGTAGTTGTTTACACCTGTAATCCTAGATCATAAGAGCCAGAGGCAGGAGGATCAGGAGTAGGCTACAGGGCAAGTTAGAGGACAGCCTGGGCTACATGATACCTGTCTGTTATCAATTGATCAATACCAAAAGACTTTGAATTGTCTCTTTGAAGTTCAAAAGCTACTTACAAAGATCTCCCCTTATCTGGGAAACAAGACTTCCTTCCATTTCCTTCGCCAGACAAATACCTTTCCTTCAGGTGGTCTCTAGAGCCTTGTGATGTCTGCTCCTGGGAAGGGGAGGATCAGATGCTTAGGGTCATCCTTGGTTACATAGTGAGTCTGAGATCAGCCTGGGCTACAGACCCTGTTTTGTTTTTTGTTTTTTTGTTTTTTTTTTTTAAAAAAAGGTTCCAAATAACCTCAAAAGAATTGGGGTGGGGGCGGGGGCTCTGGTTGTAGCTCACACACAACCCTTGCTTTGATCTGTAGCACTACACACTCTGGGTGGTTCTTGCATACGATCGATCTTATTAGCATTAGGGAGATGGAGGCAGAAGGACCTGGAATTCAAGGAAACCCTAGAGAGAGAGAGAGAGAGAGAGAGAGAGAGAGAGAGACTGGATCAATAGCTCAGCAGCTACAAGCACTAGCTCCTACAGTTTCCCAGCAGCCACAATGTAGCCCACAACCACTTGTGACTCAAATGCCAGGAGAGTTTGGCCTCTGAGGGCATCTGCACATGTGGTATGTACTCACACAGGCACATATACATAAAAAATATGACTGGAGCTGAGCAGTGGTGGCGCACATCTTTAATCCCAGCACTTGAGAGGCAGAGGCAGGCGGATTTCTGAGTTTGAGGCCAGCCTGGTCTACAGAGTGAGTTCCAGGACAGCCTGTCTCAAAAAAACAAAAAAAAAACCCAAAATACAAAAAAACGCTGGGCAGTGCTGGCGCACACACCTTTAATCTGGGCACTTGGCACTCAGGAGGCAGAGGCACATAATTCTCTGTGAGTTTGAGGCTAACTTTGTTTACAGAGTGAGTTCCAGGACAGCCAGGGCTACAAAGTGATACTATGTTTCAACAACAACAACAATAAATAAGTAAATACATTTTTTTTTTTTTTTGTTTTTCGAGACAGGGTTTCTCTGTATAGCCCTGGCTGTCCTGGAACTCGCTCTGTAGACCAGGCTGGCCTCGAACTCAGAAATCCGCCTGCCTCTGCCTCCCAAGTGCTGGTATTAAAGGCGTGCGCCACCACCGCCCGGCTAAATACATTTTTTAAAAAGAAAAAAAGATTCTGCATTAAGCATCCCTCCCACCTTCATTCTATAAGTACAGGTGCAGGCAGAATTCGATTCCACTCCTGCTTTTGACCAACTCCAGCTAACTGCACACCAGTTTCTGGCTTTTGCTCATCACTGTGGGGTAGCAATCATTCTGCTGTTGCTTTGAACTGTGTATTCTATACAGCCTTCCTTCCTTTCTTTTCCTGACAGGCTCTCACTATTTAGCCAAGGCTAACCTCAAAGCCCCAAGCTTCCTGCCTCTGCCTCCAAAGTTGAAGGAATACAGGTGTGTTCCCCGATCTGGCTGTATGGTCTTCCACTGTGGGTATGCTGTCTGGTTAGTCCACGTCTACTCTTGATAGATATCTGAGTGTTTTGTTTTGTTTGGGGTTTCTGGTCTTCTGTCTGTCTCTCTCCTTCTCTTCCTTTTTCTTTCTGATATTAAGAGCACAGGTGTCGGCCAGACAGTGGTGGCACACACCTTTAATCCCAGCACTTGGGAGGTGGAGCCAGGTGGATCTCTGAGTTCGAGGGCAGCCTGGTCTAAAGAGAAACCCTGTAGGGGGTGTGTGGGGGGCTGCAGGTGTCAGGACTGTCCTTTTGTTTGGTCCGGGTTTGAGGCTGGCCATGGGTTCTTAGCTTTGGTTGCTCTTGAGAGGCATCCAGTCCTTTTGACGGTTAAATGCAGATGCCAACAGCCCCGCCCTAGATAATCAAATCAGGATGTGTCTGCCAGGGAGGGCAGGGCAGGCTTAGGTGTTTTCAGACACTCTTGAGGAAAAGCTTGGCTGAAAAACCCTGGGTAGCAGTCGGCCTAGGAAGGAAGCTTCCTGGGCGTGGAGAGTCACCTGTCACCAGTTAGGGGCTAAGTCACACCTTTCCTAAGGGGCATGCCAGCCAGCATCCATCATTTGGCCAAGTTTTACTTTCAGGCCTCTGGCAGGTGTGAGGGTGTGAAGGGCCTCCCCTTGTGGGCTTCATTTACCTTTCTCTTTCCCTCTTACTAAGTAGACTTGGGGCGGGGGGGGGGTTGGTGGGCTGCTGCTGAAACAAAGGATGAAAGGGATGAAAGGAAGCATAGCCAGGTGTGGTCTGGAAGAGAAACCAGGACAGGAAGAAGGCAGGTACCAAGCAAGGTCCCGTGGTAGGAAAGCCTGCTCACTGTGCATAGGGGATAGAGAAAAGTCAAGACCTAGTCCGCTGACCTGTCTTCTTCGCTACCTCGGCCTCGCACCTGTCCTCAGTGGTGTTTCACAACGCAACTCTAAACACGTCCGTCCTCAGCTGAAAGTCCTTCCGTGACTCCCCAGTGCCCCGTAAGGCAAAGTCCAAACTCCTCCAAAGACCCGAGGCCAGAAAATCGGACCCCTCGGGGTCTGCCCACATCAACCTCATCCTGGGAGCTGCTCTCAAAGGTGGGACAGGCAGAAAGAAGTAACTGACTCTTAACCTCGGGCTTTTTGCCTCGGTGCTTCTTCACTTCCTGTGGGAAGTCATAGACACCCTCACCTGTCAGGTGACCGTCCATTGATAGTCACAGCTGTCTCTCCCCACCTCCCTTCACCAAATCACACCTCCCTTTAGCATTAGAATCCTCTGTTTACTCTGTCTGTTCCCCCCCCCCAACCCCACCTCCGCCCCCGGGCCGGGAAGCCATGCTCGGGGTAGGGCACTGAGTATTTTGTTCGGGGCTGTATAGACAGCTCCAGGAACTCCTAAGCACGCGCACATCACCGCACTTTCCGGCTCCCCGGCGCCCAGAGGTCAGCAGCTCTGGGATGTTGCGGGGTACCGCGCTCGGCGGGGGGGTGGGGGGGGAGGCACGGCCACCAGGGGTCGCCCGAGGCGCTCGGACGCCGCGCGGTCCGGTCCGGGAGGAGCCCAAGCCGAATCTCAGCGCCACGCGGCGGGAGCCCCGGCAGCCCAGGCGCACCTGCTCGGGTCTCAGCCTCCGGCCGCGCCGCCGCCAGCCATTGGCTTAGCCTTGACAAGGGGCGTGGCCAACACCGCGGCCACGCCCCCAGCCCTGGTACTTAAAGGAATTTGCTGTTGCGAGGGGGGAATCATAGTGCCGCCGCCGGGCCTCGCGAGCCGAGTTGCCTACCGACCTTGCGCGACCCGGTGACCCCCCGACTACCTAGGTCGCTCCGGCCACCATGCCGCGCTCCTTCCTGGTCAGGAAGCCGTCCGACCCCCGCCGGAAGCCCAACTATAGCGAGCTGCAGGACGCGTGTGTGGGTGCGTGGCGGGGTGCGGGACGCGGGCGACTCGGGGGATCCCAAGGGCGCGGCGGGGAGAATCGGGCTTTCTGCGGGCGCGACAGGTGGATCCGGAGCTCCGCGTCTTGGCAGTTGGGGTCCACCGAGGGCGTCTGTGGCCCGGGACGGGGAGGCTCCGCGAGTATAGACCCGAAGGCGGGCAGCCTTGCGGACTCCGGGTGGGGGAGGGGCGGGCGGGCGGGGAGCCCCCCCCCACTGGCGCCCCGAGAATCCGCTCAGCTGACTCCTTGCTGTCTCTTCTCTTCCCGCAGAGTTCACTTTCCAGCAGCCCTACGATCAGGCCCACCTGCTGGCCGCCATCCCTCCGCCCGAGGTCCTCAACCCCGCCGCTTCGCTGCCTACCCTCATCTGGGACTCTCTGCTGGTGCCCCAAGTGCAGCCGGTTGCCTGGGCCACCCTCCCGCTGCGGGAGAGCCCCAGGGCCGCAGAGCTGACCTCGCTGTCCGATGAGGACAGCGGCAAAAGCTCCCAGCCGCCCAGTCCGCCCTCGCCGGCGCCGTCGTCCTTCTCATCCACCTCGGCCTCGTCTCTGGAGGCCGAGGCCTTCATCGCCTTCCCTGGCTTGGGCCAACTTCCCAAGCAGCTGGCCAGGCTCTCGGTGGCCAAGGACCCCCAGTCCCGGAAGGCCTTCAACTGCAAATATTGTAACAAGGAGTACCTCAGCCTGGGTGCTCTCAAGATGCACATCCGAAGCCACACGCTGCCTTGTGTCTGCACGACCTGCGGAAAGGCCTTCTCTAGACCCTGGCTGCTCCAGGGGCACGTCCGAACCCACACTGGTGAGTGGACATAGCTGAGCGCTGAGTCTGGTCTGTTTGGCCTCAGACCCTGGGGGACTCAACACTTACTCCCAACGCTGCTAGGCGGTGGTCAGAGTAGATGTTGGTTGGGTTGTGTCCTGCTCCTTGCTGTCCGAGCTGGGAGTGAAGGGATACCCTTGCTCCCCGCTCAATTCGACCCACACTGTAGAAGCCAGACAGGATATTGCTAGACAGGATGTTCTCCACCTGGCCTTGAATCCTGGGTTGAGAGCCTCAGTTTCCCCATTTCTAAAATGTGCCTAAGAACACTTTGTGGGGTTTTTGTACAGAGTGAAGTGCTGGGTGCAGGAGCCACTGAAAAATGACTTCCCCGTGACTGGAAAGATGGCTCGGTGGTTAAGAGCACTGGCTACTCTTCCAGAGGTCCTGAGGTCAATTCCCAGCACCACACAGCAGCTCACAACTGCCTGTAGGTCTAGTTCCAGGGGATCTGACACTCTCACACAGACATACACGCAAGTGAAACAACAATCTACGTAGGACAAGAATAGAATAAATACTTAATTCCTTTTTTTTTTCTTTAAAGAAATGCCTCTGCTGTCCTCTCAGCCTTGGAACACGTGGAAGGCTTCTAGAAGTGGGGGAAAGACTGCAGTCAGTCTTGGTGGAGGCTCCTATTGGGGGAATTTTTGGAAAGTGTGTCAAGCTTTGGGGTGTGAGCTGACCAGTTGGAGCTGTGCATCTCTGGTCATGGCCAGCACTGGGGCAGTGAGGTCTGAGGGGCCTGGGGGTGGGTGGGTTTCTGGTCCCACTGACACTTTTATTACATGAATAAGACTACCCTATCCGTTTCTCCTCCTCTATAAGAGTGTAACTGGCTGAGGCTGGCCTTTCTCCTGCAGGATTGCTAAGCTGTGGGGCTCTACTTTGGGGAAGAACTGAAGCCCTCAGGGGTCCTAGGCTGCCTCCCATTCCTCCCCCCCCCCCCCGACTTTGTTTTGATGTAAAGGCACGGCACAGACAAAACCCTCCTTGAAATGCACCACCCTTCTCTGGGAGTTCCATTGTGTGTCTTAATGGTGGCCCAGGGGGTGGGGCCTGCAGGGTTAGAGCAGGTGCATGGGGCAGCGGTGCCCAGCACCTGTTCTGGCCGCAGCTGCTGGTTCATTGCATGGCAGGCCCCTTTAATCCAGGGGGTATCACATGTACAGTGCCCCCCTCAGTGGCCTTTGTCCCAGCCGGCCTGGTGCCGATTTCACACTTGCCAGGAACACTATGAAGGCGTCTGGGGGTCGAGGATCTGTGGAGTGGTGGTGGTGGTGGGTGTCTACACTTCCTGTGCAGAGCCCAGAGACTCCCAGCTCTGTCCCACCCTGCATTATCTTAAAACCTCCCTTTTGTTAAGATTTACTTCAGTTTGCCCCTCCCTGCTTCAGCCAGTCTTGGGAGGGATCAGTGCCCCTAACTTGTAGAGACCTGCAGATTGCCAAGGTCCGCCCTCGCATCGGACTTCATTTCCCCGCGCCCCATGGAGTCCCACCTGTGTAGCTGAAGGCTTCTGTAGGTTTGTGCCCCCTGGGACGTCTGAAAGCTGCTCTGTTCGGTGAATACCTGCTGGGTGGGTGGGTCCCACAGGAACCCTGCCGAGATTCCCTCCATCCCTCCAGAGGCTCAGCACACCCAGGAGACCTTCTGCAGCCCTGAATTCCATCACTAGAATCTAACCAAAGGGCACCGCCTGTGGGCTAGCAGGCTGGGAGGGGGAGGAAGGCTGCCTTGCCTTGTTTTGAAAATCCGTTTGGCTTTACAGCCTCATGCTTGGCACATAGTAGGGCGCAGCAGATGTTTGGTTTTTTTGGTCAATATTTGTATATCTAGCTCGGGACCACCATGCTCAGGTCCCCTTGTTTTTAAACAAGCACATTTATTAATTCAGGTATTCACTGAACAGAGCCACTTTTCAGCCGTCCTAGGGGGCACAAACCCACAGAAGTCTTTATTAAGCACTTACTGGACACAGAGCCCATGTGTACCTACAGCTGGGCAGGGGGTGTCAGGATCCCAGATGTCTGTAAGCCCTGGGTTGGGGCTTGCAGTATGTTAAGAGGTTCGCTACTGATTGGATAGAGGTGCAGCCAAGATCTGGCATTGAAGTGTGGTGGGGCCGGGCCGCTGGCAGGATGCAGAGGAATGGCCTCGCTGGCTCTGGGTGGGGGTGGGGAGGCCTCTCCAGGCCGCTTCCCCAAGCTTTGTCCCAGACAAAGTAAATCAAAGCAAAGTCAAGACTAGTAATAGGAAGACCAGTCACAGCTCCCCTGCCTAAGGCAGTGGCTACAACCAAGGTCTTCTACTGGTGGGTGACCTACTGCTTACCTTCTGGGCCTCAGTTTCCCCACCTCTAATAGGACTGCAGAAGGGACAGAGGACAGGCCAATCAGGAGTGTTCAGTACCTGCCTGTGGGCAGGACTCTGTTTCAGTTAGTCCCGCCTGGAAGTTTGGAGACTCACAAGTCTGGTAGTGTTCAGAACTGCACGGCAGGAAACCCAGAGGCCCTCATCCCGTGCAGGCCTGGCTGTACGTGGGCTGACCGGGCCCTGTCCAGGCCTTCCTAACTCCTCTGGTCTTTCTCCCCAGGTGAGAAGCCCTTTTCTTGCTCCCACTGCAATCGCGCCTTTGCCGACCGTTCCAACCTACGCGCTCACCTCCAGACCCACTCGGATGTGAAGAGATACCAGTGTCAGGCCTGCGCCCGAACCTTCTCCCGGATGTCCTTGCTCCACAAACACCAAGAGTCTGGCTGCTCCGGAGGCCCTCGCTGACCCTGCTACCTCCCCATCCTCGCTGGCATCTCCCTGGTGCCCTGGGACTCCTTCCAGCCTTGGTCCGGGGGACCTGTGGGGTCCATGTGTGGCCCTGGTTCCTGCTCAGTTCTCTTGGTGGCCTTTGCTGCAGACGGCTGACGGAGTGCCTTCATACCCTCCCAGAGCCTCCTGCCCCTCAGTATTCATGAGGTGTAGCCTCTGGACACAGCTGCTTCGAGCCATAGAACTAAAGCCAACCCACTGGCTGGGGGAGCTTGAACCCCACTCAGGGGACCCCACTTCCCTACCTCCCCCAAGGACCCTTCAGGCCACCTTCCTCGAGGTACAACAGGCTATGCAATAGTCCCGCCGCCAGCTGCGTCCGAGCCTCAGCGGGGTGGTCACTGGACACATGTCCAGGTGCCCCTGGGCCTGGGCAGCTGTTTCAGCCCCCGCCCCCATTTGTCCTGGGGACACCTGTTTCACAGCAGTTTAACTGTCTCAGAAGGGACCATGAATAATGGCCATCACTTGTTAGGGGCCAAGTGGGGGTGCTTCGGCCAGGCCAATGTGTCTCCCAGAACTATTTTGGGGCCCAACAGGTGGCCCCCCCGGGGAGAAAGATGTTTACATTTTAAAGGTATTTATATTGTAAGCAGCATTTTGTATAGTTAATATGTACAGTTTATTGATATTCAATAAAGCAGTTAATTTATATACTAAAAACTGCTCAAGCGTTGTGGAAGGGGACACCATAAAGGAACTTACGGGAGGGAGGGAGGGGCAGGGTCTTAAGTCTCATGCTTTGGAGTTCTACCTAGAGTGTCATGAGCTTTGGGCACTGGGCTGCCCGGCCTGGTGTCTGCCCCAATCCGGTACTGAGCAAGCTTCCTGAACCCTTACTTATTCGGGCGCTCTTGGGAAGCTGCCGCATGGGGCTTATCTACAGCCCGGCCATGAGCTCTGGTTCCGCCATAGCAGGTCTTTGGGGGCAGAACTAGCTGCCCCTCCCAGCTGAAGGAGGATGTCTTTCCTGTTCCCAAGCGCCTCCCTGTCAGGCAGGCCCACACCTCTGTCTGGCTGCTGGGTACCAAATGGCCTTTGATGCAAGGAAATGGGCTGGCTGGAGCCAGGAGGGTGAGAAGCCAGGCCAAAGGGTAGGGGTCATTCAGCTTCCTGCTTGGAGGGCCAGGGCTGGAGCAATTTACCTCAGGCTAGCTGGTGCTGGTGACCTCAACTCTGAGGGCCTCCTGGGGCTCAGAGAGAAAATGAGTGTCCTTTCTAAGTACAAAAGGTGCTGAAGGTGCCAGTTTCCTGTGGGGAGCTGAGCAGGCGTCGGCCGGCCCAGAGCTTCAGCCAGCCCAGCTCCAACCGCCCTGGGGGTGGGGAGCTTCCAAAGGAGAGATGAGTCTTCTAAACAGGAAATGGTGACCCGCAGGCGGGAGCAGCCTAATGACTTACAGCTTTCCTCCCAAAAGGAAAAAAAAAAGTCTCTAACAATCGCCAAATTGTGGCAGGCCTCCCTGAAGGGGAGGTTAGTGAGGTGGTACTGGGGGGCTGGGCACCAACTGACTGAAGGCCTCCCCAGGAGGTTTCTCCACATAGATTGAACAGTGAGTGACTACACCCCGGGCCTGGAGGAATGGGATGGGCCTCTCGGACCAGACTCAGCGCTGAGGGCCTGGCCTCAGGTCTAGTGCCTAGGACTTGGTCAGCCTGGTTCTGAGCGTGCTGGGAGTCAGGTAGGCCTGGCTCCTGGCCCTGAAGCTCGCTCACCTCTCGCTGCCAGAAGCAAGCAAGAGTCCCTCTGCTCTGGGCCCCGGTGGTTTCTGCCTCTAGAAATCTGAGGCAACAGTGCCTGTCTCTGGAGAAGCTGTGAGGAAACATTCCTTCAGTCAGTCAGTCAGTGGGTACTGTGAGCCGGGGTGTGCCAGGCCCTGTGAAGAGTCGCTGTGCTCAGGAACTTCTGTTCTCGTGGGGGAGACAGAAAACAAACAAGCAATTAAACATACTGCTGCTCTCCTGCGGCGGTGCCGGGATGGAATGAGAGGCCGGGAAGGCTTAAGAGCAGCAGCCAGGGTTCCCACCAAGGCATCCAGAGCCCTCAGGAGGGTTGACATTCCACTGAGAGGGAGGAGGAGGATGAGAAGGATGGATGTGGAGGAAGAGGGATGGGAGAGTCCTGGGAGATGGGGGAGGGGGAGGAGAATGTGGGGCTGGGAGAAGCTGTCCTGAGAAAAACCATGTGGCTGGAGGCCTAGAAAGCCAGGAGGAGGGAAGGCCAGGGCCTCTGTGGAAACTCATTCCCGGAATGCAGCCAAGGGGCTTCGAGACAGAAGCTGGGACCAAGGTCCCACAGGTTGCCTGGGAGGACAGAGACTAGAGCTGGGGAGGAGAGAAGCCAGGAGAGGGACCAGGCTGGAGGTGACATAGCAGGTGACAAAGGGCCTGGACCAGGACTATGGTAGCTTTAGTGCTCACCCAGCCTGGGGCTCTCGCTTCCCTGGGACTGGTGATGGACCTCAGTAAATGGGAGGGAGATCAAGCTGACCCAGAAGGAGCCTCCCTGGCCTGGGACTGAGCGGACGGAATGGACAGACAGCCCTCTGACGGAGTGGACAGACAGCCTTCTGTGGGAAGAGCTGGTAGGGACGGCAAAGGGTTATTCACAGAAATGTGCAGTTTTTGACAACGTGAGGAGAAAAGGCTGTCTCTAGGAGAAGGCAGGCAGAGAAACTAGCCAAGGAAAAATAAGAGGATGTTGGTGTGTGTGTGTGGGGGGGGGCGCATTCTTTGTTTTTTATATTTGCTTGTTTTTTGAGACAGAGTCTCCCTATGTAGTTCCAATTGTCCTGGAACAAACTGTAGACCAGACTGGCCTGGAACTCACAGAGATCCACCTGCCTCTGCGTTCCAAGTACTGGAATTAAAGGCGTGCGCCAACACGGCCAGAGTTTATTTTATTTGTTTAAGCATTTTTTTTTTTTTTTGGTTTTTCGAGACAGGGTTTCTCTGTATAGCTTTGGCTGACCTGGAACTCACTCTGTAGACCAGGTTGGCCTCGAACTCAGAAATCCACCTGCCTCTGCCTCCCAAGTGCTGGGATTAAAGGCGTGCGCCACCACTGCCCGGCTAAGCATTATTTTTGAAGCAGGCTTTTATGTAGCTCAGGCTAGCCACAAAGTCTTCATATAGTAGTGGATTATGTTGAGTGATCCTCCTGCCTCCACCTCCCAAGTGCTGGGATGACAAATGTGTACAACTGTGTCTAATTGTGCTCTTCTGAGGATAGATCTCCCCCCTGAACCTCATGTATTCCAGGCAAACATCTTACTGAATGAAGTTTCAATCTAAGCCAACCCCACCCTTACCCCCTGTTTTGAAGAGAAGGTGTCACTGTGTAGACTAGGTTAGCCTCAAGAAAGGAAGAAAGAAAAAGAAAGAAAGAAAGAAAGAAAGAAAGAAAGAAAGAAAGAAAGAAAGAAAGAAAGAAAGAGAAAGAAAGAAAAGAGCCTTTGCCTTTTGTGTGAAGGGCTTATAAGCACTGTGGGTTTTTGTGGTGCTGGAGAGATAGCCCAGACTCTCATAGACGCTGGCCAAGTGCTCTATTGCTGACTGCTGAGCTATAGCCCCAGTCCATGATATTAGCATTTTTTTAAAAGTACAGGACTCCTAGGCCTGGTGGCCCACACCAGCACTCTGGAGGCTAAGGCAAAAGATTGCTGGGAGTTCAAGGCCTGCCTGAACTACATAGCAAGACCTCTATCTCAAAAAGAAAAACAAACAAACAAAAAAACAAAACCCAGGTGTGATGGCAGGCAACTTTAATGCCAGCTCTTGGAGGACAGAGGCAGGTGGATCTCTGTGAGTTCAAGACAAGCCTGATCTATAAAGTTGGTTTGTGTTGGTTAGCTTTATGTCAACTTGACACAAGCTGGAGTCATTTGAGAAGAGGGAGTCTCAATGGAGAAAAGGGCCCCGTAAGAGTTGCCTGTGAACTAGCCTGTAGTGCATTTTCTTGATTGATGATTGATGTGGAAGGGCCCAGCCCACTGTAAGTGATGTCATCCATGGGCAGGTGGTCCTGGGTTCTATAAGAAAGCAGGCTGAGTAAGCCATGGGGAGCAAGCCAGTAAGCAGCACCCCTCCATGGCCTCTGCATCAGCTCCTGCCTCCAGGCCTTGAGTTTCTGAACTGACTTCCTTCCATGACAGATCTGTCCCGGGAGGGATGGCTGGGACGTGCCTCAGTTGGTCCAGTGCTCGTGCAGCATGAAGCTCTGGGCTTGGTCCCAGCACTGCGTCCACCAGGCCACATGGTAGGTGGTATTTGCAGGTGATCCCAGTACTCTGAGTCAAAGGAAGGAAGCACAGAAGTTCAAGGTCATCCGTGGCAACTTCCTAAGTTGGAGGCCAACCTGGGCTCCTGTCTCTGAAAACAAAACAAAGAACCCACTTGCTACAATTGTCCTAAAATGGAGCCGGTCCAGCACAGCCGTTCTTACTGGGCTGGACAGTTGGCTTCCTGCCTAAGAACAAGCCCCTGTCTCCACTAGAGCTCGAGCTGGGCCTGGGGAGAGGCTAGCCCGGGCTGCAGGATCTGGCCGGGCCATTAGCTCTTCCCTTGGGATTTTCTTTAAAATCATTCCAGGAAATAAACTGGCTGTAAAGCCACCCCCGGGTGAGTGTCCCAGCAGGCAGGACTGGAGCCAGGGCCACCTCTGGGCACATCTGGGCCCTATTAGTGACCTGGCAGCCGCTCAGAGGTATCCCCTAGACTGGGATGTGTGGGTCCCAGCAGGCAGGGATCTAGGGCGACCTTTTTTTTTTCTTGCTTCCCAATGGTCAGTCTCACAAATGTGATAAGAATTTATGTCCTCAATAAAAATGAAACAAAACAGAATAAAAAAAAATATGGTGCTTTAGGGATGGCTCAGCAGTTAAGAGCATTGGCTACTCTTATAGAGGATCCAGGTTCGATTCCCAGCATTTGTAGGACAGCTTACAACTGTCTGTAACTGTAGTTCCAGGGAATCCAGTGCTCTTTTCTGAACTCTGCAGGCACCAGGCAGCATACGCGTGGTACGTGTACATATGTGCTGGCAAAAATATTCATACCCATAAATACGAGCAGGGATGGGGAGGGGACAGCAGGAGCCTCAGACGACGCACGCCATCAGCTGACCCACTCTATCACAGCTTTCCTGGTGCCTTTCTGTCCCCAGACCCCATGTCAATGAAGAACTTAATTTATATTCTCTCAATACAAAAACAAACAGGGCTAGGAATGTGGCTCAGGTTATGCCCGCTCCCTAGGGAGCACGCAGGGCTCTGAACCATCCCAGAGGCACCCAGGCATGGTGGGTACTCGCCTGTAATCCCAGTACTTCAGAGGTAGAAGCAGGAGGATCAGAAGTTCAAGGTTATCCTTGGTTACTTAGGGAGTGTGAAGCTAACCTGGGCTACATGAGACTTGCGATAGATTAAAAAAAAAATCTTGATAAAATACACATAGCAAATGTATCCGTTTCAGGGACGGGGACAAAGGGAAGCCGTCGGTGGCAGAGCAGGGCCTCTACTCCTCACAGAGCAGATGGATCTCGGAGACTTCAGGGTCAGGCTGATCTATGCAGTGAGTTCCAGGTAAGCAAGAGCTACATGGTGAGCGAGACCTTGTCTCAAAAAATAAATTAGCTGGGCATGGTGGGTCTACACCTTTAATCCCGACATGTGGCATAGGCAGGTGGATCTGCATGCCAGCCAGGCTACACAGTGAGACCTTTCCTTAATAAACAAACAAACAAACAAACAAACAATAAATAAATAAATAAATAAATAAGTAAAATAAATACAGGCTTGGACCGCGGCTCACTGATGGAACACTTGCCCACCCTGCACAAGGCACTGGGTTTTGTCCCCGATGTGGCAAAACCAAACTAGAACCAAGACTCCAGTTTTTCTTGTCCCATGGGGCCTGCGCAGTCCCTGTCACCTCCATTTCAGCTACTCCAGGTGAGCTTGTATGGTGTTCTCTCCAGCAGGATCACTCTGTGCAGGGTAGGGGCGGGGAACCACAGGGTTGCCTCCTGCCATCCCTCGCCTCTTTGTCCCACAGTCCTTCCTGCCTTTTTTGTCCTTGCCCTTAACATCTGACAAGACACAGATCTCTGTCTTCACCAGTCCAGTTGCCCTTCGCAGGTCCCCTGTTGACCCTCTTCCTGCCTTCTGCTCTATTCTCTGTCTTGCCTGTTGCCTCTCTTTGTCAAACACTGAGATTCATGCAACACACATTCACAACTGACCTTAGGAGTAGCCTAGTCACAGAGAGGGCGAGTGACTTACTTGGAGTCACACAGCAGTGCCGTAGCAACCCTGAGATTCGAACCTTCAGTTCCTGTATTACTGTCTGCCCTTTGCTTCCTTTTACTTCTGAGTGTCTTAAATAACAACAAACTCAACTTGTATCTTTCACCCACTTGAGCTGGTCTCCTAGAATTCCTGCTCCAGGCCCAGCCTTCTGCGGTAGGTAACCAGAGTCACGGGTGCTAGAGCGTGAGTAAGGACTTCACACACCTGTGGGCTGAGGGGATCCTGTGACCGTGGTAGATCAGAAGCTTCCAGACCAAGACATGTGACTGACAACCCTCCAAACTGGACACCTCTTCAGCTTGCTTACGTGGGCTTTGTGTATCTCCGGCCTTTCCACAGTTTCTCTGAAAACACTGTGACCTGGGCAGCTTGAAGCAGTAAGATTTCATCATTGACCAGAAACCCAAAGGAAGTGTGTCCTCAGGGTGAGGGCTCTGAGGCCCAGGGGAGAAGCCTGACTGGAGTCTCTGTTCCAGGATGCTCCTCCTGTAGGGTCCTGTTTAACTCAAATCTATTCTGTCATAAGCTATGTTTGGCTCCACTACATCTACAAAGAGCCTGTCGCAAAATGAATTTTGTTCCTGAGCCCTGGGCTTAGGACTTGAACTTGTCTTTATGGGGTGGATGTAGAGGATACTGGGAATGGAAACCAGGACCTTGCATGATGGTAAGTGTTCTACTACTGAACCACACCCAGCTCCACCTAATTTGTGTGTGTGTGTGTGTGTGTGTGTGTGTGTGTGTGTGTGTGTGTGTGTCTATGGGGGGTTAGCTTGACTGTTAGTTGTAGGAAGGTCCAGCCCACTGTGGGCGGCATCATTCCCTAGGCAGGGAGTCCTTGGTTGGATCAGAAAGCTACCTGGACATGAGTCAGCAAGCATTGTTCCTCCGTGTTTTTTTTTTTTGAGTCAAAGTGTTTTATGACAGCAACAGCGTGTGACATTAGAACATAGACTCTCTATGTAGATCTGGCTGTCCTGGAACTCACTAGGTAAGACCAGGTTGGCCTCAAACTTACAAGCAACCTCCTGGCTCTGCCTCCCAAAGGCTGGGATCACAAGTGTGTGTCAATACCCCCAGCTTCTCAGGATATCTTTTTGTCTTGCTTTAAATTTTTAAAAGTTTTACTTGTATTATTGTGGGAGGTGGGGAGGTAGCACATGAGTCATGGCTCCCAAGTAGAGGTCAGAGGTCACAGGACATCTTCACAGAGTCAACTCTCTTCTTTCACCTTTGTGAAGGTTAGGCTAGCTGGCTCGTGCGGCAAACGCATTTATCTGCCAAGCAATCTTGCCGCTTCTCCAGTCCTTCCCTTTTTTGTTTTTGAGGCAAGGTCTCCACAGTCGACCTTGAACCGAGTAGGTGAGGATGGCCTTGAACTTGGATCTTTAGTGCTGGGGTTACGACCTGGACCACTGATCTGTCTTAAAATTCAACCAGTTGCCAAGAGTTAGACAGGTCTTTTTAAAGTCTCCGTGACCTTTTTGTAAGGTTTTGGTTTTTTTTTAAGATTTATTTTATTTTATGTGAATAGGTGTTCAACCTGCATGTGTGTCTGTGTACTACATATATGCCCGGGACCCATGGAGGTCAGAAGAGAGCTGGGATTCCCAGAAACTGGAGTTCGAGGTGGTTGTGAGCCACCATGTGGGTGCTGGGAATTGGACTTGGTCCTCTGAAAGAGCAACCAGTGCTCTTAACCACTGAGCCACCTTTCCAACTCCACCATGTGATTTTTTTTTTTTTGTTTTTTTTGTTTTTGTTTTTTTGATACAGGGTTTCTCTGTATAGCCCTGGCTGTCCTGGAACTCACTGTGTAGACCAGGCTGGCCTCGAACTCAGAAATCCTCCTGCCTCTGCCTCCCAAGTGCTGGGATTAAAGGCGTGCGCCACCACCGCCCGGCCCACCATGTGATTTTTATTATTCATACACCAAACCCTGTGAGAGGTCAGGCAGGCAGCCTGGAGAAGGAAGGAGGGAGGCGAGAAGACGGACTGAGTCAGATCTTGCTGTGTAATTCCTAGGAGAGAGCAGCCTCGAGCAAAACTCAACTGACCCTGGCCTCTGGGGTCACAGGGTGAGCAGGCACCAGGGTGTGGATGAGCAAGTTTTGCTGTGACTAGAATCAGGATCGTACAGGTGGAAGTACGACCTCGTCCTGGGGTGCACAGGGAGCCACGGGAGGGTGTGACTGAGGGAGGGGTGAGAGTTTACACTCTAGAGGGAGATCCTCTGCTCAGGCTGTGGGGTGCAAGCCTGGCTGCCAGGCCAGCTCTTGAGGAGGTGACCACAGCCCGCATCTCAGCACCAGAATCTTCAGACCCAAGTGATGCAAGGCAGAAGGGTGGGGCCTGACCTGCATCTCAGCCAGAGAGGAAAGCAAGTATCCAGTATCCTGGGTGGTCTGTTCCTGCCGTTCCAGCATCTGGGAGACTGAAGCAAGAGACTCTCTGAGTTCAAGACCTGCCTGTGGCACGGAGTGAGTTTGAGGCGAGCCTGGTGACAAGAGACACAGTCTTTAAAACAAAACAAAAGCGGCAAGGGAGATAGCTCAGCAGTGGAGAGCACTGTCTGAGGACCGGTGCTCTTCCAGAGGACCCGGGTTCAATTCCCAGCGTCTACACGGCAGCTCACAACTGTCTGGAACTCCTGTTCCAGGGGATCTGACACCCTCACGCAGACAACCTTGAAGTCAAAACACCAATGTACATTAAAGAAAGAATGAAAGAAAGAACGGAAAGAAGGAAGGAAGGAAGGAAGGAAGGAAAGGAAGGAAGGAAGAAAGAAAGAAAGAAAGAAAGAAAGAAAGAAAGAAAGAAAGAAAGAAAGAAAGAAAGAAAGAAAGAAAGGAAGGAAGGAAAGACAAACTCCATCAGGCAACAACACTAATACAAATCAAATAGTATCGTGAACAGATGATCACCTGTCTTCAAGAGATTGATTGCCCGTGGCCCTCAGCAAAAAGGGCATGACGTCAGCCTGGCTGGATTCCCATTTCAGCATCATGGCTGAACTGCTTGCTGTGTGCGCCACAGCAAGTGGTACAACCTCTCTCAAGTGTCAGCTTCCTCCTTCCCAGATGGCTCTGGTGAACTGCAGGTGTGGGCCTGCCTTAGGCAGGACTGCTACCCTGCCCATTTTATGGACTGAGGGAGAGCTCCTGACAACAGCGAGCCTTCCCACTGCTGCCCAAAGCGTAGCCTGTGTCTCACACTCTATTTATTTTGCACAGGCTGGAGCCCGAGCCTGCCGTTCCCTCTCCAAGGACTATATGGGCATGGAGACCCCCAGGGTCTCCCCCATGTCCAAAAGAAAAGCATCAATGTGGACAGAAACGACAGTAGTAAGGAGAAATGAAACCCATGTCACTCTGGGACTGCTCGGGAGGGGATCCCCCAAGGAAACCCACCATTACCCCAGGAAATAGCCCAGGCTGGGCAGGGGGGCTTTCCTGAGGCCCTCAACAATGTTTTGAAGGGTAAGGTTGCTTTGTCTCCAAGTCTGACAATCTGAGTTCGACCCCTGGGGTGTAAAAAACAAAATTTTGGGGATTTTGTTTGTTTGTTTGTTTTTGTTTTGTTTTGTTTTATATTTTGGTTTTTCGAGACAGGGTTTGTGTATGTGTAGGCCCGGCTGTCCTGGAACTCACTCTGTAGACCAGGCTGGCCTCAAACTCTTAGAGATCGGCCTGCCTCCTGGGTGCTGGAATTAAAGGTATACACCACTGTGCCAGGCTGGGTGTAAAATAATAATAATAATAATAAAAATAAATTAATAATAATAATTTTAATTATTAATTTAAATACTTTAATTTAATATATAAATTATATATAATATACAATATATGACAGATGACAGATGACATAACACAGAACACGTAAATAAAATAATAAATTATTTAATTTAGAATATATTGTATATGAACAAGATCAGAGGGAGAAAAGCTGCGACCCTGGGCACGCACTCAGCTGACATCCCTGGGACCCCCAGTAACTCAGCGCCTGGTGAACACACTACGGTAGAAAGAAAGGGAGAAGCCGGGCAGTGGTGGTGCACGCCTTTAATCCCAGCACTTGGGAGGCAGAGGCAGGTGGATTTCTGAGTTCGAGGCCAGCCTGGTCTACAGAGTGAGTTCCGGGACAGCCAGGGCTACACAGAGAAACCCTGTCTTGAAAAACCACAAAAAAAAAAAAAAAAAGGGAGAGAAAGAAAAGAGGAAAGGGAAGGTGTGACCATCGCCATGGTAATCCTGAAGCTGATGGAGAGGGAGACGGTCCATTCTGTTGTGCTTTTGTTTGATCTGTGCCATCAAGGTATCTCTGTGTGCACGCGGGTGACCACGCACCGGGAGGCCTGAGGTGTCTCCCTCTGCCGCTTCCCACCATTTTCTTTTTGCGGCAGGGTCTCTCAGTGAACCTGGAGCCCCTGATTCAGCGAGACTAGCTGGGGGCCTCCTCAAGGCTGGGTTTACAGATGTCCCCGACACATCTGGCTTTTTTTTTTTTTTTATGTGAATGGGTTTGGAGGAACCAACTCAGGTCATCATTTTGAGGCAAGCACCCGACGTACTGACTGGACCGTCTCCCATCCCAGTTTGACTTTAGAGATGCGGTTTCCTGGGCTGCGGTCCTTCGTCTCTAGAACTCTGCAGCTTTGAGACTGGGATACCCTCCTCTCCTCTCCCCTCCCACAGGCTCACAAAGAGCAGGGCAGCCCTGGTGGTGAGTCACTCTCTGCGGGGACTGAGGCGGGCTGGCGGCGACAGCCCCTTTGAGAAGTCAGGGACTGAGGTTGGAAGGGACAAAGGACTTGTCCAAGGACACAGCTGTCGGGGAAGTGGTGACAAGCTGGAGTTTTTAATGGCTTTCTAGGTACAGCACGACGAGGCAGGCTCTCCCGTGTCCCCCAGCTCGTGTCACCAGTCTGACTCTTTTCCCCAGAACATTCCATCACCAGAAAACAAAATCCCAGACCCGGGGACGGTCCCTCCCCCTCTCCCGCCCCCACCCGCCTCCGCTGAGCTGTATCTGTTTTGTGTCTGTGGCTTTGCCTGTTCAGGACATTTCTCATGCATGGAGTCATAAAGTAGGTCCCACACATCGCATGCTCTGTTCTGCGTCTGCCCTTTCTCATACCCTATGCTTTCAAGGCTCAGCCAGGTGGGTTTGCTGCTAGTGTTTGCCTAGTGTTTGTTCATTGTTTTTGTGTTTTAAGGCTGAATACTATGCCCTGGGATCGATATATACCACCCACCCTTTAGGGGGACTAGGGTTGTTTTCTCCTCCGCTCTTGGAGAAAACCCTGCTGGGCACATTCCTGAGTGTGTTTGTGCGGACTGGAAGCCACCCAGGGGACATTTAACTGTCTTGGAGCCATCTTAGGTCTTTTTTTTTTTTTTTTTTTTTGGTTTTTCGAGACAGGGTTTCTCTGTGTAGCCCTGGCTGTCCTGGAACTCACTTTGTAGACCAGGCTGGCCTCAAACTCAGAAATCCTCCTGCCTCTGCCTCCCAAGTGCTGGGATTAAAGGCGTGCGCCACCACCGCCCGGCGCCATCTTGGGTCTTTACTGACATATTACTTCATTTATTATTTGTTGTACTGAAGATTGAAAGCAGGGTCCTCAGGACACCACTAGGCAGTGTCACGTTACTGAGTGACAGTCCGGGCTGTCCCCTTTTCACTTGGTTTTTGTTGTTGTTGTTTTGTTTTGTTGGTATTTTGAGACAATGTTTCTCAGCATAGCCCTGGATGTCCTAAGCCTTACTCTATAGACCAGGCTGGCCTTGAACTCAGAGATGTGCCTGTTTCTGCCTCCTGAGTTCTGGGATTAAAGGTTTAAAGGCATTTGCCACCCCCTGCCCCGTGCATTTTTCACGTCTTATTTATTTTGTTTCTTTCAAGACATGATTTCTCTGTGTACTCCTGGCTGTCCTGGAACTCACTCTGTAGACCAGGCTGGCCTCGAACTCAGAAATCTGCCTGCTGGGCTGGAGAGATGGTTCAGAGGTTAAGAGCACTGACTGCTCTTCCAGAGGTCCTGAGTTCAATTCCCAGCAACTACATGGTGGTTCACAACCATCTGTAATGGGATCTGATGCTCTCTTCTGGTGTGTCTGAATACTGCAACAGTGTACTCATAGATATAAATATTTTATAAATAAATAAATCTTAAAAAAAAAAAGAAATCCACCTGCCTCTGCCTCCGAAGTGCTGGGATTAAAGGCATGTGCCACCACTCCCCAGCTTTTAAATTAATTTTTAAAAGATGAAACAGGAGAGCTCTCATGTAGCTCGGATTAGTCTCAGACTTGTGTAGCTGAAGACAGCCTTGAATTCTCGATATCTCTGCCTTTGCCTCCCAAATGTGGACATTATTATAGGCATGAGTCACCAGGCCCCATACTAACAGATTTCTCATTATATTTCATTTGTCTTAATTTGTGTGTACGAGCATGTGCACACATGTGTGTTCATGTGTAGAGGTCAGAGGACAACTTGTAGGAACTGGTTTCTCCTCCCACTATGTGGGTCCTGGAGAATCTAACTCAGGCTGTCAGGCTGGATGGCAGACGCCATCCTGGGAGCCATCTTTCCGGCCACATTTTATCTTTAGCATCCTTGGGTTGTCTGGAGACGGTGGTGCACACCTTTAATCCCAAGACTCAGGAGGCAGAGTCAGGTGGGTCTCTGTGAGGTGGAGGCCAGCCTGGTCTACCTAGCAAGCTGGCAGCCGGATCCACCTACCTCTGCCTCTTGATCCACCTCCTTCTGCCTGGGAAGGAGGCCTGCATCGCCACTGCCCAGCTTATTTTTATGATTTTGAGACAGTCCTCATGGAGCCCAGCCTAACCTGGAACTTGCCATCCTCCTGCCTCAGCCTGAGTGTGTGTATCACCATACCTGGCTAGTTTTCATTTCAGCATTTGTTTCTTATTTGCAGTGCGAGGACGGAACCCAGAGTGAGGACCACAGTCTATGCAAACTCTACCTCAGAGCCCCATCTCAACCGATTCGTTCCATTGGGGGAATGAGT
Source organism: Tokudaia tokunoshimensis (assembly GCA_036184795.1). NCBI lineage: Eukaryota > Metazoa > Chordata > Mammalia > Rodentia > Muridae > Tokudaia > Tokudaia tokunoshimensis. Next base: position 141,837,357 of record BTHU01000004.1, read on the forward strand.
TTGTGGCTGTGAAGCCCTTCTCTCACGAAGTAAGGGATTCAAGACTGACCGTCCTGTGTCCAGTGTGAAATCTGGTCAGTGAGCCTCTCTTCCTCCTGGAGAGGCAAAGCTGCAAAAGTTTGCCTGTCGCCATCCAGGCAGGATCTGATCTAGGCTCTCCACCACGGCCTGGGGGATGCGGGGTGTCAGGGTGTGGGGGTGGAGGATGGACTCGATGCCTGGGAAAGTGGGAGAGAGCCAGCACCTGGGTCCCATCTGGGGCTCTGCTCAGAACTGGGCACTGCTTGGTAGAGGCTGTAAGGGGCCAGATGTGAGTCCCCTGGACTCGCAGCTGGTCTGACACAAACGATGTCACTGAGCTAGGTGCCGCAAGCCAGCCTGGTTCTGGAACCTAGGTTGGTTGTCGTGACATCGTGGGGAGTCTTGCAGCACCCAAGCACCGCTGGAAACACAGGAAAGACACCAAGCAAGCAGCGCGAAGCCTGAAGGGAGATGACTTGAAGACCTTGAGCACAAAGACCCAGGGTGACCACAAACAGCCGGAAGGGCGCTGGGAGTGTGGCTCAGTCAGCAGGGTGAGTGACTGGGTCAGCTGGGGGTGTGGCTCTGTCAGCAGGGGGTGTGGCTTGGTCAGTTGGGGGTGTGGCTCGCTCATCAGGGGTGTGGCTTGGTTAGCTGGGGGGTGTGGTTCGGTCAGCAGGGCAGTATAAAGGCATGGCTTCCGTGCCCAGCATTTCATAAAGCAGGCATGGCTTTGTGTGCCTGGAGTCCTAGTGCTACAAAGATAGAGGCAGGAGCACCGGGAGTTTAAGGCTTGCCAATCCTACGTAGATTCAAGGCCAGCGTGGGCTACAGTCTCAAATATAAAATAAGGCCGTGGAGATGGCGCAGAATATAAAGTGCCTGCCACCAAGCCTGGTGACCTGAGTTTGATTCCATTGACCTGCACGGTGGAAGGAGGGAACCACTCAGCTGTGAGTCGCCCTTTGACCTCCACGGGACAATGTGGTACTTGCACCCGCATACCTACCCATGAAAAAGTTTGAAACGAATAAAACTAAATAAATAAAAATAAAGCCAGGTGTGGTAGCCCACGCCTCCATTCCCAGCACTCAAAAGGCAGAGGCAGGTGGATCTCTGTGACTTAGTGACAAGGACAGTCTGGTCTGTGTAGAGACTTCCAGCCAGCCGAGGCTCTGTCTCAAGAAACAAACAAAAACAAAGAAAATAAAAAAAGAAATGTCAGGCACTGAGTGTGACTGGGCAGGGCTGGACTTGCGGGCCCAAAGGGTCGTGGTCCAGACGATTTTATTCTCAAACGTAGGAAGCCACCAGGGGATTTTACTTGAAGGGATGACACGGTGACTTAGGCGTCACGTGGGAACCAGGCGGAGGCCACTGAGCCACAGAAAGGAAGTAGAAGCTGACAGGGGCACCTGTGGGCCCAGTGCACTGGGCAGTCAGCTGAGGGATGAGGGGCCCCAGGTGTCTCTGTGGCTGACTAGGGGACAGGGCCGTGGCAGGGTGACATGGAGGCTTCTGGACTGATAGTGCTGCCCTGGAGGGGAGGAGAAACATTACCCCATTCCTTTCCCTTTCTCTCACCTTTTTCTTAGTTTTCAGCTTTTGTTGTTGTTGTTTTTTCGAGCCAGGGTTTCTCTGTGTAGCCCTGGCTGTCCTGGAACTCACTCTGTAGACCAGGCTGGCCAGGAACCCAGAAATCCACCTGCCTCTGCCTCCCAAGTGCTGGGATTAAAGGCGTTGGCCACCTCTGCCCAGCACTTTTCAACGTTTTAGTATGCAGTTTTTATTGCTGTGTATGTTTGAGTGCGGGTGCTCGTGTACGACACGTGTGTGCAGACTCAGGAGAACTTTGAGGCCTGGTTCTCTCCATCCACGGTAGGATCTGGGATCCAAGCTCCCGTCATTGGTTTACCGCACTAAGCCATCCCTCAGACCCTCTTTTTTTGTATTCTTTTGAGACCAAGCAGGCTTTGAGTTCTTTATGTGGTTTAAGACTACACCTGAATTCCCGATCCTCCTGCCTCCAAGTCCTAAGTGCAGGATTACAGGTGTAATCCTACTGTGCGCAGCCAGGTTTCATTATTAGGTCTCTCTCCCTCTCTCTTCCAGACAGGGTTTCTCTGTGTAACCTGGCTGTCCTGGAACTCACCATGTACACCAGGTTGGCTTCAAACTGAGATCCTCCTGCCTCAGCCTCCAGGGTACTGGGACTAAAATGTACTCCTGCCGCTGCCTGGTGTAATTCTCTCTTAAAAAAAAAAGTATTTTTTTATGTAAATGTGTGTGAACATGCATTGAGTATACAAAGGATTCCACAAAGGCCAGAAGAAAACATCGGACCCCCTGAACTAGGAGTTACACACAGCTGTGAGCTGCCATGTGGGTGCTGGGAACCAAACCTGGGTCCTCTGGAAGAACAGCCCTTGCGCTTAACCACCGAGTCATCTCTCTCAGACCCTATAACTGTCTTTTGAGATCCTTCATCAAAAGTCCTAAAAGGAGCCAGGTGTGCTGGATCAGGTTTATAATCCACTCGGGAGGCAGCAGGATCCTTAGTTCAAGGCCAGTCTGAACTATAAAGCAAGACCCAAAATAACAGCCAGGGCTGTAACTGTAGCTGGGTGGTGGAACACTTGCTTAACATGCTACATACCTGTGAACCCAAAAAGCCTGCAGAAAAGTGCCAACTTAATTGGTCTTTGTTATCTGAGACAGCACCACCAGTAGCCCAGGCTGGCCTTAATTTGTGATCCTCTCTCGTCTTCCCCTTGAGAGCAGTTCTGGCCCTGGGCAGGCACCTACCAAAGGAGCTACAGAACCAGTCCCTATTTCTAGGTCAGTCTTGGCACAGGCTTGTATTTTCACTTTTCTTGGGGGAAATATGAGGAACGATGGCTGGGCTGGATACATTTGCCCCAGCTATTTAATTATGTATTTAGGGGTTTTGTTTGTTTTGAGGCAGGGTCTGTGTAGCCCTGGTTGTCCTAGAACTCACCTTGTAGTTCAGACTGGCCTTGAACTCACAGATAAAGCCACCTGCCCTGCTTTGAGAGACCTGGGACTAAAATTGTGTGCCGCCACACCCAGCTTTGATTTTTTTTTAAAAAAAATATTATATTTTAACTTTTTTTTTACGTGTTTGGATGTCTTGAATGTATGCTTGTACACCATGTGTGTGCACAGTGCTCACAGGAACCAACAGAGTCCTCTGGACTGCGGTTACAGGTACTTGTGGGCCGCCATGTGGGTTCTGTGAAGCAAATCAGGTCCTCTGGAGGAGCAGCCAGTGCTCCTAACCACTGAGCCACCTCTCCAGCTCCTATCTCATGCTCTTAACTTGCATTTCCTAGTGCCTGATAGTGTTCCACATCTTCCTATGGCTTAATTACAACACAATCCACCTATCTTAATTACTGGAAACAGATAATATTCAAATCTTATGCTCATTTTAAGTTGACCTTATTGAATTTTTGAGGGCTTTGTTGGTTTGGTTTGAGACAGGATCTCAGGTAGCCTGGACCACAGAGCAACACCCTTTCTGGTGCCGGAAGGACCAGAAGTTCAAGGTCATCGTTGACTGCACAGTGATTTGGATGCCATCTTGAGGTACATAAGGCCCTGGCCCAAAAGGAAAAAGAGAGAGGGCTGGAGAGATGGCTCAACGGTTAAGAGCACTGACTCTTGTTACGAAGGTCCTGAGTTCAAATCCCAGCAACCACATGGTGGCTCATAACCATCCTTAATGAGATCTGATACCCTCTTCTGGGGTATCTGAAGACAGCTACAGTGTACTTACATATATGAATGAATGAATAAATAAATCTTTTACAAAACAGAAGAGAGAGAGAAAGAAAGAGAGAGAGAGAGAGAGAGAGAGAGAATCAGAGAGGATGGTGGTTCAGGTCCCAGCCTAGCATCTTGCCTGCTGGACCTGCCAATGCCTGGATTAGCCCAAGAGAAGCCGCCTAGGAGGTAGGTAGGTAGGTACCTGTGGTTAATGATAGAGGATATTTCTCACAGGTCTTTGCTCAGGCAGTTTTTATTTCCCAGGATGCTCTTCCTTTTGATGCCCTCTGCTTCCAACCTTGCCACAGTTGTCCCCTGAGCACTCTGGAGCTCCTCCCCCCAGCCCCGTGGCCCCGCCCAACTCCTCACACCTCAGCTCCTTCCACAGCACTGACTACCATCTGCCACTGTGCTTAGGTGTTGATTTGCCAGTGTCTGGCTCTCCCCTGGAAGGTGTCACCACAGGAGGCTAGGTGGTCTGTGCTCTGTTCCTGTGATATCCCAGTCTTTGATGGAGAAGCTGAGCTAAAATGAACTGGGATTGCCGAATTCCCTCCTTGGGTGACCTAGGGCCTCTGCTTTCTTTTTCGTTCGTTCGTTCATTCATTCATTCATTCATCTATCATATATGTGTGCATGTGCACAGGATGTGGTCAGGACACCAATGTGGAGGTCAGAGGATAATTTTCACGAATCAATTTTCTCCTTCCTGCATGTGGGTCCCAGATCATCAGATTTGGGAATATGCACCCTTACCTGAGCAATCTCTCTCTCTCTCTCTCTCTCTCTCTCTCTCTCTCTCTCTCTCTCTCTCTCTCTTTCTGCTCCTGTGTCTGTCTGTCTCTCCCTCCCTCCGGTCCCTCCCTTCCTGTTCTTTTTGTCTGTTTTGAAACAATGTCTCCAATAGCCCAGGCTGGCCTCAAAGTTGCAATGTATCCAAGGCAGATCCAGTTCGCTTGATCCTCCGGTCTCCACATCCCTAGAGCTGTCGACGGCCATCACTACCTCCTTTGGGGCCACTTCTTTCAACCACAGGCTTGTCTAGGCCAGGGGAGGGGAGAGGAGGCAGCGGTGGGGTCCCAGAGCGCGGCCCCCTCCAGCCCCGGCCGCCCGCGGCGCAGCGAGACGAATGAAGCACACGGCCGCCTTTATGGGCCGCAGACAGCGCGCCGCCAGCCTAACCCTGCGTGGAAAATTCGCAGGCGGGAGGCGGGGGTGTCGCCCGGCAGGTGGAGGCGGGAGAGGAGAGGGCTGTAGTCGACAGGGTGGCCAGCTCAGCCGCCGCAGGCTCTCAGAGTGGCACAGCAACGCATCCAGATTTCTTTCTTTCCTTTTTGGTTTTTAGAGACAGTCCCGGCTGGCCTCTAAGTAGCTGTGTATCAGAGGATAATCTTGAATTTCTGATCCTCCTGCCTCCACCTCCCACTTAACGTGTACAGCTAGATTTCAGGGTGACACCCGCCGTCTTAGGAAGCTGAGACAAACCTGAAATCAGGGGTGGCGGATGAAGGAAGCCACTGCCTGCCTACTGTAGCAGGACTGAGGTCTGGATGGAGTTCAGTGCCTCCGTTGGTACCCGGGAGCTCCTGTGTCATCGCACTGGTCCAGGTCATGCTAAGAGAAAGGAGAAGGGCTCACTAGCTCTGGACACTGGGGCCCCTTTACAGGGTGTGGGGGGGGGGCGGTGCGCAGACCATTCCTCTTGCCTCTTCATTTGTTTGCGCTGTTGGGATGGAGTGCCTGAGGCAGAGTTCTGTAGAAATCAAAGACACTTGCTCAGTTCAGGACGCTGGTGGCCTCCACAGGAGGTCCTTATGCTAGGTCACCACTGTGGAAGAACAAAGAGGAGGTGAAGCCCCACCCCACCAAAGTGACAGGAGCCCATTCATGGGACAGAGTCCTCATCATCTAAGCTCCCTTAGGCTCCCCGACCCACATTTAGACCTTAGGTCCTGGATACCGGGACACACACCCAAGTTGGCACAAGTGCCTTCCTGTACTGTTAACAGCATTGGTGGGAGAATCAGGAAAACAGGAGAAAGGGAAGACAGGTGACCCCAGGAGTGACAACAAGACACCTCACCCCCACCAAATCCCTGCCTCAGAATCACACATGAAGAAGGCAGAGAGTGAGGGTCCCTGTGCTCAGAGAGGTTGGTCAGAACCACACAGAATGTTCTGGGTTAGCCTGGGCTACAGTGTAAGACACTGTCCAACAAATAAAATTAAGTTTAAAAAAATCCAACAAGGTGGAGCACAGTGGGAAAGGCACTGGGCAGGCAGTCTTTGAATGGGTCATTCTTCGTGCTGGGACCTGGCCCTTACCCCTGCTGACTCTGCAGCCTCTCCCTCCATTCCCCCACCCCTTCCTCCACCGCCTTGAGGGACCGTCTCAAAACCCTTGTGCATTTTTCCTTACGGTCCTAGCCTTTCCCTTTGCCCCAGTCTTTATTACATTATACACTTAAGATTTTAATTAATTGAAAAATCAATTAGTGAACAGTGGGGGATGATGCTGGTGCTGTGGCCTTTGTGTGGAGACCAGAACTTTTAGGGATCTTGCCCTTCTTTCCACCATGTGGCCTCTGGGGACTTGAACTCAGAACATTGGGCTTGGTGGCAAGTGCTCTTCCCCACTGAGCCATCTTGTCTAACCTGTTTTTTAGATTTTGTTTTATTTATTTACGTTTAATTTAATTTTTTATTTTAAATTCTTTTTCTTTTTTTTAAAGATTTATTTATTTATTGTATGTGTATGAGTATACTGCAGCTGTACAGATGGTTGTGAGCCTTCATATGGTTGCTGGGAATTGAATTTAGGACCTCTGCTCACTCCAGCCCCGCTCGCTCCGGTTAACCTTGCTTGCTCAGTCCCTGCTTGATCCAGCCCAAAGATTTATTTATTTATTTATTTATTTATTTATTTATTAAAGATTTATTTATTTTATGTATATGAGTACACTGTAACTGTCTTCAGACACACCAGATCCCATTACAGATGGTTGTGAGCCACCATGTGGATGCTGGGAATTGAACTCAGGACCTCTGGAAGAACAGTCAGTGCTCTTAACCACTGAGCCATCTCCCCAGCCCATTATTTATTATTATATGTAAGTACACTGTAGCTGTCTTTAGACACACCAAAGAGGGTGTCTGATCTCATTACAGATGGTTGTGAGCCTCCATGTGGTTGCTGGGCTTTGAACTCGGGACCTTTGGGAGAGCAGTCAGTGCTCTTAACCGCTGAGCCATCTCTCCAGCCCTTAAATTTTCATTATGTATAATTATGCATTGGTACATGCATGTGTGTGTGCAAGTGCCTTGAATCCCCCTAGGAGCTGGGGTTTCAGTGATTGTGAACCTCCTGATGTGGGGGCTGGGATTGAACTCATGTCCTGTGGAGAGCAACAGGCGCTCTTAACTGCTGAGTAATCTCTCCAGCTCTGTTTGGTTCTGTGTGTGTGTGTGTGTATGTGGGGGGTGATGTGTGTTCATGTGTATGGGCAGGCTGATGTGTAAGAGACAGCATCAGGCTTTGGTCCTTGGCCCCCTCGTCTGAGACAGCAGATCCTCATTGTTTGATGCCTTTGGATGCCGTTAGCTTCTGGGGAATCTTCTCTCCATTTCCTATCTGCAGTCAGAGTAGTGTGGGGCTATACATAAGATCGAATAGCATTTTGTGGGATCTGGGATTTGAACTCAGGTCTTGGAATGGTACAACCAACCATTTCTGCGTTAAGCCACTTCTCCAGCCCTATTTTACTTATTTTTATTATATATACGTGACGTTGGGGAGGTACGTGATGATTTCTACCTTTTTAAGGACAATGGGGGAGCGAACTAAGGTCATCAGGCTTACTCGGTAAGTCGTATACCCTCTAAGCTATCTTGACACCCTAGTGTTTTGAGGACAGAGTCTCATGTAGTCCAGGCTAGCCTTGAACTCCTGTCTCCACCTTCCAACTGCTAGTGTATCACAGGTGTGTGGCACCAAATAGACTCTTTGTTTTGAGACAAGGTCTCACTATGTAGCATAGGCTGAACTTGAACTCACTGTTCCTATCTGCTGTCCTGACTCTGCCTTATCGTGGGGCTATAGGCATGCCACATCTCACCTGGCCATATTATACACTATTTTGGTCACTAGCTTCCTGCCTGCCTCCTTTCCCTGCCTGGGGGGCGGGGGGTGGTCAAGAAAATGAGACTCTGCTGGGCAGTGGTGGCGCACGCCTTTAATCCCAGCACTTGGGAGGCAGAGGCAGGAGGATCTCTGAGTTTGAGGCCAGCCTGGTCTACAGAGTGAGTTCCAGGACAGCCAGGGCTACACAGAGAAACCCTGTCTCGAAAAACCAAAAAAAAAAAAAAAAAAAAAAGGGACTCTGTGCTAACACACACCCTAGACTCTGCACCCACCTAGCACACAGTAGGTGTTCATAAATGCAAAAAAGAAGTTGATGAACAGACAAAACCAGGGCGGATGCCAAAGCTTTTTCTTTCCCTTCTGGAGACTTGGTTAGCAAAGGGCAGGTTTCCTGAGCTCCAGCCCAGCAGAGGGCCAGGTGGAGGGAGGGGCAGGGGTGGAGGGAGGGCTAGGCTCTGCCAGCAAGGAAAGGCTCATTTTCAGCTGCAGGACCAGCACCCTGGCAGGGTGTGGGCCTAGAGGCCAGAGCTGCCCGCCTGCCGGCCCGCCTGCCGCCAGTGAGAATTCTCACACGTTGTAAAGGAGGCTCCAGCTCTCTTCTGGCGGGGCAGCTGGCTGGACTGTCTGGGCTAACCCAGAGATTCCCAGCTCCCAGCTTAGATGGTGTGTGTGGCAGAGCCTCCCGACCCTGGAATTCTTTTCCAGGGGACAGGACACTGAGCTGAGATCTAGGCCAAGTTTGCTCCTTGGTTCACTCAGACACTACACCATGTCCCTTGAGCAGCTGCTCCAGCCCCATGGTGACTTGAAGCTGGGAGGATACTCCTTAGACATGCAGAGATACAGAACAGGGGTTTGGAGTGACCCGCCACAGTCTGCCTCCAGTTGAAGTCTCTCTCCATATCTGCTAAGAGGGTGGGGGATTCAGGGTTGACGTGGACCTTTTATCTGGACTTGGTGGCTAATGCCAATAATCCCAGCACTGGGGAAGCTAAGGCAGGAGGATTGCTGAGATTAAGACCAATCTGGTCTACATAGTTCTGAGTCAGCCTCCATTACAGTTTGAAACTCTGTCTCAGATCTGAGAGAGAGAGAGAGAGCGCTGTGGAGCTAGGGTCAAGACTTGTGTGTGTATTTGGGGGGAGGCAATCGGTGGGGAGCTCCTGACGATGGTTAGAAAGCGCCTGGTGCAGACGCCACTGGGCCCGAGTTCGAGCCTGTCTCTGCACACACTCCCTGGGGCCAACTCAGCATCCGTCATGTCTCTCCTGAAGGAGGAGAAGCCCCAGAGGCCGGGAAGGACTGGAGTGGCCCAAGGGGGTGTGACGTGTGTCATGCAGGTGTGGGGCTCTGGGTTCCCCTAGCATTTCAGATTTGGAGTGACACAGAAGATCAGGAGATACAGAAGTAAAAACACTGGTGGGAGAGGCGGCCTTGTAGGCTCAGGACTTGGGGTTCCTCTGAGTTGGGCCTGTGAGTGAGTCACTATTTTTGAACTGAATTGGGTTGGCCGAGTGTTCGTATGTTGGTCGTATGTTGGTGCAGAGAGGTGTGTGGCGGGTGTGAGCGAGGGGGCACATTTGTGTGTCAGTGGGTGTGGGCATGTTTGTAGGTGCAGAGATGTATTCTGGGGCTGAACCAGTGTGAGTGTGTGTGCATGTGTGTGTGTGTGTGTGCATGTATGCGTGTGTGAGCTGGTGTGTCTGAGGCGGAAGATCTGTTGGGTTTCAGGCAGTCTCTGGTAGTGTGCAGTGAGAGTGGGAGACTCTTCAGGCGCTCGCTTCAGGGCATGTGAGGTGACACGTTCATGTATAGCAAGGTAGGGGATGTCCAGTGTATGTCTGCATGTGTGTGTGTGGCCCTGTCACCGCCGGCTCCAAACCCGGCCACATAAACTTCACACCCCTGCAGGCGGGCTGCGGCAGCCCCTTGGCGGGTGCTGGGCAATAGAAAGCAGATGGGCCAGGATGTAGGCCATATGGGGCTGGGGGTGGGGGTGCACTCCTCCTTCCCAGCACCAGGAAACCCCCCTGCCTGCGGCCCCCCGTCGGGGTGGGGCCTGGAGCTGACACTATAGCAAATGTCCTGCAGCCAGTGTGGAGCCAACGGGAGACAGCTTCAGCCTCACGGGGACTCTGGTGTGTGAGTGTGTGTGTGTGAGTGTGTGTGTGTGTGATTGAGAGAGAGAGAGAGAAAGAGAGAGAGAGAGAGAAAGAGAGAGAGTGTGTGCACATGCGTGGAGGTGCTGGGGCACGGGTGGTCGGGGTTGGGGTGTTCAGGCTGGGTGAGATGATTTTGTCCTGAGACACTATAGCTGGCCTCAAGATTGTGTACCACACAGACTCACTCTGCCCCTCAGTTTCCCCAGTGGTGTACTAAACAGGGTGACTGTTTAGAATTGAATATAGAAGACTTTGGCCCACACTGGGCAGATATTAGCAGTCACAAGGCCAGTGGTAATAGGGCAGTTGACCTTGGTTGTCTGCGGGGCCCTGGACTATGGACCTAGGCTGTGCTCTGGGGTTGGGGTGTGGCTCAGCGATAGAGCCCTGTTCCCACGATGAGCGACCTGGGCTTCTACCCATCCTCACCTTGCCACTGTTGACAGTAAGGGCAACATCTCCAGACCTGGACTGGGAAACCTGCTATACCACCTCTTCCTGTGCCTCAGTTTCCCCTCTGGACAGTAGACTGATAATCCTGGGGCCTCCCTGTTTCTGGGTGGTGGTGAAGTTGGCATCTGGAGGCAGAAGTATGTATCTCACTCACATCAGTGTTCTTGGAAGTTTCTGGAAGCCAAGGAAGGAGCTATGGAGACCAGAGAGGCCTGGACCATGAGGATGGAGTTATCACAGTGATGAGGTCGGCAGAGCTAAGGCGGCTGCAGTGGCCTGGGTCGCAAGGTTGTGGAAAGGTAGCGTGGTCTGGGGCCTGAGTCCGTCTGACTCTTTCCCAGGCTCCATTGGTGAGGCCAGACATCTCCAGGGCCAGCCTCTGGCTCCCTTTCCCCTGCACAAGTCCCTCAGTGGGGTCCCTGCCCTCTGGCAGAGTTAGGGGACATGGTCAGTGGTAAGGAACTGGAGGCCAACATTCAAACGAGCCTCCCCGTCCATCTCTGTCTTGTTTTGTTGTTGTTGTATGAAGGCTGAGGTCAGAAGGGGGCTGGGTAAAGGCCCAGTGCACAGAGGCCAGGGTGCAGGGCCCAGGGTGCAGGGTGCAGGGCTACAGTGGCTCTGGTGGCCTTGGCCTGGTCAACCATGTCCTCTGAGTCTGACTTCTTGGGAGGGATCTCCTGGGGAGGCTTAAACTTCAGTAAAGTGTCTGGAGCATGCTGGGAGTTCAATAAACGCCAAGTTGCCTTCCCTTTGGTCCTGTCCCCGTGACCCCTTGTGGGTATTTGATATTGATTTCTACCACCCCCATCCCCCATTTCTCCCTTTTCTGGGTCTCAGTCCAAAGGTTTTGGGTTGCCCCCATCCCCCAAACTTAGGAGGGACTGGACTAACCAATCAGAGAACTCTATCTTCTCAGCCAATAACAGAGCACAGGACGGGACTTTTAGCTGGCCCTGTGAGAACTACTTTTTTTTTTTTTAACTAGGGTCACCAACCCCATCATGGCGGAAGCTTGGACGTGGGGTTCCCCTGGCTTAGATATAGGGTTCACACTGCCTGGGTGAGGGGGAGCGAGGGGCCTGGCGTGGGCTCTCAGAGAGGCTTGGCAGTGAGATGAGAACGCCTCCAAGCCGACATGCCCCTGCTGTAGACATGGCCCTGCTGTAACCTATCCCTGTTGAGTGAGGGGCGCAGAGGCAGGCAGCGGCGGCGGAGGGGCTCACACCCAGGCCGACTGGCGCCAGCCGCAGCCCTCTCCAGCTCCAGGCGCTGCAGAACGGAGTGTAAATCCCTCCTGGCCGCGGCCTCCCGCCCCCAGCCTCGCTGCGCTGGAGCTCAGCTATTTCGGAGGTTCCCAGGGGACAACGTTTCCTGCCTCTGGCGGAAAAAATCTGCAGAAAATGAGAGCCCTGTGGTCTGGCTCCAACACAGCCCTGAGCCTGTGACAGAGGAGAGTTCTTTTCTTAGTCTTCTCCTCTCTGCGTCTCTGTCGTCCAGTCTCTTTCTCTCCCTCTTTTATTTTGTATTTTGTGTTTTTGAGACAGGGTTTCACTCTGTAGCTCAGGATGGCATTGACCTCATGGTGATCCTCCTGCTTCAGCCTCTGTAGTGCTGGGAGTGCAGGTATGAGCCATCACATCTCTGGCTTTCTTCAACTCTCTGTTTGTTTGCTTATTTATTTATTTTTTTTTTCTATTTTCCTTTTCTTTCTTTTTTTCTAAGTCAGAGTTTCAGAGGTTTTTTTGGTAGGGGGGATTTTTTTTTTTTTTTTTTTTTATTTTTGAGACAGGGTTTCTCTATGTAGCTCTGGCTGTCCTGGAACTCACTCTGTAGACCAGGCTGGCCTTGAACTCAGAAATCCACCTGCCTCTGCCTCCCAAGTGCTGGGATTAAAGGCGTGCGCCACCACTGCCCTGCTTAAGTCAGAGTTTTTCTATATAGCCTTGTCTGTCCTGGATCTAGGGCTATAGACCAGGCTGGCCTCAAACTCTCCAAGCTCCACCTGCCCTGTCTCCCAAGTGTTGGGATTAAAGGTGTGGGCCACTGCCTGCCCTGCCCTGTCCTGCCATTCAGAGACTTGAACCTAGGTCCTCATGCTGGCACACACTTTTTATTTTTAGATAGAATCTCACTAAATCGCTCAGCGATTGGCTTAGAACGTGAGATTCCGTCTCAGTTTCTGGAGTAGCTGAGATTACTGGCCTGCAGCCACAGACCCCAACATTTATGTCTTTCCTTCTTTCTTTCCTTCTTACCCCACCCCCACTCCCTGAGCCCCTATTTTTACAGATCTCAGCCAGTTTCCCTCAGCCCCAGGGTCCTGCGCTGGCTTCTGCCAGGACAACCTGCTTGCCACCCCCATTCCAGGCCCACTTGGCTTGTACTAGACCCTCTGCATGGTGAACAGGCCTATGTGTGGCCTAATAGGATACAATGGAGATCTCTTCTCAACTCTGTGTGTCAGTGCCTTGGCTGGGACCGGTGGAGGAAGACACAGGGGAATCTCAGGTGCTAGTGTCCCTGGGGCCCTTCCCAGAGACACCAGGGTGTTTTGTTTTGAGACAGTCTAGATATACACAGCTAGGGCTGAGCTAGAACTCATTATGTAGACCAACTAGGTCTTGAACTCAAGGCAATCCTCCTGCCTAGCCTCCTCATGCTGGGCGTATACCACTAAACCCAGTTAATGCTTAGAGTCTTCAAAAGCCTCATGGCCCCAAGTCCTGTCCTGCTGTGCCTTGCACCTTTTGGCCCCACAGATGGGACATCCACATAGAATGGAGGCCTGCTACGTCACCGGTCGGTCCAGAGGGTGGAGGTTCACACTGGACGTTTTTTTTTTCTGTTTTGTTTTTGAGATAGAGTCTCTCTATGCAGCCCTGACTATCCTGGAACTCATTATGTAGACCGGGCTAGCCTCAGTCTCACAGAGATCCACCTGTTCACCTTCCAAGTGCTGGGATTGAGGTTCAAGGTCTGAGGACTGTATCCAAGGTTGAGAGACGTATCTTGCAGGCAGGGTTACTGCAGAAACCCAAGATGGGGCATCGAATGGTGTCGAGTGGCATCGTGTGGTGCCTAGAGGCCTAAGACCTAAGACAGATCTAGCCTAAACTATTGTATTGGTTATCTATCTATCTATCTATCTATCTATCTATCTATCTATCTAAAATCAACTTGAAACAAGCCAAAGTCATTTGAGAAGAAGGAACCTCAATTGGTAAATGCCTCCATCAGATTGGCATATGTGGGCCTTCTCTCTCTCTCTCTCTCTCTCTCTCTCTCTCTCTCTCTCTCTCTCTCTCTCTCTCTCTCTCTCTGGCAGGGTTTCTCTGTGTAGCCTTGGTTGTCCTGGAACCCCATCTGTAGACTGGACCTGCCTCTGCCTCCAGAGTGCTGGTGGTTGATGTGGGAGTGCCCCGCCCACAGTGGGTGATGCGCGCCCGGGCAGGTGGTCCTCCGTTCTGTAAGGAAGCAGGCTGAGAGAGGGCCATGAGGAGCAAGCCAAAGAGCAGCTTTCCTGCGTGGCCTCTGCTTCCGGTCCTGCCTGCAGCTTCCTGCCTAGTGTTCCTGCTCGGACTCCCCTGGTGACTGGCGTGTGACTTGAGAGTGTAAGCTGGAATCAGCCCTTTCCTCCACAGGTTGCTTTCGTTTGTAGCCTTTAACTCGGCAACAGAACCAAACCTAAGGAAGACAGTTCCGTGAAGCTGTCCATCTGCTACGTGAGGGCTGAGGAGATGTGCTGAGTCCTCAGGCCCCGTTTACCTCTCTCTCGACTTGCCTAGTTTTGTGACAGGGTCTCCCGCCGTGCAGCCCAGGGGCCTCTAACCAGCTCTTTCTCTCTCCCTCCCCATGCCCGGATTACAGGCCTGTCTCCAAACATCTCTTCAAAATTCCACCTTGGGGCCTGGAGAGATGGCTCAGCAGTTAGGAGTACTTACTGCTCTTCCAGAGGGCATGGGTTTGGTTCCCAGCGTCCATATGGTAGCTCACGATGTCCTGTTACTCTAGGCCCAGGGGATCTGATGACCTCTTCCATGGCATCTGTGGGCACTACACACATGACACATACTTTCATGCAGACTCATTCATATACATACACATATTTTTAAAAATCTTTTTTTTTTTTTGGTGGGGGAAGGTTTTGAGACAAGGTCTCACTATATAGCCCTGGCTGTCCTGGAAATCACTCGGGAGATCCACCTGCCTCTGCCTCCCAAGTGGTGGGATAAAAGGTGTGTATCATGACACTCAGCTAACAATCTTTAAAAACAAAACAATTTTATCATTGTGGTGTGTGTGTGTGTGTGTGTACATGCTCATGCGTGTACCGTAGCACATGTGTAGAGGTCAGAGGACAACTTTGTGGAGTCAGTTTTCTCCTTCCATCTTTACATGGGTTCCAGGGATCAAACTCAGGTCACCAGGCTCACACAGCAAACACCTTTACTTACTGTGCCCTTTTGCTGACCCCTGTGGTAGATTTTATAAAGATCTGTTGAATGAATGATTGAACTATGAGACAACTGCTTGCCTTTGAAGGGAGCCTCAGTGTAGCTCCTTCCTTCTGGGTACTTGCTGAGCTTCAGAGAGGGGGAGGGGGAGGGGGATGAGGAGGGGGAGAGGGAGAGGGAGAGAAGAAGAGAGGGAAGAGTGGGGGAGAGGAGAGGAGAGGGAGAGGAGAAGAGAGGGAAGAGTGGGGGAGAGGAGAGGAGAGGGAGAAGGAGAGGGAGAGGAGAAGAGGGAAGAGTGGGGGAGAGGAGAGGAGAGGGAGAAGGAGAGGGAGAGGAGAAGAGAGGGAAGAGTGGGGGAGAGAAGAGGAGAGGAAGAAGGAGAGGGAGAGGAGAAGAGAGGGAAGAGTGGGGGAGAGGAGAGGAGAGGGAGAGGGAAAGGGAGGAGGAGGAGAGGAGAGGGAAGAGTGGGGGAGAGGAGAGGAGAGGGAAGAGTGGGGGAGAGGAGAGGAGAGGAAGGAGAGGGAGAGGAGAAGAGAGGGAAGAGTGGGGGAGAGGAGAGGAGAGGGAAAGGGAGGAGGAGGAGAGGAGAGGGAAGAGTGGGGGAGAGGAGAGGAGAGGGAGAGGGAAAGGGAGGAGGAGGAGGAGAGGAGAGGGTGTCTTGGCATCTCTCCCTTTGTGATCCTACCACTTGGGATTGTCACAGACTCCACATGAATGAGATGCCATCCTGGCCAGCCCCGCTCCAGCGTGTCCACCAATGGCCATGTGCACAGGGGGCTAGTCTTCCCGGAGTGACATGTCTGTCTCATAGGCTACATAGGGTATCCATCACACAATCAATGCAGAGGGGACACAATGGATAGTTAATGAGCGTGTGTCCTGGGTCATTTTAAACACCATCTAATGCTCTTCTCCTAACTACCAATATTAATGGTGAGAGCCAGGAGCCTGGCCTAGCAGACCCTCCACGGATGTTTGTTGGATGACTGAATGAAATGGAGCATTGGCTACATTTCACACACTCAGTCAGCCCAATGTTTCTGGCATAAGTCCCGCCCGCCACCCGCTGTCTGCCAGCTCAGCCTCTGGATTTCCACATCTGCTGCTGTTGCCAGGAGTGACAGGCCCTGGGGGAGGTAGTTCCCGTCTTCAGAGCCAGGGACAAGCAGAGGCTGCCAGGACACGAACTTCCTTCACTGAGAGCCTGGCTGAGTTATTCTCTTGGCCTGGCCAGCAATGTCAGTCAAACTCCTGGGCTCCTGGGCAAGGGCCACATCCAGGAGCCACTTCATCTGCTCAACGTGTCTCCTCAGCTGCCTGCCTCGCTCTCTCCACTGGAAGCTGGTCTGAGTTTGAAGGGAGTCGTGTGTAGAAATTGGTTTTGTCAGCATAGAGACTAAGAGCCGCCTAGAAGCATGGAAGGGCTCAGCCCCAGCTGGAGACAGCCTGCAGGCCTTGGCTGAGTCATTTCCCGCCAGCCTCCTCGTCCCCCTAGAGGCTGCTGGGAGGCCAAGGTGGAATGTGCTGGGAAGCAGGGCGGTCAGAGGCAGACAATGCTGGCCCGGTTGCTTGTCCTGTCTGCTGCCTTAACCTGCTCCTCCTTTCTTCCTTCATTCATTCACTTGGCAGACTCGAGGTCTGATGCTTTTGCTCATTCTGCTGTTGTTAATGTTTTGCTGAGAGAGGGTCTCACTCTATAGCCCAGGCTGGCCTCAAACCCAAAGTGATCCTCCTGCCTCAGGCTCCCGAGTCCTGCCCTGAGTTCACAGGTGTATGCTACCTTGCATGCCTGTGACAGCAAACTCCTGCTGTCAGAATATCAGGAGGACCCTGTGGTAGCCATGGAAGGCAAGAGGGATCTGGAGGGGTCGGAAGCTCAGGGACCCTCAGGCATGTGTCCTCGGGCGCCTTGGGTAAATAAATGGGCTTAACCCCTCTGCTTTCTTCCTGGTTATGTTTCAGAAGTTCAGCTGTCTTGGTACTGCTTGGCACCGATCCACCTGGGTCTCCACCCTTACCTGTTGGTGAAAGCCCCTGCGGTGCACCTGAGCTAGAGACTTGCCCAGCCAGGATATGGCTGGAGAGCTAAGTGGTTAGACCTCCCAGGGAAGAAGTCACGGGTGTACAGCGGTCCTCCGGACTCCACTGGCCTCCTGCCAGCTCATGGCCTTTAGTTAACGGGGACCTCTGTGGTGGTGCCTGGGATGAAAGGGAGTGCAAGGGACACCTCTTTTTTGTGTGTGTCCTTAAGGAGGCTTTAGTTCTCTCGGGGCCTAAGGCCTGTCCTCTATAGAAGGAAACACTCATTCATTCATTCACTCACTCGTTTATTTGTGCCCACATTATTAATCTGTGTCTGACTATACGCAGATGAGCACCTACTGTGTGCAGGGTACTAGGTATTGGGAAGGACGCAACTCATGGGGCGGGGGGGGGGCAGAAAATACCCAGGTTCAAGAACATTTTGGATGAAAAGTCTTAAGGTGACAGTGGGGGAGGGGATAACATCAGGGACCATAAAGTTCCCTTGGGACAGGGAGGCTAGAAGGAGTTCCTTGAACAGAGATCCAAAGAGCCAGAAGGAGCCGGTTCAGAGGACACGTGCCTAGCACACCACAGCAAGTGCAAAGGCCCTGCAGCAGGGTTGGTCAGGATGGGGGTGGGGGAGGGGATGTGCAGAATAGGGGACAAATGGTGGCTCGAGGTGGGCAGACATGACGGACATCACCCGGGGATGAATGAGTCCCAATTAGGGCCATCAGGCTTGTCTTGAGCTTTGTCACTCACAGCCGTATGACACCAGAGTCCCTATTCTCTGGAAGCGGTCGGTGGTGATGGAGAATGTCTCTTTCCCTCCGTGTGGCACTGGGTACACAGCTGCTGAGCTAGCAAGGCACTGCTGAGGGTAACTAGGAAGAGTTTCACCTCCAGATGTGCCTCACACGCTAACCCTGCTGCTATGATTCCGTCGGTGATGACCCAGGCTAGCTCTCCGAGCTGCCTACTTTGCCCAGCTCTGGGGGAGTGAGCCCTTTTTTCCGGGTGAGGTAAACGTGCTGAGTGACGTCAACCTCCACATCACTCATCTCCAGTTCCAGAATGTTCTCATCACCCCAAGAGGAAACCCTGACCATAGAGGAGCCTCTCCACCCCCCTCTCCACCCCCCTCTCCCAGCCCTCCCCCGTACCCCATTGCTGTGGGTTTGTCTCTCCAGTTGTCTGCAATGGACTCTAGTGCAGAGGCCTCTGAGGTTGGCTGCTTTTCCACCAAACTCAGCTGTGCAGTGAGTTTGTGGTGATCTTCTTGCCTCAGCTTACCCAGTAGTTCAGCTGTTTTTAATTGAGGAATGTGCCATCTTACAGATAAACCACACTTGGTTTGCCCACGGGTTTGAGTCATACCCATAATTTGACCATTGAGAAAGAAGCATAATACCGTTAGGAACATTGTGGACAAGTCCGTCTGTCTGTCTGTCTGTTTTTTATTTTGTTTTTTTTTTGTTTTGTTTTGTTTTGGTTTTGGTTTTTCCAGACAGGGTTTCTCTGTGTAACCCTGGCTGTCCTGGAACTCACTTTGTAGACCAGGCTGGCTTTGAACTCAGAAATCCTCCTGCCTCTGCCTCCCAAGTGCTGGGATTAAAGGCGTGCGCCACCACTGCCCCGCTGATTTTCGAGACAGGGTTTCTCTGTGTAGCCCTGGCTGTCCTGGTACTCACTCTGTAGACGAGACTGGCCTCGAACTCAGAAATCTGCCTGCCTTCCAAGTGCTGGGATTAAAGGCGTGCATCACCACTGCCTGACTGTCTAAGACAGGTTATCCTTGAACTCCTGATTCTTCTGCCTCCCAAGTGCTGCCCCACCATGCCCCGCTGTGTCAGGCTTGGGTTGACCCTCAGCCCCCTCCAGTTCTCTTCCGGGTCAGCGTGTAGTGGCAGTCACAGGGCCCGTCTGTCAGTGTTGACTCAGGAACTGACAACTGACACCGTTAAGAGCAGCCATGGCATCTATGTGTGTGATGACACACATCCGAGCACTTGGGAGGCAGAGGCAGAGGCAGGAGGATCTTTGTGAGTTCCAGGTCAGCCTTTTCTACATGGTGAGTTCCAGGTCAGCCAGGGCTCCATAGAGAGACCCTGTCTCCAACAAAACAAGCAGAACCCAAAACAAAACAACGAAGCAGCCAAGGGGCCAGGGAGGGCTGGAGAGATGGCTCAGCGGTTAAGAGCACGGACTACTCTTCCAGAGGTCCTGAGTTCAAATCCCAGCAACCACATGTGGCTCACAACCATTTATTTGTATTGGAATTTGATGTTCCCTCCATGTGTGTCTGAAGATAATGATAGTGTACTCATATATATTAAAATAAATTAATTAAAATAATAATAAAAAAAGCACCCAGGGTCTTGGGATTCTCACAACAGGATAATAAGGTAGCCTTGTGTTGACCCATTCACCAGAGGAGGAAACTAAGACCTCAGGGGTGGGACTTGCCTGTCCTACTGGTGATGAGAGAGCCTTAGGGCTGCTAGATTCCAAACTAACTAAAAGGCAGAAAAGCTATGGAGAGGAAGGAGGAGGCTGGGAGGGGAGGGAGAGGGGAGAGAGAGAGAGAGGAAGAGAAAGGGAAAGGTGTGGGGAGAGAAGGAAGTTTGTCTTTAGGCCAGGCTCTGCCTCCTCTTGTGCCACCTGCAGAGGAAGCTGAGGTCAGAGGTGAAAGTGTCAAAGGTCTTCACC
The DNA here is from genome assembly GCA_036184795.1 of Tokudaia tokunoshimensis. Lineage (NCBI taxonomy): Eukaryota > Metazoa > Chordata > Mammalia > Rodentia > Muridae > Tokudaia > Tokudaia tokunoshimensis. Next base: position 141,857,111 of record BTHU01000004.1, read on the forward strand.
TGTTCCCGGGGCCTCTCTGTCCCTTCCTGGCCGAGTGACATGGGGAAGCTGGTTCACCTCTTTGGCCCTCTTTCCACATCAAACAGTGGGGTCGTGTGTTTAACATTTTATCTTTGAGACTGGGTCTCACATCGCCCAGTTCAGCCTTGAACTTCTGAGCGCTAGGACTACAGGTGTCATCGAGTCCAGTTTAGCAGACTCCTCTGTGACCCAGGAGGAAGAGTGTCCCCCAACCCAGTGCTCTTGGTTTGTTGCTGGGGACAGAGAGGAGTCTGGAGGCCTCTGGAATCTCTCCATCCAACTCTAGGATGGGCTGGTGCAGGCCATGGGCTGGGAGGAAGTGACGCCCACCTTGGAAATTCCACACCCAGCTGCAGCTGAAGGTTGTGAATCTGAAGAGGGTGATGGGTTTCTCAAATCCTCTGGACTCCAGGTCGTTGAAAACCAAGGTGACCGGGCCTGCAAGGTCCCCAGAGTCACCCTGAGCTTCAGCCAGAAATACTGTGACCTCATCACAAGTGAACTCCCACGTGGGGACTATGTAGGGACAGTGTGACCAGCAATGTGCCACAGGCAAGGCACAGTGTGGGGACTGGGTGGAGTCCCCAAGCCTCATGCGTGGCTGAGGGTTGGCACATCTAGGGCTCAGGGAAGACCATGGGGATGGTTCTGAGCATTTATTGTGTGCCAGGCAAGTGCAAAGCAATTTGGGAAGTGGTGCCCAGAGAGGTAGAGACACTTGCCAAGGTTTGCACAGCTAAGAAGCAACTGAGTGTGGCTCAGAACGAAAGTTATGTCACACCATTAGGTGGTGTCATGGTGGTGGTGGTTATGGTCATTGTTGCTGATGTTGCTGGTGCATCTGTGTGTATTGAAGGTCAGAGTACAACCTTCAGGGGTCGGTTCTCTCCTTCTGCTGAGTGTTTCAGTGACCAAACCTAGGCTTGCACGGCAAGAATTTTACCTTCTGAGCATCTCGGCAGGCCATGTCCCCTTGGAGCCTTGCTGATATGGGGAGAGGCACATAGCCCCCAGGAAGTGCCTTTCGTCTTAACCATGGTCTTCTGTGAGTGCCTGGGAACTCACTCAGGGCTCTGGGGCTGCAACCTGGGGTCCCTCCTGCCTAGGGTCACCCAAACAGTCACATGTCCTGATTCCCTTGTGAAGGCTCAGGCTCCCCCAGCCTGCTGCTTAGGACTTGCCTGACGAGAGCTACAGTCAGCAACAGCACCAGTTCTGCTGCGTGACAAACATGCCCGCACGAGGCCTCGATATCCAACCCTGGAGAGTGAGGCCAGCCTGGTACGTCCTTGGTAAAGGGCCATGGGTAGGCAGGGCCACGAGCCATCCTGTGAACCTTCTGCCGTGGGAAGGGAGAGCCCCTGGCCACGTTGAGTGGATGCTGGGCTGGAGGCCACGCATCAGGCCGAGGCTGGCACCCGCCCAGCCGCCAGGACACACTCCTGAGTCACTGTTTCCCCGCATTGCCAAACCAGGCGGGAAACTGGGGAGCCAGGGCGGAGTCAGGGAGGGGAGGCTGCGGGGAGCTGAGACCTCTGTCTTAGCCCTTGTTGTGCAGGACGGACACAAAGCCACCAGCCAGACAGAAAAGGAGCCCTGCGGGACTAGAGTGGGGTGCTGGCACCCCAGATTACAGGCAGCTCCCTCGATCCTTCCCATCTCTCAGAGCCTCCCTCCCCATCAGCCACACATACAACTGTGCTTCGCAAGTTTCTGGAGTTTATTGAGCAGGCTCCGTGGCCTCTGGACCATCCCGAAGGGTCTGGCTAACTGCTACCCCAGAGCCATGTCCTCGTCACATGGCTTTCAAAGTGTAACCTTCCTAGTGCGTCCATCGTCTCCAGCTTGACTAGCCTCTGTTATTCTGCCTGGATGGTACTGAGAACACACAGTGGCCCTGCCCTGGACACCCAGGATAGAGAGAACAGAGTGGACAGCCACCTGCTCCCCAGAGCTGATACTTTAGAACAGGCTGTGTCGTGACAGGGTCAGCAGGGACAATGAAGGCCGCAGGAGTGGCAAGTGCAAAGGCCCTGGGGCAGGACTGTGGTTGGCATGATATGGGGGCGGCTGAGGCCAGATGTCTGGATCTGGGAGGAGAAGGCAATGAGGTCAGCAATGGGGCAGGCAGATTGAGCAGGATTTGAGGCTGGATCTGATAGGTGGGGGGTCTTGGGGGTCCTGAATAGAGGGGCCTTGGAGGCATTAACACCTGGTTAGATTTCTTTAGACTTGGGGGATGAAACACCTGTATTCTTGAAAGATTTCAGAGAAGGGCTGTGAAAGACAGGATATGGGAGCCACAGTGCCCAGACCTGAAGGCAGATGGGACTACCATCTGGCTCAGCCTCCAAGGATGGTCAGGGGCCAAGCCCAGGGGGTCTGTCACACACAGACGCCCACACAGACACACACACTCCTACAGACACATAGATGCAGATACACACAGACACTGATATACACAGAGACACACAGTCATATACACAAATAGATACGCACAGAGAAACACACGGACACAGTCACAGACACAGAGACACACACATACACAGACAGAGACACACACAGTCATATACACAGATAGATACACACAGAGACACGCACAGACACAGTCACAGAGACACACACAGACACAGACATACACACAGACACAGAGACACACACAGAGACACACACACACAGAGACACAGACACAGAGACACACACAGACACACAGTCATATACACAGATAGATACAGAGAGACACACACAGACACACAGTCATATACACAGATAGATATAGAGAGACACACACAAACACAGACACAGAGACACACACAGACACAGACATACACACAGACACAGAGACACACACACACAGAGACACAGAGACACAGACACAGAGACACACACAGACACACAGTCATATACACAGATAGATACAGAGAGACACACACAAACACAGACACAGAGACACACACAGACACAGACATACACACAGACACAGAGACACACAGTCATATACACAGATAAATATACACAGAGACACACACAGACAGACATATGCACAGTCATATACACACAGACACACACACACAGTCATATACACAGATACATATGATTTGTCTCCTGTGACGGACATTGCCCCACGATAGGCCTGTGGGATACTGGTCAGCGCTCAGTCAGTGACTCACCAGGACTTGCCCTCATCTGAGACAATCACTGCCTCTCCATGTCCAGACCGGAAACCACCTCTGACCTGCCGGGGAGACAAGAGCTGGGCAGAAAGGGCAGAAGAGCCAGGCAGCCTGCGGGGACAAGCCTCGGGAAGACCCCCAGCTTGCCACCAGCCTTGTGATGCCCTCCTGGGCTGAGGTAGCACTGGGAAGGTCCCGGCTTCTCTGTTGGAGCCTCAAGTACATCAGTGGTGAGGCGCTTGGGTCCTCAGAGTGTGTCTCATCTACCCACCGTGTTTTCCTCTTTCACTGTGGGCTCTGGTCTGTTCTAGCATCTTCCAGTCCTTTCTACTCTGTTGTCCTACTTAATTAAAAAACATTGAGCATCTATTATGTTCCAGAGAATAGGGTTTGTTTATCTGCTTGTTTGTTTTTGAGATAGGATCTCATTATGTAGCCCTAGCGGATGGAATTCAGAGAAATCCACCTGCTTCTGCCTCTCAAGTGCTGAGCCACCCCACCTGGCCCCACGGAATAGGTATTTTTTTATTGTTCACTCTTTTGTTTTGTTTTCTTTAGATTAGTATCTCTTGTAGACCAGATGTTCTCAAACTCTTTTTCACTTTTGTTTTTATTTCATTTTTTTTGGTTTTTGTTTGTTTGTTTTTGAGATGGGGGGGTTTTTCCATGGTAGCCTTGGCTAGCCGAGAACTTGATACTGTAGCCCTGGATAGCCTCCAACTCATATAGTTCATTCTGCCTCTGCCTTCCAAGGATTAAAGGTGTGTGTCTCCACACTTGGCTGCCGGTGAAGACAAGCTTTAGAGGAACACAAGGCTCTGGCAGCCTGGAAGCCAGAGAGAATGTTCTAGCCGGATGGTGGTGGCGCACGCCTTTAATCCCAGCACTTGGGAGGCAGAGGCAGGCGAAAGGCGGACTTCTGAGTTTGAGGTCAGCCTATTCTACAGAGTGAGTTCCAGCCTATTCTACAGAGTGAGTTCCAAGACAGCCAGAGCTACACAGAGAAACCCTGTGTGTGTGTGTGTGTGTGTGTGTGTGAGAGAGAGAGAGAGAGAGAGAGAGAGAGAGAGAAAGAATGTTCTTACCGTGTACACAGTGGTGATAGCTGAAGAAGGGACAGGTGCTTCTCACGGTGAGTGAATGGGGCTCCAGATGGCCTCAAGACGGCCACTGAGCAGAATCCTGAAGGGAGTGGTGAGGAGGGAGCTCTGTAGACACCTGAAGGACAGGAAAAGCTTCCAGCCAACAAAAACAGCAAGTGCAAAGGCCCTGGGGCTGGAATGTGCTTGGTGTGTTCAGGGAGCATCCGGAAAGCTAGAGTTAGGAGCCGACAGCTTCGGGGCCAGCCAGGACACGGAGTGGAGCTATGTTGTCTACACGCTCCCCTCACTTTAAAGGCTTTCCATGATGATCTCGCCTTTTCAATCAGCCCTAGCCGCCAGCTCACCCCTGAGGATGCATGGGCAGGCAGAGGCCGGAGCTGGGCCTGGATACATGGTTGTAGGGCTTCCGGCTTCCTTCCTGACCTGGTCAGCTGTCCAGGCCTAGGACTGACGCCATTCAGTCCTTCTGTCTTCCGTTCAGTCCATCCATTCGTCCCCAACTGCTCCTCAGCTGTGAAGTGACAAACCGCTACAGGAGGGCCAGCGATGTGACCCGTGGGTAGAGCGTTTGCACACAGCCCCGGGATCCCCAGTGCTAACTAAATAAACTGTGTCATGTGCTGGTACCACACACCTATTAGCCGAGTACTGGGGGCCTGAGGAGAGGGATCAGAAGTTCAGGGTCATCTAGACTACAGTCCTTGTCTCCAGAAAAAAAAAATTATGGTATAGTTGGATGTGGTGTTGTGCTTCTGTAATCCTAACAGTTGAGAAGCTGAGGCAGGAGGATTATATAGTGAGTTCGAGGTCACCCCTGTCTCAAAAGAGCAAGTATAATTGTAGGGCTGCCTGTGCACACCACCCCCTATGTGGCCACATGTGGTCCCTGAGGCCAAGTAGGCTGAGTTCCCATTGGCCCTGCTGGCCTGACAGGTGGTCCTGTTCCTTCCTCCTGCGTGAGGGATGCAGGTATGACAAGTGCCAAGCACCCGGCTCAAGTCACACAGGGACACTTGGCATCAGCTCTGGCTTCTGTGTTTACATCTGAGAATCCAGGACCCTGAAAGGGAAGTGCCTTGCCTGGGACCATCCACCAGGACGCCGGCTGACCCCAGACTTGAGCCTCCCAAACTCCTCCGCCCTCACAAGGCTTGCAAGCTGATCCCTCCCGAGTGAGCACTTCTAGGCAGGTCTAGCTGAACGAGGCCTTTGGAAGCTCGGTAGAGCCCCAGAGGTACCAGGGCCTTAGCCACTCACTCAGGAGGCTTCCTCCTGTGAGGCCAGCACCTGCTGTCCCTTCCCCTGCATTCAGCAGGGTCAGATACTCCAGGGCCTGCAGGTGCTCCAGAGACAGAGACGGAAGGGTGGAGCAACGGGGAAGTGGCTGTTGCCATGGAAACCAGACAATCTGAGTAGGACTGGGAAGCTTGTGGGCTAAGACATTCAGTTCAAGCCTCATCGAGTTCAAAGGGGGTCCATTCCTCACCCCTGTCCCTCAGGGGTTCTGCCTTGGCTTTAGGATTCCCAGGGGTGTGGTACCTGCCTGTCAGGTGTCAAGAGCCATGGGATCTCTGGGCACCTTAGAGAAGTACCCAGTGCCCTGAGTGTCCTCTGCGTCACACCTGGGGACATACACGAGGAGAGCAAGGAGGGGCCACAGGAGAGCCAGGCAGGACAGGGAGAAAGGGCCAGCAGCCTGGGAAACTCATCTTGTCCAGCTTCTGGCGCTGCCAGGACCTTAGTGGATAAAAGGCTTTCTTCAAGCAGCCTTTGCCAGCCTGGCAGGTGTCATTTCCAGGCCAGTGGCTGCTGATACCTGTCATAGGAGGTGTCAGTGCCCACCTGAAAGTTCCAGAATGTGGTCAGGAGGAGGGGGCTCCAGAAGAGGCTCGGCAAGAGAAGGTGGAGGTTGGTGATACCGCCCTGCTCATGTCTGTACACCCAGTTCCCCAGGCACACCCTGGAATACTGCAGACACTCCGACAAAATCTGCAAAATGGCCAGGCACAGTGGGGCACGCCCTTAAGCCCGGCACTTGGGAGGCAGAGGCAGGAAGATTTTTCTGTTAGTTCAAAGTCAGCCTGGCCTATTAGCAAGCTCCAGCTTCAGGGCAGCCAGGACTACATAGAGAGGCTCTGTCTCAAAAAACCCAAATTCATTAATAAATACAATGGATTTGGGTTTTTTTTTTTTTTTTTTGGTTTTTTGACACAGGGTTTCTCTGTGTAGCCCTGGCTGTCCTGGAACTCACTCTGTAGACCAGGCTGGCCTGTGAACTCAGAAATCCTCCTGCCTCTGCCTCCCAAGTGCTGGTTTTAAAGGCGTGCGCCACCACCGCCCGGCTAATACAATGGATTTGTAAAATAAGCCAGGTGTGATGCTTAATAAGCCAGCATGTGATTCCTGGACTCAGGAAGCTGAGGCAGGAGGAGAGCTTTGAGTTCTAGACCATCCTGGACTGCAAAGTAAGACTCCTTGTCATGACAAAAAAAAATAATAATTGTAAAATAATAATAATTTTAAAAAAGCATAAACCATCAGCTGCTGTACTGACTGGTTGTATGTGTCAACTTGACACAGGCTGGAGTTATCACAGAGAAAGGAGCTTTAGGTGAGGAAATGACTCCATGAGATCCAGCTGTGGGGCATTTTCTCAGTTAGTGATCAAGGGGGGAGGGCCCAGTCCATTGTGGGTGGTGCCATCCCTGGGCTGGTAGTCTTGGGTTCTATAAGAGAGCAGGCTGAGCAAGCCAGGGGAAGCAAGTCAGTAAGGAACATCCCTCCATGGCCTCTGCATCAGCTCCTGCTTCCTGACCTGCTTGAGTTCCAGTCCTGACTTCCTGTGGTGATGAACAGCAGTGTGGAAGTGTAAGCTGAATAAACCCTTTCCTCCCCATTTTGCTTCTTGGTCATGATGTTTGTGCAGGAATAGAAACCCTGACTAAGACAGCTGCTCAGACTCTGGGCTTATCCTCATGAGGGAAAGTCACTTTATGTACAAAGAAGCTTCACACAGAGAGGTTTAGGAATTTGCCCAAGGCCACACAGTTAGCAAGTAATAAGCAGGACTTGAACACAAACTTATTTACAAAGGTTTGCTATTTAATTTTTTATTTTTTGCATGTGTGGTGTACGTGTGTGTGTGTGTGTGTGCGCATGTGTGTGCATGTATGCTTGCATGTATGTGGAAGCCAGAAGCTGACATTAGGTCTCTTCCTCGGTCACTTCCACTTATATACTGAAGCAGGCCTCTCTTCAGCTGAACCCAGAGTTCATCTTCACCTAGTTGTCTAGCCTGCCTGCTCTGGGAATCCTTGACTGTGCCAGCCCCGAGTCCTGGGGTTACAGGCTGGGTCAGCTTGCCCTCCTTAAGTGGGTGCTCTGGTCCTCATGCTCGCCATGTAGACACTCGACCCATTAAGCCATCTCCCTAGCCCTTGTTTAATTAATGTACTAATTAATTAAATGTTGATGTCCTGGAATTCCCTCCGTAGACCCAGGCTGGACTCGAACTCACATAGTTGCCTACCTCTGCCTCTGCTTCCAAGTGCTGGGATTAAAGTCATGCACCACCATGTGCTCAAACCCAGAGACTAAGCACTCTATTACTGAGTTATACCCCTGGCCCCCTCACAAAGTTACCAGCCTTGAACTTCTGATTTTCCTGCCTCAGCCTATGTCATCAGGAATAACAACTATTCCATGGACCAGGGTGGAGGGGGCAGGAGTTCATATAAACTGTCTTACTTGTTTTTTACTGTGTCTATTTTTACCTGGCACACAGTAGGTGCTCAATAAATATTTGTATAAATTACAAACACACTGAGAAGTTGCTTCTCCTCAAGCCTCAGTTTACTCATCCATGCAATGGGCACACTACAAGACCTCTATGGTATCCATTCTACGTGTTTGTTTGGGGACAGTGAGATTTAAGGTGACTGGATTGTGTCCAGTTCTGGCCCTAAACTGTGTGGTCCTGGGCCTTCTCTCAACCTCCAAGTCCTCATCCATGGTATGGGGGTTTGGCTCCTGGGACACTGAATTCTCCCAGCTCTCTCTGGGTGGGCAGCAACTGGTTTGGGGCTCAAGCTCCTGAGGTGAGGCCCCTGGCCCTCCATCCACCCTTACAAGGTCCCAAAGCAGCCATTACCCCAGAATGCTTCAGGCTTCCTGGGCAAGCTCCAGGGTGGATGCTTGTGCCTGGACTGTCCAGGCTCCCAGACACCTGAGGTGGATGACATGTCTACTGAGACCAGCCTGGGGACCCCTTCCACACCTTCTGAGTACCAGGAATCCTGCAAGATGGGAAGCCTAGTGGTTACTAACACTCAGCCGTGGGAAACAGAGGCTCACGTGCAGAAGCCTCTCCTCAGACTCCCTCCTCTCCTGCCAGTTCATCCCTCTCAGCTTGTGTCTTACCCCTCACAGTAGGCCACCTACCCTGTGCCCTCCTGGACCCCCATGGCCTAGCCTCCCTTTTCACATCTGAGGTGACGTCACTGCTACTTTGCTGGCAGATTCTCTGTCCCTAGATGTAACATCAGCCTGGCCTTAGTCTCGTTTTGACACCTTGCACAAGGCTCCACAAATCCCCACCTATCAAACCCACTTGGCCATGGCTAACATGGTATACAGTAGGCTTCAGCAAAACCACTAAAGTGACATCAACTCCCTATGGGGACATATGGTGGAGAAGCTGGAAAGACACGCAATCTTGGGTTCAAATTCTGCTTGCTGTGTGAATATGGGCAGGTGCCCTGACCTCTGTTTCTGAACTTCCACTACCAAAATCAGAGATCACTGTGTCCCTGGCGAGCAGAGGACCCTGTCCTGGCAGGTGTCTGTGTGCACACATGTATATACACACACATACACACTTACACACACACTCACACATACACACACACATACACACTCTCACACGTACACACTTATACTCACACACACACACACACACACACACACACACACACACACACACACTGCTCCTGGTGGGGACTTCAGGGAGCAGACAGGCCAGCCCCCACCTGTGTACCCTCCCCAAGCCATGCTGCACCTGCCACAGGTCGCAGAACACACTTCGGGCAGAGGAGGGGGTGAGTGTCTCTGAGAACAACCTGCCATTGTGTCCTGGGGGTGTGGAGGACTTGTGGGGAGTACCTTGGGAGGAGACCACAGGGCCTGAATAGCTGGGGAGGGGGGGAAATGGGGCAGATGCCGGGCAGGTGTCCACAAGCATCTCCCCAGCCTCACCCCTAGGGAAGTGTCCCCATGTGCGTGCCCCAGAACCGGCCCAGCTAGTCAGACACCTCACCATAGCTTCTTGTCCAGAGCCAACACAGGCGTAAGCTGGGGGCGGGCTGGAGGTGGGCGTGGGATTGGGAGCAGGGCCTGGGGAAGGCTGGCCCCCTGAACAACCAGTCACCTCCATATCCCTTCCCTCATCCATAAAGGAGCTGCAGGCAGGCTGAGTGCGTGAGCAGCGTCCACACCCGCGTGGGTTTTCCTGGCACACGCATGCTGCTGGGGGGTCGGGGAGGGGATATGATGGTGCTTTCGATTTCCTACAGATCTGTCTCCAGGGAAGACTTGAACTCCATTCCCCTCTCTCTCTGGAGGGGGATGAAACAGTGTTTCACATAGCCTCTCTAGGCTGGCCTTGAACTCATGATGTTCGGAGAGCACCTTGAACTTCTGATCCTCCTGCCTCAGCCTTCTAAATGCTGGGATCACAGGCGTGTTCCATTACACACCGGACTAAAATTTTTATCTTTCACTCAAGTATTTGTTGAGTACCTACTGTGTGTCAGCTGGAACTGGGGGATGAGGTCTCTGCACTGAGGAAGAAGAATGGAGCCCGTAGGCAGACACCCTCCCCCACCCCCAGAGCCTTCCAGCCTGGGGGTGAAGAGAAAGAATGAACCAGACTGATGGTCATCGGATGGGGTGGAGAGGGCGACTCCCCTCAGGGAGGAGAATAGAGCCCCCTTTACAGAGAAGTGGGGAGCACTGGAGGTGGACCCAGGTCAGAGCCAGCCGGGGTGACAAGGCCCAAGACAGATGTGGACCTAAGCTGTCAGTCTCAGGACCTACCCCCACTCCTAGCATCTGCCTGAGGGGCCGCTCCGTTCCCAGGAGCCAAGGCCAAGGGCCAGGCCGGAGGAAATGGGGCTGAGGCCCAGCAGCAGAGTCTCTCGGGACAGCTAATATCTCTGAGTGTCACTGACAGGACACAGCCCTGGGTGGCAGGGTGGGGGCCGGGCACTCCATAAACAGTCAAGGCTCATAAAACTGATCAAAGCAGCAAGCCTGTCCTAGCCCAGGCCACTTCCTGCAGGGGCCCAAAGCCCCCCAGCTTGTCGGGGGGAATGGAAGGGGGACCCAGGAAAGCCTTTTTCAGTCAGAGGGCTCTCTATGTGTAAGGGATGGTCCCTGAGCCTATGAGGCCCCTGTTTCCCAGCTTGTCTTACAAATCTGGATACCTGCAGCTCCGGGGACAGCCTGTTTCTTACCTTGTGACCTCAGTCAGTGACACCTCTCCCCCACACCCCTGCCCTCAGCTGGAAGATGGGGGAGCCATTGTCCCACTTTAGAGGCCTCAGGCCGTAGAATTTTCTCATTACGATTTATAATTACAGTTCATTATTTGTTGGTAACAGCACTGACCAGGCCCTCACTACATGGGAAGGCTGTGTCCTCACAGTGAGGTTAGGGGTGCGGTACCCACAACAGGCAGGGACTGATGGGAAGGTCTTGCTTCTCATCCCCTCAGAGTGGGACTAGAGGTGAGAGCTCTCCAGGCCTGACTCCGGTGTGTCTGTGCCTCAGCCTGGGGACCCCGGGAACCCTGGGGTGGCTCGCCAGAACTTGGGGCCCCTCTTCTTTGCAGTTAGGTAAGATGGAGAGAGCTGAGGGCTGTGTTGTGAGCACAGGACTGTAATCCCAGCTACTGGGGGAGGCTGAAGCATCATGGGAAGTTTCAGGCCATCCTGGGTAGCTTTTTTTTGAAGTTATACCTCTAAGCCAGGTATGGTAGCATCTATGTATATTCCCAGTACTCTGGAGGCAGAGGCAGGAGGATTGCCAAAGATTTGGGTCCAGCATGGATTACACAGTTCTGGGTCAGTTGGGCTGACTAGCAAGACTTTGTCTCAAAAAAGGAAAGGGCTGGTCATGGCGGCGCACACCTTTTTGTCCCACTTGGGAGGCAGAGGCAGATGGATCTCTGAGTTCAAGGCTAGCCTGGTCTATAGAGTGAGTTCCAGGCTGGGCTACATAAATTCTGTCTCAGAAAATAACAACGAAAACAAAATACGAAAGAAAGGAGGAGAGGGGGTGGGGAAGCCTCATTTTAAAATAAAACCTAAGCCAGGCAGTGGTGGCCCATACCTTTAATCCCAGCACTAAGGAGGCAGAGGCAGAAGGACCTCTGTGAGTTCAAGGCCAGCCTGGTCTACAGAGCAAACTCCAGGACAGCCAGGGCTACAGAGAAACCCTGTCTTGAAAAAAACTGACGTAAAATAAAATAAAACTTAGAAAGAAAGAAAGAAAGAAAGGAAGGAAGGAAGGAAGGAAGGAAGGAAGGAAGGAAGGAAGAAAGAAAGAAAGAAAGAAAGAAAGAAAGAAAGAAAGAAAGAAAGAAAGAAAGAAAGAGAACAAAGGGAGGGAGGGAGGGAGGAAGGGAGGGAGGAATGAAGGAAGGAAAAAGGGTAGGCTGTGGCTGTAATTTGGTGGTAGAGTACTTGCTTGAGGCCCTGGGTTCAGTCCCCAGCACAGAAACCCCAGAAGAGTGGGATGTGGCCACCTCCCAGGTACCTCCTGACAGCTGGGACAGTGCAACAGCTCCCCTCCCCCATCCTCCTGGCCCTCCCTCTGTGCCCTCCGTGAACACTGGGTGGAGAAGCTAAGTCAGACCACATCTCTCCTCTGCTGGGAGGCCCCTCGGATCCACAAAGCCAGAATTCCCAAAGCTCTAGGCCCAGTGCAAACAAGGAGCTCTCAGCTCTGTCCCCAGCTCCTGACGTGTGGGTCTGTGTGGGAGGCAGGACAGGACCAGGAGCTCGGCAGTGGGCACTGTCACCCAAATGAACGAGGGTGAGCAGAACATGGAGGGAGGAAAGCTACAGAACCTGGGATCTCAGCAGGGTCAGGGCAATGGCTGAGGCACACTGAGCACCTACTGTGTGTGATGCACACTGAGCACCTACTGTGTGCCAGGGTCAGGGCAATGGCTGATGCACACTGAGCACCTACTGTGTGCCAGGGTCAGGGCAATGGCTGATGCACACTGAGCACCTACTGTGTGTGATGCACACTGAGCACCTACTGTGTGCCAGGGTCAGGGCAATGGCTGATGCACACTGAGCACCTACTGTGTGCCAGGGTCAGGGCAACGGCTGATGCACACTGAGCACCTACTGTGTGCCAGGGTCAGGGCAACGGCTGATGCACACTGAGCACCTACTGTGTGCCAGGGTCAGGGCAATGGCTGATGCACACTGAGCACCTACTGTGTGCCAGGGTCAGGGCAACGGCTGATGCACGCTGAGCACCTACTGTGTGCCAGGGTCAGGGCAACGGCTGATGCACGCTGAGCACCTACTGTGTGCCAGGGTCAGGGCAACGGCTGATGCACGCTGAGCACCTACTGTGTGCCAGGGTCAGGGCAACGACTGATGCACACTGAGCACCTACTGTGTGCCAGGGTCAGGGCAACGGCGGATGCACACTGAGCACCTACTGTGTGCCAGGGTCAGAGGAATGACTGATGCACACTGAGCACCTACTGTGTGCCAGGGTCAGGGCAATGACTGATGCATGCTGAGCACCTACTGTGTGCCAGGGTCAGGGCAATAGCTGATGTACACTGAGCACCTACTGTGTGCCAGGGTCAGGGCAATAGCTGATGTACACTGAGCACCTACTATGTGCCAGGCTCTACTGTAAGTATTAGATGGTGAAAGAAGAACCTTGAGTGGTTAAACAGACTCAGCCTCGTGGGGCTCTGCACAGGCGCCCATTATGAGAGGAACCCAAGTCCCCAGAACCAGACAATAGATGTCTGGTGACAGAGCTGTGGCCCTGGATGTCTGTCCTCTGGGTATGAGCTTGGTATTCCATTTCCCTCAGTAAAGTGTGGCCACAGCCCATTACACAGTTTGGTAATGTGTGTCTCTCTGTGTGTCTAGTGACTGGGGACAGGCCCTGTTTCACTTTTAGAACCTCGAAGGGGTTTCCCTGGTTGTGGGGAGGAGGTCTTTTTTGTTTGTTTTGAGACAGGGTCTCATGCTACTCAGGTTGGCCTTGAATTCATTATGTGTGGGAGGCGAGCTTTCAATCTTCCCGCCTTTATGGGGTCGCACCCAGGCCACCCCAAGTCTGTGTCTTCCCACCATGCCACCTCCGCTATCCTGCATCGGGCATGCCCTGAACTCCCAGTGATGCCAGCAATAAATCGGTTGCAGGTTGACCTCCTTTACTGAGAGGAAACTGAGGCACGGGAGGAGGAGAAGCATGGCTCAGGGAAGAATTGGAAACCATTTGCAGAGGTCCTGGAATTTTTGTGTGTGCTCGAGAGCTCGAGGGAGGGGGGGCAGGGAATGTAGGGGGAGGGGGAGAAATGCTGAGGTGGAACTCGAGCCTCTTACAGGCTGAGCAAGCATTTTAGCACTCAGGCGGTGTCCCCTGTTCCCTGACCGCTGTCTTCTGGGAGCCCAGCCTTCCCCTCCCCTTCTTCTCTAAGGTCACAAGCAGCTCAGTGGATGAAACATGAAAGAGAAGGCTAGGCTTAGAGGGCCACAGCCGCTGCCCAGGTCACACAGCCTGAGGTAGCGGAGCTTATTTGCCAGTGTTTCCACAAGTGGTGGGGAGCCAGGGGCCAGGATGGACAGGCCCTGCCTGAGGTCAGGCAGCCCTCCTGGGTCCCGGCTCTGCAGAAGCTGGCCTGGAGCGGGAGTCCTGACTCAAAACCTTCTTCCAGAGTCTTCCCACGGCCCCGGTGGGGGTGGGGGACCACTTGGCATTTCCTGTTTATTTGGGCAGGGCCCAGGCAAAGCCTAAGGAGAGACACACAGGGATTTTGTGGTCCTGTCACTCAGGAACTCTCAGCCTCTATCCAGAAGGCAGGGCCCGGGTCCCACATCCCGGGTTCTATTCCCTTGGGCCCAATTCAACTGGGTGTCCCTGTCCCCATCCCGACCCCAGAGTCCTTGTCTCAGATTTCCCCAGTCTGGGGACTTACCATCCAACAATCCAGTGAGCTGACCTCAAGCCCCTGGGAAGCCCCGAGGCCATGAACAGCACTTCTCTGTGCCTCAGTTTCCTTCTCTATTAAACAGAGTCATTTCAAGGGTGAATTAGGGAGTTGTCCACACAGTCTTTAGGGAGCTGTTACCCAAACAGTGGGTCCTGACTCTGACCAAGCGTGCCGTTTCCCAGATAAGAAACTAAGGCCCTGGGAGGGGAAGGGAACCTACTTAAGGACACATAGCTGGGGGAGGCCTGCCTACCTCCAGCCCCTAAGAGGCCCTGCAATGTCAGGCAGGCCCACGATGGTACCCAAGACAAGAACTTTAAACTCCTGCCCTGCCATTGGCTGGCTGCGTGGCCCCTACTCTGCTTACTGTATGACTCGGAGCCTCAGTTTTCACTTCTGTAAAATGGGAGGAAACTAACATGCGAACAGGACGTAAAGAACTGGTAAGGCAGAGGCTGAGCCTGAGCCAGTGACTCACACAGTGTTCTTCCCAGAAGGAAACGTAGTCTGTGGCCTGGGTGGCCCAGGCAGCTGGAGGAAGCCCCCATCTCCAGCCCACCCCAGCTGGCTTTGTTGCCAGCACATCTACAGAGTGACTATTCTGTTTATGCTCCAGGGTGGCCTAGCTGACAGACCTCTCCCGCCCTGCCCCCACCAGGCTGTTGCTCAATCGTGGTGGCCTCTCTCAGCTCCTCCCTCTAGACCCTGTCACCTTCCACACCAGCACCTTCCTGCATCTCTCCCCGGTCCCCCCTCCATGTTCCGTCCACACTAGATCTTATTTTTATTGACTCTCCGAGTCTAAAACAGCATCCTTTAACAGATTAAGCACTCCATAAATATTTGCCCAGCAGAAGAGGATATGTTTGACTGTGTTTGCGCACCCGGAGCAGGAGTCAAAAGCAGCAAGCCTTGCGCACGCCATCGGAGTGTTCCATAGTGAGCTCTCCCCTAGCCCTGTAGACCAGGCTGGGTTTAAAGTCACAGAGACTCACCTGCTTCTACCTCACAGGTGACAGGATTCTAGGTGTGGCCATCACACCCAACGCCTTTCTTCCTCTTTGAGACAGGTCTTGCTGAGTTAATCTATTTACATTTAAAGTTAAGTCTTGTGCCGTCTCAGTTAAGGGTTCCAATGAATGAATGAATGAATGAGTGAGTGAGTGACCAAGCTCCAGGCTGCGGGCTGCTGGGATGGGTGGAGATTGAGGCTTTCCCCCAGCTTCCTTGGGCTACCCAGGCAGGAGAACATGAAACTGAGCTGGCGTTGTTGGCCCACATCTTGGCATCCCAGCACTCTGGAGGCTGAAGCAGCATGAGAGCGGTGAGTTCAAGGCCAGCCTGGGCTATTTATGGTTAGACCCTGTCTCAGAACAACAACCAAAGGAACGTGGTAACCCAGGTGGGGTGGCACCTGTCTGGATCCCAGCACTCGGGAAATAGAGGCAGGAGGAAATAAGCCTAGTGGTGGTGGGCAGGCAAAATCTGAGTTCAAGGCCAGCCTGGTCTACAGAGAGAGAGCATCCCAGGAAGGCTAACACCACAGAGAGAAACCCTGTCTCGAAAAACAAAAACAACAAAACAAAACACAGTTCAAAAATCATAGCTTCATAGCCGGGCGGTGGTGGCGCACGCCTTTAATCCCAGCACTTGGGAGGCAGAGGCAGGAGGATTTCTGAGTTCAAGGCCAGCCTGGTCTACAAAGTGAGTTCCAGGACAGCCAAGGCTACACAGAGAAACCCTGTCTCGAAAAACCAAAAAAAAAAAAAAAAAAAATCATAGCTTCATACTGAATTTAGTCCAGCCTGGGCTACCTGGGACCCTGTCTCGAAACAAAACAAAACCAAACAACCCCCCCCTACAAAACAAAGCCCTTTTTACCCTCACCCCCACTCCTGCAATTGCTAATATCACAGCTGTAGGCTTGGAAAAGGCTGTGTGTGTGTGTGTGTGTGTGTGTGTGTATGTGTATATATGTCTATGTGTGTGAATGTATATATGTATGTGTGTATATGTATAAGTGTGTGGGTGTGAATGTGTATATGTATGTGTGAGTGTGTATATGTGTATGTATGTATGTGTGTATATGTGTGTAGGTGTGTGTACATGTGAGTGTGTGTTCATGTGTGTATATGTATATGTGTGTGAATGTATATATGTATGTGTGTATATGTATAAGTGTGTGGGTGTGAATGTGTATATGTATGTGTGAGTGTGTATATGTGTATGTGTGTATGTATGTATGTGTGTGTGTATATGTGTGTAGGTGTGTGTACATGTGAGTGTGTGTTCATGTGTGTATATGTATGTGTGTGTATGTATGTATGTATGTGTGTATATATGTGTGTATGTATGTATGTATGAGTGTGTTTGTGTGTGTGTGGTGTGTGTGTATATGTGTGTGTATGTGTGAGTGTATGTGTATGAGTGTATATATGTGTATGTCTGTCTGTTCATGTGTGTGTGTTCATGTGTGTGTATATGTGTATATGTGGTGTGTGTGTATATGTGTGTGGGTGTGTGAGTGTATGAGTGTGTATATGTATGTCTGTTTGTGCGTGTCTGTTCATGTGTATGTGTGTTCATGTGTGTGTGTGTTCCGTGTGTGTGTGTGTGTGTGTGTGTGTGTGTGTGTGTGTGTTCCCACCCTGCCTGCACAGCCAGCAACTTCAGGTTGGTGTCCCCGGGTCTGGAGTGCAGTTGGCTGTCCCTGCTTCCCCGTGACCCGGCCTTGGCCTTGCCTTTCCTCTTAGCCTCCATTTACTTCCTCACTTGTAAAGCTTGGGTCCCAGCGGCTGCTTCCTACCTTGCCTGCTGAGAACCAGGAGAAGCAGCCGGGGTCAAAGGGCTCCGCCCAATGCCCAGTTCAGTGCGAGCAACCGGCCAGGCCAGAGCCCGCCGCGCCGCGCCGTGGCCTCAGTTCCTCCTTTTGTAAAGGAGACTGACCAGCATTTCCTCCTGCCGCCGCATCTGCTCCACCCACACCATCCCCTTCCACCTCGGGGCTTCGGAGAAGCGGACCGCCGCGAGGAGAGAGGGACATCAGCTTTATCTCCCCCGACGTGACACAGGGAAACCGGGTTCCTTAGAAGGGGCTGAGCCGCAGACACACCGCTCCCACGCACCTGCCATTCGGTCAGACCGGGCAGCTGGGGCCCTGGCGGCTGCGGGAAAGGTGCGTGGCCCTGGGGGATCCCAGCAGCTTCGGAGATGTTTCCTGATGCCTGCCTGGAAGGAAGGCCCTTGCTCCCTCCCGGCAGAGGAGAAACCCAGGGCCAAGGGGCGTTCCTACTGGCCACCGGCTCCCAGGGGTGGCGACTCTCTTCCTGCCTCTGCCCCAGCTTTGCCCCTGCTGGGAAAGTTCTTCCTCTAGTGGCCTACAGATCTGCCCCCTTCCTAGTGCGGCACACACGTCACTTCCTCAGGGACCTTCCTGACCAGGCACTTGCTCAGAGCCTTGAGGGTTTCCGCTTTCATAAGGCGTGTCCTGCTCAGGCCGAAGGTCTTCTTCCCTGGGGACTTCTTCCCTGAGTTCTGTACCTGAGCTCTGCTCACCTGTCCTGTGGGGTGACCCCTGCCCACCTCGGCACCATCTACAGCTGGGCCATTGCTTCATCCACTCCGTTTTAAGAAAAGGGAGTGTCTGTTCTGTGCGCTGTCGAACCCCTGGGGCTATGATTAGTGTCTAGCACACAGTAGGAGCTTAGCAGTTATTGGGGGTGGGAGAGATAAATCACTACTATTACTTTGTTCCGTTTTTTTTCCTTTTTATGTGGCCCAGGCCTTGAGCTCCTGCTCCTCAATGTTGGGATTACAGGTGAACACAACCACACTCTCAGCGTTTGTTCAGTTTTTCAGGCCCTCATTTGGTACTAAGTGCTGGCTGTCCTGGGTTTGGTGACTCAGGCCGTAATCCCAGCATTGGCAAGGCTGAGGCAGGAGAATTGCCAGAAGAACTGAGGCCAACCTAGGCTACATAGTAAAGTTAGTCTGAGGTACATAGTAACACCCTGTCTCAAAAAAAAAAAAGACAGGTCTCATCTGGCTCTGCTCAGAATGGTTGGTAACAAAGTGACAGGTAGGGTCCTGCCCACAGCCAGGAGTGTCTAGTCCTTAAAAACAATCACTGTCTGGGAAGGTACAAAGAGGGGTGCTCCGTGCAGGCTATGCTGTCAGAAAGGGATTCTGGCAGAGGCTGGGACTGGCCCAACTACCCCACCCCCAGATGTCATAACTGTGGGCAGCTGAAGTTGCCAAACTCCACCACAGCTGCGTCACCAAGGGCCAAGAAGACCCAAGGCAGAAGGGGGACTGGGCAGGGCCCACACCCAGACTGGCTTCAGCCACAGAATTAGCTGAAGGCTTGCTCCACATCCACCGTTAGTCACTCTGCGGCAGGGCTACGTGGGCACTTGCTGGAATGGACTCTCTTGGCTTGCAACAAAGTTCGGGAATGGTGTCTGAGCTCCCACACTCCCATTTCCCAGAGGACAGAAAGCTGAGGGCCTGACGAGGTCATGGGAACCCTGAGATTTCAGGTCCTCATCTGGTATCTTTCCCTCCTTCCATAACCTGTGTGGATGCCTTCCCGGGTGGGTCTGTCTGTCTGTCTGTCTGTCTCTGTGTGTGTGTGTGTGTGTGTTCTGGACCAGTGATACCATTTTGAGCCCCAGCTTCCCCGTCTATAAAACGGGAAGATAATAGTCCTTACTTTGGAGGCGTGAGCTGGGAATTCAATTAGCTTCTGTGAGCCAGTATACACCCGGTCACCTGTTGGCCACCATCAGGGATAGTCACAAGTGGCAGACAAGGAGGGCAAGTTTGCCTTCTTTTCTACTTTTACTTTTTATTTTCTTTTTTCTTTTCCTTTCTCTCTCTCTCTCTCTTTTTTTTTTTTTGAGACAGGGTTTCTCTGTGTAGTCCTGGCTGTCCTGGAATTCACTCTGTAGACCAAGTTGGTGTTGAACTCAAGAGATCTGCCTGCCTCTGCCTCTGAGTGCTGGGCCACCACTGCTGACCTCATTCTGTCCTTCCTTTTCTTTTTCATGGATATTGACGCTCACCCCAAGGGCCAAGGGTCCAGGGCAAGGAGCCCAAGACCCAGGACATCTACCTGCAGTTGCTAGTCAAGCCGTACAGGTTTCTGTCCAGACATACCAACTCCACCTTCAATCAGGTCGTGTTGAAAACAGTTATTTATGAGCCGCACTAACCGGCCACCTCTATCCCTATCCCAGATGATCCGAAAGACAAAGCTTCCTGGCCACTGTGGCTGTGGGGACCGTCACAGATGTTGTGCATGCGGATTCTGGAAGTGTCCAAAGGGAAGGTGTATGTATTGCAGGTGAGCAGCTGGGCCAAAGTCATGTCCTCAAGGCTGGGGTAAGAGCCTCACCTTTGACCAGCTGGCCCTGGAGTCTCCTATAAATAAATAAATCTTAAAAAAAAAAAACCAAACTGTAGCTATCTTATCTTCAGACACACCAGAAGAGGGCATTGGATCCCATTACAGATGGTTGTGAGCCATCATGTGGTTGCTGGGAATTGAACTCAGGACCTCTGGAAGAACAGTCAGAGCTCTTAACCTCTGAGCCATCTCTTCAGCCCTCTCTTTTTCTTAATAAATGTATATTCAACCTGTTTTTAAAATAATGAAAAGAAGGTGATGGTGGTCTAGGCACCCAGCACTTGGGAGGCAAAAACGGGTATCTGTGAGGCCAGGAGAGTGAGTTCAAGGACAGCCAGGGCTACAAAGAGAAACCCTGTCTCAAGAAAAAAAAAAAGAAAGAAAAAAAAAACAGGAGAGAGAGAGAGAGAGAAACAAATACAATATCTGTAGCTCAGGCTGGCCTTGAATCTTTGACAGAGAGTCCTCCTACCAAGCCTCCTTCATTCTGGGATTACATTCTTGAGCCAGGCTATCCAACAAAGCACAGCTTTTCTTAATTTTTGTTCTTTTCTTTTTTCCCCAAGATTTATTTATTTATTATATGTAAGTACACCATAGCTGTCTTCAGACACACCAGAAGAGGGTATCCGATCTCATTACAGATGGTTGTGAGCTACTGTGTGGTTGCTGGGATTTGAACTCAGGACCTTCAGAAGAGCTGTCAGTGCTCTTAACTGCTGAGCCATCTCTCTAACCCAACAGCTTTGCTTTGCTTTTCTCTCTCTCTTTCTTTCTCTTCTTTTTTTTGGGGGGGGTTTATTTGTTTTATTTTACGTGTGTATTTTGCCTGCATGTATGTGCTCAGTGTGTGTGTGACCAGTGCTCTCGGAGGCCAGCAAGTATGTTGGAGTCCCTGTAGTCTCAGATGGTTGTGAGCTGCCACGTGGGTGCTGGGCACTGAACCATGGTCTTCTGGAAGAGCAGCCAGTGTTCCTAACCACTGAACATCTGCCCGGCCCCTTTTTATTTTTTGAGACAGGACCTGGCAATGTTGCCCAAGCTGCCCTCAAGTTCATAATCCCCCTGCCTCAGCTTAGGTGGAGCTGAGCTGATGGTTCTGGTCCATTCTGATTTTGCCTCCCGCAGGGTTTGCAGGTGCAAACCAGACCCACAGTATCTGCTGTGTTCTCTGCCACTGGCATCTGGAAGGGTGGGTCTGTGGAGTGGATGGGGACTGTGACCTGGGGGACAGGCTGTGGGAAGTGGGTATAGTGGGCAATTTATAAATCCTTTGTGTCACCCACTTCTTCCTATCCCCTCTTCCTTCCCCACGTGCTCCAGGGCAATGACCTGCGGGCCAAGTCAGGTTGGGTCCCCACACCAATCCCTTCACTTACTTTTTCTTTATATTTCTGGGATGGAAGCCAGGGCATGCTAAACAAGCCTTCTACCATCAACTGCACCCCACTCCTTAACCCTCTGTCTCTTTTCTTATTTTGAGACAGGATCTCACTGTGTAGCTCCGACTGGCCTGGAACTCCATAGGCAGACCAGGCTGGCCTTGAACTCACAGAGAAACACCCCCACCCAGACCCCAGCTAATTGCTGAGATTAAAAACATACACTACTCAGCCCAGCCTTGTGCTGACTTTTTATTTTGACACAAGCTTTTTATTCAGTTGCCCAGGCTGGTCTAACCTCACTTTGTAGCCCAGGCCGGCCTTGTTGCCATCCTCCTATCTCAGCATCTTGAGTGGCTGGCACGGCAGACTGTATCATTGGGTACTGTTAGGGCACATGCCAGGCTCGGCTGTAGGTCTTAGGACACATGAACAAGGGGCAGGGAGGAGTCCTTGAAAAGCTAGTGTTGCCGAGGATATCTGTTCCCTAATTGTAGTGCTGGCCAGAGGGGGAACTGGGCGTCAGCTGAGGGTCAGGCAGATGATGATTCTGTGTGTGTGTGTGTGTGTGTGTGTGTGTGTGTGTGCACTCGTGTGTCTGTACGTGGGTACATACACAAGTGTAGGTACCCATGGAGATCGGATGGGGGGTGTGTGGCATCAGTGTCCTGGAGTGAGCCATGGGGTACGGCTGCTGGGATTTGAACTTGGGTTCTCTGCAAGAGCAGCCAGTGCTCTCAATTCCCAGTCAGCTCTCCAGCCCCTCCTACTGCCTTCTCTCTGGCTGGAGTGGGAGCCTGGGCTGGCGGGGGTGGTGGTGGGGAGGAGGAAGGCGGCACAAAGGAAGCTGGAGAAGTCATGGAGTAAGGAGATTTGGAGATTTGGTACGGACGGAAGGAGCTTCGTGGCTGCACGCCCTGAGGTCCCTGGAAGCAAGCCTAGGACATGGGATTGAGGGCAGGGGCCCAGGTCAGTATCAACAGCACCTCCCTATGGAGGACATTGGGCGGATGGCCTTCATCCCAGGAAATGGTCACCATGGTGACAAACAGCCCCTTCTGGGAATGGAAACACCCCCACAGCCCTACCACTGCCACAGATGTCATCTGGCCAGCCCACAGTGGAAGCAAGCCAGCTGTGCACCACTGGAGGCCTGTCAAGATACCAGATCTCTCCAGAATGCTCTGCAGCCCAGAGAGAGGCAACATGGTGAGGGTGTTTGGGACTCAGCCCTCGGAGGCTCAGCTCTGCTGTCAACTTGTAGGATGTCAGGCATGTTCGTCACCTGTGCACTTACGTCTCCTCTGATGGGGACCGAGATGACGGGGGGTGGGGGGCAGCTTCCCGATGGAATCTCTCGCCCATGTGATCAGTGCATGGGAAACAGTCAGACATATGGGTGCACAGCAGGACACTTCACCCAACCCCCTTGCCGCAGCAGCCTCGAGCTTCACTGTCAGGAGCTGCAGGCTTCGTCCTGGGCGCTCGAGGGAGGGGCAGGACAGAGGGAGAAGCCAGATGTGGTGACACAGGCCTAGAATCCTGGCACTCAGGAGAAGAGGAGGAAGACAGTTCCGGGCTCGTCTCGGCTATATCAGCAATGATAGTCTAAGGACCAGCAGGTACGCCTCACAAGTAGAGAGCTTGCGCAGCATGGGAAAGTCCCTGGGTCCCATTCCCAGGACTGAGAGAGAAAAAAAAAAAATCTGGAGCCGCAGCTCAGTTGGGAGAACTCTTGCCCGGCGTGCATAAAGCTCTGGATTCCGTCCCTCACAGCATAAACCTGTCATGGTGGCTCAGATTTGTAATCCCAGCATGCAAGAAGTAGGAGGATCAGAAGTTCAAAGTCAGCCCCAGCTCCACAAAGAGCTTGAACTCAGGCTAGGATACATGGAGCCCAATACTGATACACTCCCCTCATCCCACCACAAGAAAGGAGAAGGTTTCTGTGGGTGGGTGGGTGCTCCCACCCCAGTCAGAGCCTTCAGACCCTGGTGACACTGGTTTCCTCTGTCCCCCTCTGTGCTTCGCTGATGGAGTCAGTATTTCTTTCTACTTTCATGTTCTGAAAAGGCATTCTTCCCTTGGGGAAGCCCCAGATCCTGGCCCGCAACTCCACCCAGAGCCCTGGCCTGCATGTGGCCTAATTCCCTCCTCTGTGGATCGTGGGATTCTGAGCTGCTGGGCTAGAGGCGGGAGCTGGGGGAAGAGAGGGGACTTCTCAGAGACCCCCTCCCTCCTCCCAGCACAGCCTGGGATCCAGTGGTGCAGGGGTGGGCGCTGGATCCCATCACTGATGAGAACTCCTAATACCCCTTGGCCTAGCTGCTAATCACTTCCAGATTGGTCGGGTCAGGGCCAGGGCTGCAGCCGCCCGGCTCCATAAACAGCCCGGCATTCCAGATGGCGGCTGGCTCCAGCCTGGCGAGCAGGTTCACGGGATGGGGGGGTGGTGGTAGCAGGTGGAGGACCCTCCCCACCAGCCAACTTCAGAGCCCCAGCCAGTTAGGGACCCTGGGTCAGAAAGGCCCCTTGGAGAAGCTGTTGGTCAGAGGAGGGAAACTGAGGCCAGAGGAAGCAGAGGCAGGGACAGAGAGGCAAGCATGCTTCAGTACCGGGGACCCAGCACACAGCGGACCTGCCCAGCGACAGAGACAGGCCCATCCTCCCCCTAGCGAAGTAAACGGCTAAATGGCTCCCCTCTGGGCCTCGATTTCCTCTTAGGTCAGTCGGGAAGGCTGAAGTTCCATAAAACATTCAAGCTATGCTGGGTACACAGCTGCCAATCACACCTCTCCTCATCCTCCAGCCTGAAAGCCCTAAGGCCCCCTCTTCCAGGAAGTGCCCTGACTGCTCCCACACCTCTCCCTTTGTGCCAGCCACCATCCAAACAGTGCCCACGGTCTTAGAGTCTCTAAGAAAAAGGAGAAGGAGACGATGGAGGAGGAGGAGAAGGAGGAGGAGGAGGAGGAGGGAAGAAACAAGCGGTTGTGAGGCAGCAGAATTTGCTGACAGTGCAGTGCAGAAGCCAAGAGACCCTCTGTTTCCTCTTAGAGCAGATGGTGAGGTCCCAGCCTGCTGTCCCAGGCTGGAACTGTGTAATGATCCACCAGAGGAAGGGACAGAGAAGCTAGCCAGTTTCCCAACTGGGCAAGAGTAGTCTAGTCCCAGGGTCCCCCTGCCAGGCGTGATGGGGTCTGCTCTGAGAAACCACACAGCTCCCGAGGGCCTGAGTCCATTTCCACCATTTCAGCCTCCCAGCCTAGCGTCTGGCACAGAGTGGTGGCCTTGGGAGAGACCGATGGGACTAGGCACCTGGGGAGCTCTAGGCTGTGCGAGCTCCCTGGCCAGCACTTTACACATGGAAACTTCTCGAAGCTCTGAGTGTATGGCAGCTGGATGCCCGGTCTGAGGCCCAGAGTGACTTTCTGAAGGGCATGTAGCTGGAGCCCGGATCTCATCCCTGTAGGAACTCAGGGATACGTTGAGTTCCACCCACTCACCCCAACCCCCCATTGGGGGGGGGGTCCGAACCACAGTCAGGGCCTGGCTGGGGGTGGGGGAACACTTCCCAGAGCCCCCCTCCACCGCAACACACCCGCCCGGGCTTCGGATTTCAGCCAGCCTTGGGGTGAGCGGCCTGTTCTGCCCTGCGCCCGGGAGGAATGTTCGCGGTGGCATGGGCCCGGGTCCGAGAAGAAAGGCAGCCTTGTGGGCGAAAGGTGAGCCGCTGGGTGGGCGCGGGCGTGTTTACCCAGGGCCGGGCGTGTGGCTCGGGATGGCGCCGCTGTCAGCCGCCGGCCGCCTGGGCCTCTGCTGGCCTCCAGATGTGCGCTGGCTCCAGCCGGCCGGGCCCCCACCCCACGCACAGAGGGGCTTTATCAAAAGCGGCTGTGAGGAGGCCCGGGAGGCTGCCTGGCTCCAGCCTGCTGGCTCTGCGCCCCACCCGGCCTGCAGCAGCCAGAGAGAGCCCAAGGCAGCAGCTCCCCTCCGCACGGACGGCAATCCCGCGTGCCTGGGGGGTGGGGCGGGGGTGACGATGACAGAGGGACCCCCGGGGGACGAGAAAGACGGGGCTCGGGGCTGTGGGGTGGGCAGAGGCCGATCGGTGCAGGGCTCGTTAGGCTGCCCCGCTTCTGGGGCAGGAGGTTGGATGGGGCTGGCTGGCGAGGGCGCTGTTCTTTATGGTTTCTCGGTAATAATAATAACTTATAGCCCCAAAGTAAATAAATAGAGACCAAGACTCCCGCCGGCTGCCGCCTCAGCCCTACTGCCCCAGCCGCTTTCTATGGCTAGTCAGAGTGCATCCCAGAACTCCTTCCTGTTTCGGTTTTTTAAACCATATAAAACACACACGGTTCGAGGCTGGAGGTGTGGAAGGGCGGCAGGGACCTCATCCTGTGGGCTTGAGAAGGCCTGGGAGCCGCGTGCGTATCCTCTACTCCCAGTCTACCCATTTGGGGCTCTAAAGCGAAGTCATTTTCACAGCTGTGTAGTACTCCACAGTATGAATCTCCTTGTTTCCTAGGCCTGTGGTGGTGGGCGTCTAGGCGGTTCCCTGTGGCACAGACTGTAGACCGCCCGCAGTGTACTCACTGTGTTGGTGGTCCAGGGCTGGGGGAGCATTTTTCTGGGCTTTAGTAGCAGTGTGAACGGCGATATCTTTCCTCCTCCGAGGGCAGTTGCCCACTTACCCTCCCCAAAGCCTGGTGTCTTAGTCACTCGGAGGCTGCAGGACCGGAAGGAACCTGGAAGTGGGAGGGAGATGCCCCCTGCTAAAAGCTGCACCGAAGAATCTTTCTTGTTTGTTTGTTTGAGGCAGGGCCTCTCTGTATAGCTTTGGCTGGCCTAGAACTCACTCTGTAGACCAGAGGTCTCAACTCACAAGAGATTCACTTGTCTCTGCCTCCAGACTGCTTCCATTGATGTGAGCCACAAGGCCCAGCCATAGAAACTTTTGTTTGTTTTTAGTTTTTTTGAGACAGGGTCTCACGGTGTAGTTCTTCTTTGTCCGGGAACTTGCTCTGTAGACCAGGCTGGCCTCAAACTCAGAGATCTGCCTGTCTCCATCTCCCAAGTGCTGGGATTAAAGGAGTCTCCACCACCACCACCAGCAGCAACAGCTGATTATTTATTTACTTTAATAACCTGCGTGGCTGTCTTCATTTGAGCCCAGCTGCCCACAGAGGCAAGAAGAGAAGGAGCTGGGAGTTGAACTTGGGTCTCCAGGAAGGGCAGCAAGCACTCTTAACCACTGAGTCAGCTCTCCAGCCCCGGAAACCATTCTTTTGTTAACAAATAAACATTTCCAAGTAGGGCTGGGGGTTGTGGCTTAAACACCTATGACCTAACTTGTTCGGAACCCTGGATTCTATCCCAGGCACCCACTCCTAAAATCCCAAGTCTGTGAAAATGTACATGTTGATACGGGGAGACATGTTGATACGGGGAGACATGTTGATACGGGGAGACATGTTGATACGGGGAGACACTCTAGGGAGCTTAGAAAGCTGGGTGGAGGGGACACAGGTAGGAGGAGCTGGCCAGTGTGGAAGGCCGGGGACCAGAAACCCACAGGTCAGCTCTTGCTTGGTGGCCTGACCAGGCCAGCCATTCTCCCGTGGGGTCTCAGAGGCTGTAATTAAAACCTCATCCAGTTCTGTAATTGTTGGTTCCGCCCCTGCCAGCCCCTTCCCGGAACTGGATCTCCAAGGCAGACCCCATCTGGCCTGGCCAGTTACCGTTCTGTCCCCAGAGCACACAGTAGGTGCTTGTAGCTGATTTGAGTTGTGTTTTCTCCTAGTTCACCCCCAGAATAAAGGGAAGAAACGTTTGTCTCTATGGTTATTTGTTTGTTTTAGTTTATTTAGATTAGGTCTCCAGTAGCCCAGGCTAGCCTCAGACTCCCTCTGTGGCTGAGGATGACCCTGAGCTTCTAGTCCTCATGCTTCCACCTGCGGGCTTCTGGGATTACAGACGTGTACTTCAGGATCCCCACGAGGAACAGGACAAAGGCTAAAACCAAGAGCTTCTGCAGGAAGAGTGAGGCAGGGTGAGGCGCTTACCCTCACGGGGTGGGGTGGGGGGGCTTCAGGGAGCCGTGAGAAGGCTGCCCCTCCACTTGATGACCTAGGGGGAGCTGGATGGGAACCAGCTGGCAACACCCCGGGCATTACTGTTAGGGCAGGACTTGAGACATCATGGAAACAAGCCCCACAGACAGTGAACAAGCCCCTCAGAAGTGAAACCAGTACCCACTGACAACTTCCAGAGAAGCTGCAGTTAGCACTTGGTCCCTTCAGGCGCAGCCCAGAGTCAGGCAGGTGGAGGGAAGTTCCCCACCTGTCTGCCCTCAGTCCTTCTTGTTGTGGTTCTCCAAGTCAGCAGGAGGTAGTTCAAGAAAGGGCCCAAAGCCTGGCTGTGTCCCGTTCCCCACTGAGCCTCAGTTTCCCCATCTGCAGGTGAGGGAAAGGTCACCTGTCTTTGCCAAAGCTGTTGCGGAGAGTAGGGGCTAACAGACTCAGTAGGTGCTCGCTGAGGGACGAGGGCCCAGGGCCTGTGTTTCCTGGACACAGACCTGACCTAAAGCAGAGCCTGGGCTTGCCAAGTTCTGATCCGCTCCTGCCTGAGGCCTGTCCTTGGGCCCCTCAGAACTGTGGCACAGGGGTCCTCAGAGGGAATCAGTCTATGTTTCCTGCTATGGAAAGGCCTGGAATCAAAGCTGACTTGGGCCAGGAGGGTTTTGAAAGTGGCTGTGGTAGGGAAGGGGTGTGAGATCCCAGTGTCTCTGTCCCTCTGGCGAACCCATTGGCAGAAGGGGGGAGTTGAGTGGACAGCTGCTAACTCCAGAGCAGCTGAGATCTATCGGATTTGGGAGGCAAAAGTCCCAAGTTTTGGACAAATGTCACAAAGGCACTTTTGTGATCTGAGGTCAGGGAGGGAGGGGCCTGTGGTCTGAGTGCAGACACTCAGCCTTGACTCCCGTCTCCGTTCGATGTCTAGACCTCTGGGTAGCCTTGCGCAGGGTGTTTGACATCTCATGGCATCGACTTCCTCATCTACCAAACGAGGGAAAGGATATCCCTCCCCTCAGGCAGTGATGAAGGCAGTGGTTGCTTGGGAGGAGCTGGTGTAGCCCCTGGGTTTGCTGGGTCTGCCCTGTTAGCTTTCCTACCTCCACTAATCCTGTGGAGGCCTTTTTACTAATCTTCAGTCTCTGAGGTGGGTCCCCATACACCCCCTGGCTATAGTTATGGAAACCAGTCAGGAGAGATGGAAGGACGCATGCCTGGGGTGCACAGCAGGTGGAAGGTAGGGCTGAGATTCGAACCCTGTTCTGCTTTTCCTTCTGTTGTTGGGAAAAACACTGTGACCTAAAGCAACTTGGGGAGGAAGGGTGTATTTCGCCTCCAGGTTACAGAGCATCCTCCTGGGACACCAGGGCAGGAGCCTGGAGCAGAAGCCAGGAAGACGACGCTCTTACGGCCCACCCTGCTTGCTCACACACACATCCCTTTTAGATGTGTGTGTGTGTGTGTGTGTGTATGTGTGTGTGTGCTCACGTGTGTGCATGAGAACACACATGTATGAGAGGACAACTTGTGGAACTTGGTTCTCTCCTTCCATCATGTGGTACCCAGAAAATAGACTAAGGTCCTTAAAATGCAAGCCACTTTACCAGCTGACCCTCAGTGGTCTTTTCTTCTTTTCTTTCTTTTGTTTGTTTTGGTCTCTTAATGTGCCCCTGGCTGTCCTGGAACTTTATATGCAGATGAGGCTGGTCTCAAACTCACAGAGATCCAGATTGCTGAGATTTCTTTTGTTTGTTTTCGAGACGGGGGTTTCTCTGTGCAATCGCCTGGGCTATCCTGGAAGTCACTCTGTGGACCAGGCCGGCATCAACCTCACATAGAGATCTGCCTGCCACTGCCTCCTGAGTGCTGCGTTTATAGGTGTGAGCTGCTATACTCAGCCGCTACGGTTGTTTTTGTCTTTTGAGACTGGGTCTCCATACGTAGGGCTATATGTCCTAGAACTTGCTCTGTAGACCAGGTTACCTTCAAATATACAGACATCTGCCTGCCTCTGTATCCAGAGTTATGGGATTAAAGGTGTACGCCCACCATCCTGGCTTCAGCAACCTTTCTTTTTTTTCTTTTTTCGAGACAGGGTTTCTCTGTGTAGCCCTGGCTGTCCTGGAACTCACTTTGTAGACCAGGCTGGCCTCGAACTCAGAAATCCGCCTGCCTCTGCCTCCCAAGTGCTGGGATTAAAGGCGTGCGCCACCACCGCCCGGCTTCAGCAACCTTTCTTACACAGCCCAGGTTGATCTCCCTAGGGTTGGCACCGCCCACAGTGGGCTGGGCCTTCCCACACCAATTAACAATTAAGAAAATGCCTCAAATGCCACAGGCCAATCTGATCTGGGCAATTCTTCCGTTGAGGTTCCTTCTTCCCAGGTGATGCTCGGTTTGTGTCAAGGTGACAGCTGAAGCTGACTGTGACAGACCTTGCCCTGGCTGCTCATATACACCCTTGGTCTTTTAGGATATGTCTAGAGCTCAGCTGAAGAGAACCTTGCTCACTCGCCGTGTTGGCTTAGACCAGACCCTCTGTGCATCTGGGGGGACTGGGGGGCTGCCTGGTCACCTGGGGCTCACAGAATCCTTGATTCCTGCCCATTGGGTGCTGGAGTCAGCCCCACAGCTGTGACAGCTGACTGACCTTGGAGAGGCCACTCTGGTGTGACAGGGCTCACAAGCCCTGTAAGCTCCCCTCCTCCCTTCTGCAGCAGGGCCCAACTATTGCCTGTGCCCAAGAAGCGCCTGGCAGAGGGGAAACGGTCTTGAGACTATCAAAGTGCCAGGTCCAGACCTGTGGAACACAGGCTGCCTGTTATGGGAAGTGAGTGTCACACCCAGGGCTGTGTACCAGGTGTCTCCCTCTGACCCCAGGGCCTGTAGAAAGTCCTGATTTCTGGGTCAAGGGGTGTCGAGAAGGAAGAAAAGGTGGCAGGGACGGCCAGTCCCCAGTAGCAGCCACAGAACATGGTTCTTGGAGAGACCCTTGTGGTGTGAGGGGTTCTGGAGGCCCTATCACATTCAGGGTACGGTCACTTGGAGGGCATTTGCAGTAGATCTGAGTTTGGGACTTGTCCCAAAGCCCAAGCTTATCCATATCACAGAGTTTACAGACAGAGGCGTGTCGCTCCAGGGTCCTCTGAAGGACAGACAGGCCGTGTCAACCTGTGGAGATCTAATGATCTAACCCAGGCTCACAGGCCCATGCTCAGACATGCTGTCTTTGAGCAAATGGCACCCCTCCCTGGGTATCAGAGTCCTTGCTCACCCCAGCAGCAAACAGCTGGCTAAGGGTTTGCTGGACTCAGGCCACAAAGGGACCAGTGGTGACAGGGTGGGATGCCAGCCCTGTAGCCACACAGCCCTGGTGGGTGTGTTGGACTCTGGGTCCCCAGCGGGTTCCCAAGGCATCAGTAGCTCTGGTCTTGGGTGGAATGTCTGGGGCACCAGCATAGATTCCAGCCTTGCTTCAGGGAGGGACACGGTCACTTCCTTGTCCCTGGCCTCCTCCTTCCTTGCAGCTATGCTGACCTCCCAGTGACAACTTCAAGTTTACCATGCCTCTGCCTCGGGGCCTTTGCTCTAGTCTCGTCTGTATGAAACCTCCTTCCCCCAGATACTGGCAGGCTCCTCTCGCATCTTTGTTCATGGGCTACCTTGCGGGCTCTCTCCGACTCCGGGGGCCCTCCGCCCTGTCTGTCACGAATCCCATTCTCCACCTTATCTCCTCTATAGCATTTGTTACTGTCATTTTCCTGTTCCTGCAGCTGGCATGAAGGTCACCTCTGTCAGCATAGTGTGTCTGCTGGACACACATACACACACACACACACACACACACACACGCGTGTGCACACTGGTGGAGCGGGAGACTCCAAAAGCAAGCCCCACGGTGTGTTCCTGTCTAAGTGAAGGCACTGAATTGTGAGTCACCGGATGAACTGTAGAGTGCTATGCTTTCTGGATGCAGAGCGTGTCAGAAGGATCAGAACTTGGGCTCTGGAAAAAGACTACAGCTGAGGTCCTGGGTGGACAGGTGGGTGCAGCCGGGTTCTTGGGACTGGGCCAGGAGGGAGGCCAGGGCCTTTGGGGCATCGGGTCTCAGACCTGAAGCAGTCGCTATGTCAGGGCCGATTAGGGAGGGGGTGAGGGCAGTGTGGCCGGAAGGGCCCCAGGAGTCTCCTGGCCTGAATTATCTGAGAAAAAATAATTACGTTCCAAGGAAGTTGTGGTGTAAGCATGGGAGGCTGGGGGGGGGGAGAAATGACCCCTGCTTGGGGGGCATGGGGTCGTCATGGGTTCGCAGTGGGCCAGGAATGCTGGGAGTTCACTGGGTAGGAGAGGGGCCCCCCAAAGTGTGAGTGGGTGGGTACGGCAGTCCAGCTCCTGCTGGTGACGGGCAGCGGATCAGCTGTTGTTCTCCTGTGTCCACTGAGCCAGTAGGGCCTTGCAGGCTTCCCAGACTGTCACATGCCCATTTATGTGTTCCTTGGGTCCATGTTCAGTGCTGCAGGCTGGGGGGGTGTTGGTGTGACACTGTGACCTGAACCTTTCAACCCAGGTCTGTGCTCTCCGTCTCCCCAACCCAGAACTGCCGACGGCGACTGGTCGGTCACCTCTTCAAAGGCTGCCACCGGCAGTATCCTCTCCGTCACCTCAGGATCTCTACAGGGCACTATCTGGACACCTCTGACACCACACTGTGTACACCTGCCTCCTTGTCCCCTAGCCTCACCTCCTGAGCCGGCTCACAGCTCTCGCTCACTGCACAGGCTCTGACACACAGCGAGTACACACAAGATGCTTGCTGGGTGAGTGTGTCAGGGGAGGAGAGCCTCCTGGGACAGCTCCGGGCTGGGTCTTTACCGGATGGAAAAGGGACTGTCAGGGCTGTTGCCTGGGGAAGGGCTGATGGGCAGGTGGGAAAACAGAAAGGAGCTTCTTCTCAGATACTCGCCTCAGGAGCGGGTGAGGCGGCTCAGGGGTGGGAACAGCAAAAACAATGAATGACAGAAATAAAAGCACCTTCAGCGCACTGTCCCCACAGAAACAGACTCCGCACCTCACCTGCTGCCCAGCTTCTCTCCACAAGGGGAAAGGCTGACCTGTGAGGCCAGTGTTCCAGACACCCACTTTTCCTCTTCTCTGTTTCCCTCCTCTGACCCCTGGGCCCTTTAGGCCTTTGACTGCAGTTGGTGGCCATCAGAGGACCCCTGACCCTGAGACCCCACCCCTGCCTCCGCCCTCACTGAACTCTCAGGGTCCAAGGAACAGCACAGGTTTGGGGGTGTGGAGGACTGCCTTCCTCTGCAGGACACCCGGGAGCTGCAAGCTCCTTCCTTGCCCAGTGGCCACATCTGTCCCCACCTGTCCCCATTTCAGTCCAGCTACTGGCTGGGAACTGATGTGGCTGAGGCGGTAGTCTGCAGCACAAGGGCGCCCTCTGCTGGTCAGTGGATGCAAAGGCTTGAGCTAGTCCTGGAGGGTCAGTCAGTACTTCATGCAGACTTGGGCCAAGGTGGGCTGATGTTTGCAGCTGTGTGTGAGTCAGGCACAGAGAGGTTAGTGAACCTGCCTGAAGTCACACAGTAGAGTCTGGCCTTAGGGCTTACAGTGGAGAGCTGGTGCAGTCCCTCCTCACACCCTCAACAATGCCTACCCCGCCTCTGTCCCACTCACAATCAGTAGTGTTTATGGAGTTAGGCTGGGCCTCTGTTCACGGCTGACGCTCGGTGGGGCGGGAGGGGCAAACAATAGAAATAAATATGTCCCTATCAGGTGTGATAGAGCCTGAACGTGTCAGCTTCAGCCACACGCCTACCCTGACGTGAATTTTTTTTTTTTTTAACATATCTGAGATAGGGTTTTCCCATCATTGCCACACCCCAGCCAACCAAGGGTCACTATCACTGTCTTGACGGTAGGTGACATCACTGTCCTCCTTACCTAAGGTCTCTGGTACCCAGAAGCAGTACCCCAAGATAAAGCTAGTACCCAGTGGGGATGGTCGGGCTGTGTCTGTGCAGGGGCTGCTGGGAAGCTGAACTATTGGAGACCCTAGCTCACAAAGCGTAAGCGTAAAAAAGAGTTCATACGATCAAGACACACTAATGTGTTAAATGTCAGAATGAAACTCGCTATTGCAGATGCAATTTAAAAAGGAAAAAAAAATAAGGATGGCCCTAAAGTGGCCCCCACCACACTCCTCTTTTTACTGACACTAGTTTTTCACGACTGACATTTAGCAGTCGTGGTGACAGGCACGGGTGGATGGTGTCTTCGTCAGCTTCCTGCCCAGCCGCTTGTGAACACAGATGCCAACTCCCAGGCTCCTGGGAGCACAGCATGTTCCTCAAAGGACTCCTAGAACCGTGGCTCCCCAGAAGCCAAAGGACACACACTAACATTGTGGGGGGACCTGGAGAGTGGCAGGTGCCCCGTGCAGTGACTCCAGGCGTGGCTACCGTTACCCACGCACCTGTAGGTTAACGGACTTGTGATTTCTGGGAAACATCACAAAATTTACTTCCATAGAGAATTCTGGTGTTCACTGAGGTCGTCCCAAAGTTGAACGAGACCTTCAAGCCTGCGTGTGCACAGTGGTCTCCCCAATGACAGCTGGTGGCCGGCGGCAGTGACAAAGCTGACTCTAGCCTGAGGATCTCCATCTCCTAAGCCATTGCAGCTGGTGGACATCAAGGGATCCATGTGGACCCCACAGTGCAAGAGCCAGGTCCTGTGGGCGCATGCTGATGCCACCTCTCAAAGGAGAATGTGCTGTCTTCAAGCTCTGCTTGAAGTGGAGACCCCAGCCTGGAGCCCCAAGTGACCTGGAAGTCAAACAAGCCCAGGCCAGAAGGGACCTGTTGGCATGGCCTTCTGGAGGGCAGCCTGTTGGGGCTTGCCAAGCCTTTCCCCGACACCTGAACTGGCCACATGCCAGAGGGAATTTCTGCCCCAGCTATGGGCCGGCCTGTGTAGCCACAGGATGAAGTTGAGCTCCTGACACAAGGCATTTAGACGTGCTCTCACTCCTTGTAGACAGCTGTGGATAAGGTGCCTCTGTATCAGATCAAAATTCTTGTTAGCAACATCACAGCTACAACGCATCCGTCTAAGTTTAGGGCAGGAAGGTCCAACCAGTGCGGGCTCTTCCCAATGAGGCGGCAGCTGGTGTCCCCCAGTTACTTAAGCAAAGGGAAACCAATTTTAGTCTTTACCCAAGTACCTACCCCACACCCATTCTGTGGGTGATAGATTTAACTAGGGTCATTCACTGGGGCATGTGAGGCTCACCAAAGGGTCCATACATCCCTGGGGTCCTGAACTGACCCTCCTAAATCACCCCTAAATAAGAGCTACAGGTGTGTACAGCCACGCCCAGTCACTGCTTGTCTTTCCCAGGGTCTCTCTCTCTATAGGTCAAACTCCCTACCTAAAGAAGAGCCTTTAACAGGTATCTTTTGACATGTAGTGGAGTGCAGCCCTTTAATCCCAGCACCTAGGAGGAGAGGCAGGTGAATTGGAGAGTTGGAGGCCAGCCTGGTCTACAGAGCGAGTTCCAGGAAAGTCAGGGTTGCCTAACAGCGAGACCCTGCATCACTGTGCCTGACTTTGCATCTCACCAAGTAGTGAGAGGTCCTTACTTCATGCGCAGTGATGGAAGAGCCCAAACTTGGCTGGAGAACCCTGAATGCTTTCATAAAATGTGAAGCCCTGGTTTCAGACATCGGGCAGTTCCCAGAGCAACTCAAGTATTTGACTCCTGTTGAATACGCCTGGTGAAGAAAGGCACGGCCTGGCCCGCTCTGTGCCAAAGCACACTTATCACAGTCGACTTGGGCAACCTGGACCGTATGCAGCCTAAGGACACTGACTTACAGGTCACCTGGCCCGGAGAGCTGGTTTGCCCCAGATAGATCAAAGGTCCCTTCGGCTACGTTTTAGACCTCATAGCCGCTGCTTCAAAAGGTGGATCCACATAGATGCTTAAAACAAAACAACCAACTCTTTGCAACACAACGAATTGCCTTTATTCCGGTATGCATCCACATTTCAACATTTAGTGGTCCTGAACAGAGTGGGGAACGCGGCAGCGAGCCAGGCCAGGCCCACCAACCTGCAGATGATCTGCAAATGTGGTGACGCAGAGCTCCTCCGGGTCCCTGCAGAGGGTCGAGGAGCCACACTGAAACCTGAGTCTGCAGGGTCAGGCTCCACATCAGACCCAATAGGTGGCCAGGGTGACTCGAGAGTCCTGTTCAAACCTCTTCAACGTGTAAAAGCAAAGCAATTATGGGAAAAGGAAGCAACTCAGAACCGTGTGCACTGAGGACGCTCCGCATGGCCTTTCTCTAGGCATAGATCCACCAAGGACCCTGAGCGCTGGCTGGTCTGAGTCGCCCTGTGACTGCTCTGCTCACCTCTAGACCCGAGCTCAAAGCTCAGGGGCTGACGGTAGTAGCAGGGCCGAGGACCCGGCGCTCCCTTCCCAGGCTGGTGGCAGGTGAGTGTGGTCCGGAGCTAAGTGAGGGAGGCCAGGCTCTTCCAACCTCATCTGATGGCTTCTGGCCACAGCAAGTGTTGGGTGGTGATGGGCAATAAGGGAGTTGAGGAGGGGAAAGCAGCACCCCTTGATAAAGGTGGGGAGACAGACGGGAAGCCCTGAATTCCTCACCCGCGGCCAATTTCAGAGGGAGGGGAGGGTTACAATCTAAGCTCTGGCCAAGGGTGGGAGTGGAGGAGTGGGGCCCATGGCTTGGGTGGGGCATCACTTAAGACTCAAGAAAGCAGGGGTACAGCCGAAGCGCCCCAAGCCCAGCAGTGTCAGTCCCACGGCTGCTACCTGAAGCCTTCCCATCTACTCTAAGGGCCACCACACACCTGTGGCGGAGGGCGGGGTGGGCAAAGGCAGACCCAGGCCAAGTGTCAGCAGCAGGTGATTGTGTGACGTGTCTGTTCACAGTTGCATTAGCTGTGCCCACCGCTCCCAAAGGAAACCGATTTCAACACCTTCTTGATCCCAGAAGTTCAACCAGGCAGACAGCGGTTACACTCGACAGATGATGTTACACAGCACAACTCAGGTATTTCAAATGGACAAGAAGTTAGTATCAGAACAGTGTCTCAGGATGAAGTCTGAGTGGGGCTTCCTCTCCAGTACTTTGAGGTCTACAGATGTATCTAGAAAATTCACTACTGTGGAAAATGAAGACTCGGGTTGGATGGGGAGGGGAGGCCGGGACCTTGGTGACTAATTGCTGTAACACTGTCCTTCTGGTGGTTGTGGCAGCTTCATGTTCTCTTTTGACATCATCAGGCGCCGCAGTTCCTGCAGGATGACTTTGATGCTGTGGGAGTTCTGCCACTTGGCCAGCACCGCCGTGGCTCTCGGATCCACCTGCACAGAGGTAACGCACACGTTACCGTGGACTCGGTAGCAAACCTTCCCGCCCTCCCCGGGCCGATATGTTAACCCACAGGCGGGGCCAAGCTGCCCTCCTGCAGACACCCAGCCTCCCTTGGGGTCCCGGCATGGAAAGAAGGAGCGGAGCCTGTGGCACACAGGGAGACTTGACTTGGCCAAACCTCTTAACCAGTGCTCCGTCCCGACCGGCCAAACTGGCGCCCAAGCCTGTCCTTTCTCCCGTACAGACCCAGGGTGGCGCAGAAAGACAGGAAGGCAGGAAGAGCAGTCATGGTGCCCAGGTCTCTCAGCCTACCAGGGGGTTGGTGGCTCCAACACAGTAACACATAGGACAAGTGGAGGAAAGCTCGTCTCCACTTCTCTGGCCCATCTTCTGAAGACTCGAAGGATAGGCTAGGCACAGCGCCTCTAAGCCTCTAGCAAGCAAGAGATGGACTGAGGATTTACGGCTGGGTGTGGCCAGCCTGTGTAAGGCCAGAGCTCTAAGGATGGCTGCAGTCGGTGACAGTGCTGCAACCCTGACCTCTCCAGGCCATGGACAATGCTAATGCAGGGGGCTCAGACAGAGGCCTGCCATGGTAGAGGCCGGCCCGGGCCGCACAGACAGGGTTACGGCAAACAGGATTAAAACTATCACACGGCAGTGGCCAGGACACAGGAGGCAAAGATGTGGGAACGGTTTTGCCTCCACCTCAGTTTCCCAACTCCACCTCCTGGTGTCACAAACACCCAACGAACACCATTATCACAGGGCTCCTGCAGTGACAAGACACAATGGAAGCAGCCCTGCCCAACGCTGCAGACGCACTGTGATAACTTGCAGGAGGGCCAGGCCGAGCACAGGCAACTCCGCACGCACGCATGCACACACGAGGGCAACGGGCAGGCGGGCAGGGCGGGACTTACCACTCCATTTGAACTGCTCACACCGCTCATATTGACTCTTGTTACAAATCTAACAGACGGAGGTGCTTCTGGGTACTTAGGCCCACATTCTATTTTAAGGCTGTATATTCGGTTCTCATATATTGTCTGGAAAAAAGCAGTACAGAGAGGAGTTACAAAGACCTAAGAGAGGATCAACTTCCAACAACTCTGAGACCATCTGCTGTGGATGCCTCAGAGAAATTAGCAAAGGGCAGACACAAGAGGGCACCAGGGTGTCAGTGAGTCCGACCCGAGGCACTTCTGTAGCACATGCCATTTGCCCTCAGAACCCTCTTTCTCTTGTGCAGTCTTGGTGACCTGAGATGCCATCAGCACCAAGTGAGTGAAGCAGGAGGCCAGGCAGCCCCGTGAAGGACAGCATCGACTCTGAGATGTCAACCGTGTCTGGGCGTGGTGGTACACACCTGCAACCCCGAGAGTTCAAGATCATAGTGACATATGTCCACAGGAACATGGTGCCGTGAGCCGTAGGAGTCTGTGGTATGTATCTCCCTATCTCAAGAAAATGAACATGCTGAGGGCTGTGAGGACACCCCGTGGGTAGGGGGTCGGTCACACAAGCCTGTCAGGGCAGGAGGGACGACCACAAGAGGCGTCTGCTGACCTCTACCTACAGTTAAGAAGCCCACCATCCCTTCATTGAGAAACACAGGGAAGCCGAGGCCCACACCAGCACCCTGGCCTGTAATGTTCACAGGAAGTTGTGCCTGGCCCCAGTCCCGTCATGCATGGGACACCTACCCCAACTGAAGCCACCTCATAGCCCTGAAGACCTGGCTAAATCAGCAAGTAGCCCACTCTGTGACCGTGTCTCAAGACAGCACTGCAGAGACCTCCAGCATGGGAGCTGGGCCCCGGACCAGGGCCACCCTTCTCTCTCAGGTAGGTGGCAGCACCCTCTCCTTAGGAGCCTTGCACACAAAGCAGCTGCCCCTGTGCAAACAGCGACACCTACTGGTCTCACGGTCTTCTTTTAAAACACCGGGCACAGCCTAAGTATGTATCCCCTTATCAGGTTCGGGTCATCCATAACACACCTATGCAAACCATTCTCATGCCAAGATAAGCCAGTGCTTAAGGTGCTCTTCTCACACCCAAGCTCTCCTCCCTGCCCCTCTAGACGCCACCCCCCACCATTTATCCAGCATGCTCAGCATGACTCGGCGATGGGGCTGGGGACTGAATGCTGCTCACAGCTTGTGGGTTCACATCTGAGGAGGGCTCCCCAAGCAGGATCAGCTCCTCAGTCCCCAGCACAGGGTCCATAAAGACCTACAACCCCCAGGAGAAAAGCCAAGGCCAGGCCACCAAAGTTCAATGTTCTAGGTAAAAAGGGAGGCCCTACCTCAAAACAAACAAACAAACAAGGAAAGAAGAGAGGACGAGGTCTGGGAGCAGCTGAGAGCACTGGCTGTTCTTGCAGAAGACCATGGTTCAGTTCCAGTGCCACAGGCAGTTCAAGGCCACCTCTAACCCCAATTCCAGGGGATGTGGTGCCCTGGTGAGCACAAACAATGCATGCAGATGGAATGCCACTTACATAAAACACTGGCCCTAGCTCAGCCAGCACTGGGGGGTGGCTTGGGGACAGAGTGTCTGCTGTGTGCACAGGCGGCTAGGCCCCATCCCCATCCATCACAGCACAAACCCCAAACCAACACACCTGCATGCCTCACTCCTGTGCAGCACAAAACCAGTGGGAACTCTGGGCCCAGTGGTACAGGCCTGTGACTGAGGTTCAGCTGGCTGATGTAAGTAAGGTCTTTAGGTTCAAGCCCTGCCAGGGCTATAAAGTGCTCAAGGCCAACTGGGCAGTGTGTGGCTCAGCTACATAGCACCTGCCTGGTCTGCAGGGGGCCCTAACCTCACTCCCTGAGTCTCTTGGGTGCTGTTGAGATGCTCTGTCCAGGGCCAGCGAGCTGCTTCAGCAGGTAAAGACACTGCCCACCTAAGTTCGATCCCTGGACCCACAGGGTGGGAAGGAGAACAGACGCTTCGGTGTTCTGACCGCCACAGGCACACGCAACACATGTGCACACGCATTCTATGTATGTATACGTGAGTAAATAAATGTGAGCACTTTACTAATGTGTGTCAGTTTGTGCACACATGTCCAGAGGCCAGGGAGACCTGGAGCTGGAACCGCAGGCAGCGGGGGTTTGGGGGTGGGGTGGGGAGGCGGGGGGCGCACGGGCGCCAGGGATGGAAGCCTGCTCATCTGGAGCAGCAAGCACCCTAACTGCCGAGCCACCTCTCCAGCCCCTCAATAGAGGGGAGTGTGTGTGTGTGTGTGTGTGTGTGTGTCACCCAGGCAGTTTGAGATGACAGTCAGCTCCAGCCTTGCAAGAACTAAGATAGATCCTATCTTAAATTTAAAAAATTATGTCAGAGCAAGGTGTACATTGCCATACCCCAACACTTAAACACTTAGGAAGTGGAAGCACGAAGTTCAGGAGTTCAAGACCAGCCTATGGTACATAAGACTCCAGTTTCAGAGCACGAGCCTTATGAGTCAATCATCAAGCAGAACCATCATAGGAAGAAGAAGCTAGAAAGAGCTGCTTTTATGAGTTTGTTTTTTACCTCAGACCATGGGGATGCCAGGGCGGTCGCTTAGGCGAGTTACCCCGGCTTTGGGAGGTTGGGGCAGAATTGCTGTCCC
Organism: Tokudaia tokunoshimensis; assembly: GCA_036184795.1. NCBI lineage: Eukaryota > Metazoa > Chordata > Mammalia > Rodentia > Muridae > Tokudaia > Tokudaia tokunoshimensis. The sequence goes on from BTHU01000004.1 coordinate 141,897,569, forward strand.
AGGCCAATCGGGGCTGCAGTGAGACTCTAAAATGTCTCATAGAGCAAAGCGACGAGGAAGGTATAGGTTTGAAAAAGTACAAGGAGCCGGGCGGTGGTGGCGCACGCCTTTAATCCCAGCACTTGGGAGGCAGAGGCAGGAGGATTTCTGAGTTCGAGGCCAGCCTGGTCTACAAAGTGAGTTCCAGGACAGCCAGGGCTACACAGAGAAACCCTGTCTCGAAAAACCAAAAAAAAAAAAAGAAAGAAAAAGTACAAGGGAGCTGGAGAGGCGGCTCAGCGGCTAAGAGCACTGACTGCTCTTCCAGAGGTCCTGAGTTCAAATCCCAGCAGCCACATGGTGGCTCACAACCATCTGGGATGGGATCCGATGCCTTCTGGGTGTGACAGCGACCGTGTACTCACTTTAAATAAACAGAACAGAACGGACAGGACAGAGCTCATGACGAGGGCACCACACGGCCACACTGCCAGCAAAGCCCAAGCTCTTCAAAATGTCCAACAGCGCCGGGCAGTGGTGGCGCACGCCTTTAATCCTAGCACTTGGGAGGCAGAGGCAGGAGGATTTCTGAGTTCGAGGCCAGCCTGGTCTACAGAGCGAGTGCCAGGACAGCCAGGGCTACACAGAGAAACACAGTCTTGAAAAATCAAAAAAAAAAAAAATGTCCAACAGCGCCCACCTCAGCTGGCAAACGCCAGTCCTGGTACATTCCCCACAGAACTGAAGACTGGTCCACACAATCTCCACCAATACCTGTGTCAGTCCCAATGCCTACAGCAATGAGTGACGATAAACAGGCGCACCCAAGATGGAGCTCTGTCTGGCAGTGCCAAGGGGCAAAGTACTGCAGGCGCTCCAGAGCTCTGCTGGGAACGGTCAGCGGCTCCACTGGAAGGAAGCTCAGGGAGGGTCGGGAAGCCAGCCCCCCCCCCCCACGCTTCCTCACTAGGGTGTGCACTCAACCCTGGCTGCCAGGTTTGGCACAAGTGCATCACCCACTGAGCTACCCTGGATGTTGGGCTACAGAGCATGAAGAGGGCGAGGCTGGCTGAGCAAACCCTACCTTGCCTGTGGATGCCGTGTGCTCGCTCACCAGACTCCTGTAGGTCCCAGGTCAGACCGATGGGGAAAGTCGAATACTAACCCGGCTGGATTAGACACCTAAGAGCACTCTAAACCAGGCAAGGAGACACACGTGACCTCAGTGCTTCAGGGCAGAATCTTGCATCCGAGGTCAGATACATCAAACCATCTCAAAAAACAAGGTTTGGGGACCACACAGGTGGCTTAGCTGTTGGAAGCTCAAATTGTTCTTGCGGAGGACCCAGGTGGTACCTAGCACCCTGTCAGATCACGGGCTCCTGCGAGTACAACTCCAGGGAAATCACACTTGGATGCCAGCAGACACAGGCACACAGCAAACACACATAATTAAACCACAAACGGTCAACAGACACAGCCAGTGGTAAAGCACCCACCCGCCTGCCATGTCCAAAGCTCTAGGCCCCAGCATTTGGGAGCAAGAGGATTCAAAGTTGAAGGCCACCCTGGTCTAAAAGGCAAGATCCTTCTCTGTATAGCCCTGGCCTTCCTGGAATTCCTTCTGTAGACCAGGCTGGCCTCGAACTCAGAAATCCACCTGCCTCTGCCTCCCAAGTGCTGGGATTAAAGGTGAGCGCCACCACTGCCCGGCCCCTTTTTTTTTAAGTTTCTGGAAACAGGGTTTCCCTGTGTAGCCCTGGCTGTCCTGGAACTCTCTCTGTAGACCAGGCTGGCTTCAAATTCACAGAGATCTGCCTTCCCCTGCCTCCTGAGCACTGGGATTAAAGGCGTGCCCCATTCATGTCCAGCTCTTGTTTTTGAGACAGGATTTGGATACGTAGCCCAGGCTACCCTCCAACCAATAGTGATCTTCCTGTCTCAGCCTCCCAAGAGCTGGGATTAGGTCTGAGCAACCACTGTCTTAAACAAAAGATGGGCTGGTCTGCTTGGAGTGTGTTTCAGAGGCATGATGCGCTGTTTGTCAAGCAGGCATCTGTGAGGTCCTAAGGTAGGTCCTATCTACTGGGTTGCACTGCAAGTCCGTACAATAGACACATGGAAAGTATCTAGTGCTTTAGCCACTCAGTCAGCCCTACACCCCTTTAGAAAAAGGTAAAACCTAGTTCAGGACAATCCAAGCAATTTTTGTTAGAGAAAGGGTCTTTGTATGTAGTCCAAGATGCCTTGAACCTACAGCAATCCTCCTGCCTCACCTTCTGAGTTTACAGGTGTGTCCTGTAGCATACCTAGCCTGAACATTGAGGCAAAACATTTCAACAGCATTTACAAGCTGTTTTAGATTTCTGTCTGTCCGTCCGTCCTTTTGCTTTTCTCACATGTGTGTGTGCCTCATGTGTGTCCTGGATTACGGACAGTTGTGGGTCTTCACATGGCTGGGTGCTAGGAACGGAGCTTCAGGCCTCTGCGAGAATAACTAGTGCTCTTCACCACTGAGCTGTCTTCAGCCCATCTGTCTCTTTCTGAGACAGAGTCTCAAGGATACATCCTGGCCCATAATTCCCTATGTGGCAAAAGATCCCTGTGACTGACTGGTCGGTCCTTCTGCCTCCACCGCCACATGCTGGGATGTGGGCAACTGTGGCCGTAGCAAGTTCTTGCTCAGTTCTCCCAAGAGCCTCTCAGCGCAGCAGAGCTGGTGGCTCGGTGCTGCACAGGCCACAGTCTCTGCACCCACCTGACCCCAAGCCACCCACAGGTGCTCTAAGGAGAACATCTCCCTAGAGGCTGGATCCTCTGAGGAAGGAGAGGGTCTGCAGAGCCATCTACATGCATGTCCTGAGTACTCTAGAGACTCAGCACGCTGCTGTCACAGGGAGGAGGAAATGGGGATGTGTACGTTAACTCTCACACCCGGCATCCGAGTTACAAAGATGATGTAGGAAGCAGGAGTGAAGTGTAAGGCTGCTCAATGACCCTCTAAGGTGAACTTCAAGGGTCTGAACGCTAAGGAGCCGGAGGCAGGTGTCTGCCCTCCTAGTTCCACGGTTTGGCCTTGCTGTTGCTGAAGGGGAAGGAAGCTGTCACCTAAGGCACATGACACTGGACAGGTCTAGCCACACTCAGACTCATCTCCAGGAGCGTCCCCTTTTAGGGTCTTCCCTTCTTCCTGTATTCTCTCCTGTACCTAGTCACAAACTCCCCGGCACTTTAGTGTTGACCGACGAACACTCCACCTCTCAGGAGTGTCAGTGACCAGTGGGCAGGGAGGAGCACAGGCTTGGCAAACAGATCCAGTTCTGTGACCCTGGGAAGGTGACGTCACCCTGGGTCAGCTTCCCACCTGTGACCTGGTATGTGGTTATACAGGAGGAAGTGACAACGACCTTGTGGGCACTGGATGACAATTCTGGAGGCCTAACCATGGTCTCTCAAACACACACTGGCCAGGACCTCACAAGCAGAGCTCTTGTAGGCTTGCTTGCCCCCCTGTGGCCCTGGGTTTAAATACTTCTGGACCCAGCAGAGCTGACGGCAGAACACCAGGACACGAGGCACAGCAAGGCTGGGAAGGCGGCTGCTGTCCACGCTGTCCACTTGGTCCTGAACTCAGCTGGGGAGCTGCAGCTCAAAGGCTGCGGTCTACACTGTCATGTAAATCCATCCTACCGGCTACACGGGGTTCGCTTACCAAAGAGGATTAAACCGCACCAGAAGGGCTCAAATGTATGAATTGAAATTGGTCAGAGAAAAAAACAGCACACTTGAGAAAACACCACTGGTGAGTTTCTGCCAACAAGGCTACCACTGCTTTAGAGAAAGGCACAGTGAGCGTAACACACTGACAGTTACAGCCAGAGCTTGGCGCTTACTCGTGGAGGCCCAATTATCATGCCTGTCCATCTTGTAAGTGTCATGTCCTCGTCGTCCTCCAGACCCCAGCTAACTGTGCCGTCGCCCACTCCTTTCTGGCCTTCTTCCAGCTCTTCCAACAGTCGGAAATTTCGTGGGACTTTTACTCCTAAAACAAACGGAAAGAAATTCAAAATTCTAGCAAATCCAGGGAGAGCTGTGAGCCTGGAGAGCACCGCTCATGACCAGTGCGTGTCGAGGACGGCACGCGCGCAGCTGCTTGCGGCCGCCTCACACCTTGAGCCCTGGGGCGCCGGAGCGGTGCTCGCCCACCCCAGCCCCTCCACACGCCCCAGCCAGACGCCCAGTCTAGCTGTTGCTTCTAATCTGAGCACCGTCTTGAGAGGAATGTCGACTGCAGCCGGGGAGCCAGCACTTCCTCTCACACAATCCTGGTCCGGCACACGGTGGAGGCTGCAGAGACTTGGGGATGCTCCTGGCTGAGATGGCCTTAGAGACACAAGCATCGTATCTCACGAAATGCTGTCCCCACAAGTAGCTGTCAGCCATTTGAGCACTGAGCCTCATCTCATCAGACTCCAGGACTCAGACCATAGCACAGTGCGGAAAGGACCCTGTCCTGGGATGTCCTGGGTTTCCTGACTAGCAGGGCACACTGCTCACCTACGCCATCACAGCAGCCATGCCCAGGCACTGGGCGACAGGCAGTGAGCAGCGCCTGTGTCCCTTGAGCCCCCACCCAGAAGAGTTGTGGGGCAAACGTAAGCACATGAACTGTATAAGGGGTAAACAGGTCTCAGCTGAGGCCTGAAGAAACAGTGAGGCAAAGGCAGTGAGGGGTGGCTGGGGACAGCAGGTCTCCACATGTGACATTTCTTAGTGCCAAGGGACAGTGTGCAGATGCCTACCCAGCAGAGGAACTGGGAAACGCAGGGCAGCAGAAAAGGCCTCGACAGCAGAGGACCACCAGAGACCAGGAGAGTTCTCGGAGTGACCCCAAGCGCTGTGAGGGGACGCTGAAAAGGACCAGTGGCCATGTGGCGGTGAAGAGTGCATGGTACTGGCCCCAGCAGACAGGGTTCTGTCAGGTGGCCTGTGCTCTGGGAGACCACACAGGTTTGGTGTGTCTGGGACACGAGTGACCTGAGCAGTGATGGAGTGCTTCATCCCCCAGGGCTCCAGCTCTGTCATGACTGACGTCCTGGGGGCTGGAGGCACAGCTCAGCAATGAAGAGCTCCGGCCGCTCTGCTCTTCCCAAGGACTCGGGCGGCTTCCACTGCTAGCGCCCACACGACAGCTCACAGCTGTCTGAACCCCAGTTCCAGGGGATCCAGGGCCTTCACACAGATATACATGCAGGCAAAACACCAGTGCACATAGCAGAAAAATAACTCTAAAAAGGGGTGGCTCCCAGGACTGGGAAGTAGCACAGGGCCCAGCAGCTGAGGCCCAGCCTCACCCTCCCCTCTCCGGCGGAGGCGGCAGTAGTTTCATCACTGCTGGGGTGCAGCTCAATGGTCGAGCACATGCCTGGCATTCCCCTGCCCCAGCTTCTATTTCCAGCACCACAAATAACATCATCCTAACTCCTATTCACTGTAATGGTAAAGCTCCTTTTTAAAAAAACTGTGTTTGAAGCTGGCAGTGGTAGTGCACGCCTTTCATCCCAGCACTTGGGAGGCAGAGGCAGGCAGATTTCTGAGTTTGAGGCCAGCCTGGTCTACAGAGTGAGTTCCAGGACAGCCAGGGCTACACAGAGAAACCTGATCTTTAAAAGAAAAAAAAAGGAAAAGAATTGAGCGAGCACACACGTGTACATGCACGCCCTCGGGTGCTGTGCACACACGTGTATATGCACGCCCTCGGGTGCTGTGCACACACGTGTACATGCACGCCCTCGGGTGCTGTTCCTCAGGAGCTGCACACCTCGTTTTTTGAGGCAGGGTCTCTCAGTGGCTGGAACTCACTGACAGACTGTGAAGGCCGGGCAGTGAACCCCAGGAATCCTGTCCCCACCTCCAAACGCTGAGGTCACAGACACGCACCACTGTGTCCGCCTGTCTAGCTCCCACGTGGGGTTGAGGCTCAGAGCCGTTCGACTGAAACACTGGACAGCAAATGTGGTCGTGGGGGAAGAGCGGCAGTCATACCGCACACGTGACTCACTGCCGCGGGAGCACTGGCGCTGCTCACACCCAGGAGAGCCAACTGCGCTGTGGACTGTATGAGGTGAAGGCCTGCAGTAAAGGTTTGGACATCACAGGCAAGAGGCAAACAACACATTACTTTGCTCAGAGTTAAATAAAAAATGAGGGTGTGTGTGTGTGGAGCATGGGAGATAGCCTGATGGCAAGAGCACCTGCTTTGCAAGCATGAGGATCTGAGTTCAAATCCCGCACAGCCACCTGGAAGACGGGACAGGAGCACTGCCTATGTGCCCAAGACCCAGCACTCCACAGTCAGGGAGCTGCTGGTTCAGTGAGACTTCGTCTCAAGGCAGCAGGAGAAACCATTGTATGCTCTGGCTGCACATGTCCTGCGCCCAGTGTGCATGCCAGCACACGTATGTGCTTGCACCCACACAGAGTTAAACCTAATTCCTATTAGAGACAGAGTCTCATGATGTTGGCCGAGGCTGACCTCAAACTCAAAGAAACCCACTTGCCTCTGTTTCCCAAGTGCTGGGAATGAGCCAGGAGGTGGTGACTCCCGCCTTTAATCCCTCACCAGGAGGTGAGGCCGGGGAGCTCGGAGAATCAGGGCTGGGTGATTCCTTCTTCCTTCTTGCCTTATTATCCAGACCTGTCATCTTCCTGCCTCAGCCGTGTGTGTGTGTGTGCGTGTGCGCGCGTGCGCACCACCCAGCTCTTGCACCTTCTGCTCTCTGTAGAAGACTTCCTTCAGCCCTAAGACAGTCTTCTTCATCTTTCCTAGGGACTCATTTCTCACGCTTGACCTCAGTAATCCGCTATTTTCAATGGCCAGGCTGGGGACAGTGAGCTGGTTCAGCATGGAGTGGCATCTGTCTGCCACCAAGGCTGGCAGCACGAGCTCTCTCCCCAGAAGCCATGTGGTGGAAGGGGGCACTGACTCGCACACATTTCCCTGACTTCCACACGATGGCATGCATGTCTACCCACATATCACATGCACACCAACAGCCCTGAGTATTTTTCCCCCAGACTGGGTCCACAGTAGGTAGTGACTGGGTGTCAGAGGGAGAGGGAGGGGAGAGGGGGCAGGTAAAGGAGGTGGGAGGACTGGAAATTGAACCCAGGGTGCCTGTGCCCACTGAGCCAGGCCCCGGTCTGTTTGCAGTAGTCTGGCCATGAGCTGAGCACTTTCCTCACCCTGGCCCAGCACAGGTCACAACACTCTTGCCCTCTACAGAGGGAGTGACCCTGGAAAGCTGTGGCGACGCATGGCGCGTGGCCACCACGGCACAGCACCTCCCTCAGTACAACATATCACCGTTCAGTTCCAGACAGAGCAAAGCAGGCCTCTCCCGACACACCCTCCAGCTCAGCAGTCACAGCCCTACAGGCTGTCCCCACAGGAGTCTCAACTGTGGCTCTACCTAAGCCACCCCCCCCCCGTCATTCAAGGCAGAACATGTTGCACCCCAGTTCCTGGTCAGTTCCATGCTCCTGCCTCCAAACTCAACCTGGCCTCTGAGCTGGTTCCTTCAGCTCTTGACCCCACTACTCAAGAGCTTCTATGTGAGTCACAGCTCACACTAAGTCGACTTCAATGTTCATGCCAACGCCCTTCCTCCCAGACACCTGCCAACAGGCCTCAGGCACCCAGACCACCTCCATCAGAACCTGCTGCACTCCTCCCCAAAGGACAGTCGCTCCTAGTCTTGGGATGTGGCACCAACACTTCCGGCTCTATCTCAGTCGGTAATCTCTCCTTGCATCTCTGTGAGGTTTTCTCGCCCCACCCACCATCTCGCTGGTGACTTCTGGGGACCCTGTCTGTTCTCCAAGGACCAGCCTTTATATGTGATCAAACAGCATCACGTCCCTGTAAGGGCCCCAGCAGCCTCTCAGTACTGCCAGGTCTTGCTCCACGGAGTCTTCATCCCGATGGCCAGCACCACGAAGGCGCTCCCCAGACTTCCGGGGAGGCCTGTGTTCCTTGAGCCTTTGTGGTCTCTTCCAGGGCATGAAAAGCCAGCAAGTTACTTGCTTCTTCCTTCCCAACCTCCACTCCTTCTCTTGCCTCGCGCTCAGCTCCAGCAACGTGTCTGGCCTCGCACCTGAGCATGCGCTCCATGAGCGCGCAGGCCCATCCGCCCTGCTCACGACCTTCTCCAGCAGGTACCTGATGTGTGCTGATAAACCCCGTCTCACAAGGCTCTGACAGATTTCTGAAAACATACCCAGGAAACACTTCGAGTCACTAAAAGGGAGCCTAATTATTATATTATTGGTGTGTGTGTGAAGACTGAGTCTCATACAGCCCAGGCTGGCCGTGAGCTAGCTATATAACCCAGGGTGCCCTCAGTTCACTGGCCTCTCCTCCAAAGTCCTAACACTATAGGTGAGCTCACTACGGCTGGTTTGAGAATCTTATCAAGATGCTTGGTGAGGACTTAAGATGTAAGCAGGATTCCCCACGACATACAAACGAAAACGAGCAAGACCTCTGACGGCAGAGGCTGGTGGGGCTGCAGCCGTGCCCCTTGACCTGGCAGCCCCGCCCACACAGATGCTTTCTCTCTGTTTCCTGCCTGTTTTCCACTATCTCACTCCTTTCAGACAGAGCTCTGACTCATCCGACCTGTGCTCAGCACACACGCAACTGACCAGCTGTGAACACACCGTGTCTTCCTGGACGAACAGCAGAATCTTCTGGTCATACTTTGAACCCTACGTTGCCTAGGACCCAAACACTGGACAACATCAGGTAACATCTGAGGTTATGAGTGTTTAAATTTATTTTGTGTGGACGTCAGAGGACAACATTGTAAGCACAATTCTTCCTCTCCTTTTACAGGAGTCTGGGGGAAATCAAACCCACTTCCCCAGGTTTACCCAGCAGATGCCTACATTGGGAGCCTCCTCCCTGGCCCAAGTTCAGGGTTTTGTCTTTCAGTTACATTTCTTCTTCTGTGTGTACCATGCTGTACTTGAGGTCAGAGGACAACAGCCAGGAGTCAGTTCTCTTCTACCACCACGCAGATTGCGGGGACAGGATTCAGGTCACCAGGCTTTGGGGCAGACCCTCCATCCACTCAGTCATCTGAGGGGCATTTAGTTTTGTTTTTGGATGTAAAATTCGGTAGTTTTTACAAATTACTATGTTTTCCTTATTTTGTGATGTGCTGGTGCCACAGCAGATCCACGGTGCTCAGAGGAGTTGGTTCTCTCCACGACCTGGGTCCTGGGATTGAACTCAGGCAGTCAGTTTTGGCATGAGAGTCCTTCCTTCCCCAGCAATCCATTCCCAGTCCCCAGCCTTATTTTAACTTCTGAGACAGGATCTGGAACTTGCTATATAGATCAAGCTGGCTTTGAACTCCGATCTACCTGCTCCTGCCGTCCTAGTGCTGAGCCTAAGGTAAGCCAGTACGCCGGGCTTGGCTCCCCCCGCCTCCCCGAGACAGGGTTGTCCTGGAACTCACTCTGTAGACCAGGCTGGCCTCAAACTCACAGAGATCCGCCTGCCTCTGCCTCCCAAGTGCTGGGATTAAAGGTGCACCCTGCCACAGATGGTTCCAACAGTCCTTCCCCATTCCAAAAATAAAAAAGTAGGACTCTGAGGGAAACAATGTTTTTTTTGGGAACCATATTGGGGACTGCATGGCACATACCAGGCAAATACCCTACCACTGAACCTCTTTGAGACAGTATCTAACGTATACAGGATGGCCTTGAACTGCCTTTATACTTGAGTGAGGAGGCTTCAATTTCTGACCTTCCTGCCTCTCTAGCAGCTGTCTGTGGGCCAGATCCACTTGCTTATTCTGAACTAGGGCAAACTGGTTCCTCACCAAACCTCACAAGAGAAAAGACTCTTTTCTGTGCTGGGCCAGAGTCCAGCGCCTCTCCAAGCAAGCTCTGCACCCAGAGACCCACCTCTAGAAAGGGCTCCTCAGAGTAAAACTCACGAATGTGCTCTACCGGTGTCCCAAACTTGGAAACTGTAAGGAAGCTAATGTTATACAGTCCATAAAGCCTGGAAACCTGTGGCCTAAGGTACCTCAGGGGGTGAATTCAAACACGAGAAGGAGCTCACAATGAGAGGCTCAGAAGCAGCAAGAAGTGAAATCCAGGGGCTACGGAGCCTGACTCCCGGAGTTCTACCCTGAGAACCCTTGCAGCAGGAGAGTCACCGCATACAAGTTCTGACCCCAGCCCTATGATGTGGCACATGCAACCACACACAGACTAAATCAAAGTAGTAAAAAAATAAAACAGAAAACAATAGAAATGCAGGTGTCAAAGTGATGGCTCAGAGGGCCAAGGCACCCGTCACCAAGCCTGACAACCTGAGCTCCATTTCTGGTACCAATACAGAGGAAAAGAACCAACACTCAGCCCACTAAGTTGTCCTCTGACCTCCATGAGCATGCCGAAACACATGCCAACATCCTAAGGAAAGAAAGCGACACGCAGGCTGACAGTTTCACGTGGTGTCTCAGGGAAACATTCAACACAGTGACATGAAGCACAGAAACACGTTACATCTGTGGGGAGGTGACTCTGGGGTGTGCACACACCTACAATCCCGGCCCTCAGCAGGCTGCTGAGACTCAGACTAGCCAAGGCCACACAGCATGACTCTGAACAAAATGTTAGACAGGCAGAAGGGCAGCTGCCTCGCTGGCGACGTGCTTGCTGAGTAAGCATGGGACAGGAATTCAGAGCCTAGCACCGTCGGACGCCAGATGTAACCGTGGGCCTGTAATCCTAGCACTTGGCAGGTAGAGGCAGGAGGGCCAGGACTTCTCCGTCATCCTGTCCCTTACAAGCCAAGTTAGAGGTCAGTCTAGGCTCATGAGACACAACCTCAAACACAAGCAAGCAAGGGAGCCAGGTGAGCCATGCAGATCTGAGTGCAGGCCAGTCAAAGTCAAAACACACAGACCCTGTCTCAAACACCAAACACAATCTGTGTGGTGGCACCTGAGAGGCAGAGACAGATGAGTCTGCGTTGGAGGTCAGCTAGAACTGCACAGTAAGACCCTGGCTAAAAACGGGAGCTCAGTTATAGTAACGGCAGCACTTAAGAGGCTAAGGCAGGGGCTGGAGAGATGGCTCAGAGGTTAAGAGCACTGACTGCTCTTCCAGAGGTCCTGAGTTCAAATCCCAGCAACCACGTGGTGGCTCATAACCATCTGTAATGGGATGAGATGCCCTCTTCTGGTGTGTCTGGAGACACCTACAGTGTACTCATATACGTAAGATAAATAAATCTTAAAAAAATAAAAAAGAGGCTGAGGCAGGAGGATTGCCACAAGTTCCAGAACAGCCTGAACTAAAGATTAAGACTTTGCCTCAAAAAACAAAACAAAAAAACCCAACAACAGCAGCCAGATCTACCAGGATAGCCAAGGCTACATTAAAAAACCCTGTCTCAAAAAACCAAATACCAAAATAAACAAACAAGTAAAATTAAACTACGCAGGGGTGGGGGGCTGGAGCCCAGCTGCTGTTCAGGGAGTGCTGCTCTAGCTCAGGAGGTGACAAGACCTGAAAGGTGCCCTGGGATGCAGTGTTACTGAAATGGACAGCGGGCAAAAGACTTAGGTTCTGACTTCCAGCCTGAGACGTCCTCCTCTGGGGACTCACGAATGAGAAGCTCCGAGGGCGGCCTGGCAATGTGACAGGCCTCTGACTACCATAGGCAGAAATCAGCGGCTCTAGAAGATTCCAAGGAAACCTGTTAATCTTTTTTTTTAAAGGTTTATTTTATGTGTATAAATGTTTTGCCTGCTTGTATGTAAGTGTACCATGTATGCGCTTGGTGACCTAAGGAGTCAGAGAGGAAGGTGGATCTCCTGCATCTGGAGTTATCGGCAGTTGTGGGTGCTGGGAACCCAACCTGGGTCCTCTCAAAGAGCAGCCAGTGCTTTTAACCACTGAGCCATTTCTCCAGTCCCCATTCACCTGTCATTCTTTACAGCTCAGTGTGACAGGGCTTGGGGACCAAAAGTGACCTGAAGTCCAGCCCAGGAAGGAGCGACTGAACCCTGTCCCTTCCTTCTGTGACAGTCCCACTCTGAGTTCCATACCTCTGCATCACCCTGTCAGACACACTGTCTCCTCTGCATGCCTAAGTCACACATCTGGTCAGAGAACTCATCGCAGCAGCCCAATCCCTTCCCAAGAGGCACCTGGCTCACAGGTTCAGGAAGTGAGAGCATGGGCTCAAGCAGTACACACCTGTATCCCCAGCCTAGGCTACATAGTGAGAGCCTCTCACAGGAGGGCTTGCAAATGAGGACAAGATCTCCTTACTCTATGTGTGACACACAGGTGTCACCTACTCAGAGCAAGGGCACAGAGCCACTTCCTCAAACATAGAACCCATGGTAATACACAGCCCAGCGCTCGTGAGGCAGAGGCAGGCCCGGGAGTTTGAGGATAGCCTGGTCCATGCAGTGCGTTCCAGGACAGCCAGGGTTACACAGAGAGACCCTTTGGGGGTTGGGTGGGGGTCCCGTCATCCAACACACAGCTCTAGGCATTCCTGCGGTCTTTCAGGATTAGGCCAAGGACTCCCAGGTTGTATTCATTCCGCTGTCATCAAATGTAGTTTCAACTCAGGACAGAGTAAGCAAGGGAGGGAGAGAGGGGGAAGGCTGAGGTGATTCTGTTTTCTTTTGATGCTGGGAACCAAACCAAGGGCCAGCTTGGCAAATACGCTACATAAACTACATTCTCAGCCTTTTAAATTAGAGAGAAGAGGCAAAAGCCCCATGAAAACTCACCTGGCAATTCTAAGGATCCATCTTTGTGTTTATTCATATGTGTGTATGACATGTGTGAGCATGAATCTGTGTGTATGGCATGTGAGTGTGAGATGCATCTGTGTGTATGACACGTGGGCGTGGATCTGCATGTATGACACATGGGTGTGAGCGCCTGACCCCCTGAAGCTGGAGTTAGATGGAGAGAGCTGTGAACCCAGGTGTGGACACTGGGAGCAAAGCTCTGGAAGAGCTCTTAACCGGTGAGCCACCTCGTCGAGCCCCGCACTTAGCAATTTTTAACCGGTGGGCCACCTTGTCAAGCCCCTCACTTAGCAATTCTTAACTGGTGAGCTACCTCGTAGAGCCCCGCACTTAGCAATTCTTAGGTTTTTCAAGACAGGATTTCCTTTGTAGTCCTGGCTGACCTGGAACTCTACGTAGATCAGGCTGACCTGGCATTCAGAGATCTGCCTGTCTCTGCCTCCCAAGTGCTGGGATAAAAGGCACTCACCACCACTGCCAGGTGGCAATCCTGATACAATGGAAGGTGGCAGCACATACCTATGATCTCAGCACTTGGGAGATGGAGGCAGCAGGATCAGAGGCGTGTCAAAGGTCATCCTCAACTCCACACCCAAGAGCACTCTGGGCTACATAATATCCTGTCTTAAAACAACACAAAATAATATCAAAAAGAAAGAAGTCCTACTTACGCTCGCTCACCAGGCAGGCCCACGGTGGGGCCTGGATCTGCTTCTTGGGCTGAGCACATACAGAAGCAGCTATCCAGAAAGCAGGCCACGAAGGAGAAAAGGCACCTGGCTGTAAGGGACCCGAGATGGCTCACAGTGAGACCTGTGGGAGCTGGGGCCCGCTACAGGGCCTCCATTCTCGCCTCCCATCCTCAGCTGTCCGGGGAACACCCTTGAATGGTAGGAAAGACCCAATCTCTACCGCCCAGATGGTGACATTTCTAGAAGCTGAATGTGTGCATGAGACCACACCCTTGCGTGTATATTTACAGTGGCACCCTGCCAGGGCTTGTCACTCTGGCATTTGGTATCTGGTTAACTGTCAGCTCAGGGCAGCACAGCGTTGGATAAGTGGGAGCACCTGGCAGCCAAGGGCCACTGTCTGACACCCTGCAGTCCTGGACACACAGGAGAGACGTCCCTTCAACTGAAGACATTTGAGTGGCTATAGTGGGCTCATCTCAACTCCTCTCTGAGACCTGCGCCAAAATGACAACAGCGAACACTGTGGGAAGGTGGCCGCAGCAGTGACAACACCTCCTGAGCTCGGCCCTCACAGGGACTCCAAGGCTACACAGTGGTTTCCTGGCAACCAGGGCACAGGATTAATGACCAGGCTCAGTCTCAAGGTGGCCGAGGCCTGAGCACACCTTTAGGATGAAAAGGGGAGCAGAGGCGCCAAGTTTAGCTAAGCATCCTATCTCCACTCTTAACACTCAGTCTCTTGATGCCTTGGGGCTCAAGTCAGAGCTTCCTCTCTTCAAGGCACTCATTCATTCATTCATCAATCAAACACCGAATGCCTGTCCATACCTGGCATTTGTTCCATGGCTCCCCCTTACACTTAGTAAAACCCAAAGTCATCTCTCTCCATCTCATTACTACGGCCTTTTTGCTGGGGCGTGGGGGGACCTGTGGAGGTCAGTGGGCAAATTGTGGAAGCTGGTTCTTTCCTCAAACCATGTAGGTCCTGGAGATCACACTCAGGATCCAAGGCTCACCAAGGGCCTTTTGCCTGCTGGCCCACCTCGCCACCCCATGGCCTTTAATCTCATCTTTCAACACCACAAGTTTCCCCAACATAGGGCCACGGCACAGTCCTTTCCCACAGCCATTGTCACAAGCCACAGGCCTCGCTCTTCCCACCACTGGTCTCAGTTCCAAGGTTGGCCCTGAGAGAGTTGCCTCCTTCTCACCAGACTCGCTCATCACCGCACACAATTTTCTTCAGAGCACTTCCTGCTTTTTGGAGCCCCTTCATTTCCATCCTGAATGGCCTTCTGTCTGGTTTGAATGAAACCTAAGGATAGTGCTATGTCTACCTTGTCTGCTACTCGTAACAGGACACAACAGGCCCCAGCAACCATCTGAGGAATAGAGAGAGGCTGAGGAAGGCCTGTTTCCGGGTACCCCGAAGTCTCTCCTGTGCTCTCTAAACTGTACTAAGTGCACTTGCTTCTTTTTGTGGCGCTAGGGGTGGGACCCGGGGCCTCCAACTTGCCAGACGAGCACCGGCACCCAGGCGCACGCCAGCCCAAGCTCTTCTGGATTCTGCACAGCAGCTGCTGCAGAGCTGCTGTTTTTATCTGCACTCCTGAGGCACGGGCAGGGCCGCACAAGTTAGAAGCGGCTGTCAAACCGGATCATGAGATGTGACGAGCAGAGCTTGGTGGCAGTGCCACCCCAGTTCTGGCTGCCTGGCACTGCTCTGGAAGATGCCCTGCATTCCACCCCAGTACAGCCTGACTCAGACTTGGTCTTTCCGAGTCTCCATGGCCATGTGTTTGGTGGTGAATGGACTGACTTGGCCCTGCACAGTCTTCTCCAGGACACAACACGCACTGTGTGGTGGGTCACGGCAGGCAGCGCCTCTCCACTTCCCACCCCCACGACATCTCCTCTTGTGACCTCGCAGCTCCAAAACACCAGTGCCCAGGCTGGTGGTCCGTCCTTACCCCTTGCCCACCTCCACCGACAGACTCCTGAGGGTACAGCCCCACACTAGAAGGGAGCACCCAGTCTCTCCTGAATCCTTCCCTGGGAAAACAGATTCTGTGCCTTCCCAGACCCCAGGGGATCCCCTTCACTAAACCCTCTCCACCTTCTCCAGACTGCCAGAGGCGATGCCCCAAATCAAGCGCAAGTTGCCGGTCCTGAAGCAGCCCCTTCATGTCCCCATATGGCCTTCTCTTAGCCCACCAGAGACTGGCACAGCTTCTCTTCTAAAAACATCCCTCTTTTCCTCTTGCTATCCCTTCCATTTGACCCAAGGGTTCTCATTTCACTGTTCCTCTCCTACCCATCCAGATAATGGAGTTTCTGAGCTGAACCCACATATTTTCCCCAATTAGCCGAAGGAGTAGAAGAAGTGACAGGCACTTCCTCCATCCGCTCCGTGCAGGAAGAGGTTTTTCTTTTCTAAAAGCAGCATCTGCGGGACTGCACCCCATCCCATTCTCCCCACTGCAGGAGCCTTCCCAACGACGACACGCCCCAACAGATCCCACCCCCCCAACCCACACCAGGGCTTCCGAGGCACCTGCTTGTGCCCATCTACCGCGGCGCTCGGCTCCCAGCGCGCCTTCTGAAATCTATCCCTGGTCTCTGCAACCCAGGCCTCCTCCCACTGCAGAATGCCCTGGCTCAGCCCGTGCAGGTGCCCCGATTTCCCGGGGAAGCGACCACCATGATGCTCTCCCTCTCGCAACCCCGACCCTAAATTGGCACGGGGCCCCGGCGGCCTCGCCTGCGGCCCGCGAGGCTCCGTCTCCTCCTGTGCTCCCCAGGGTTGCGCCCGCGTCCCCCCGCCAGGCATCTCCGGCTCCCAGTCGCTCGAGCCAGCTCCCAGCGGGACCTCGCCCGGGCATTCCCGAGCACACTCGGTCCCTCAGCCGGCCTCTCCCCCATCCCCCGTCCCCGGAGGCACCGGAGCCTCCGGCTTGGCCGCACCGCCCACGGCCCGGCTGCCCCCGCCCGGGCTTCCGGCCGCCGCCTGATCGTCCCAGGCCGGGCCGCGCAGCCAAACGCAGCCGCAGGGACAGCGCGGAACCCGGGCCCGGCCACCATGGCCTCCGCTCGACCCGGACCCAGCCCAAGCAGCTCGCGCCCAGTCTGCCAGCACGCCCGGCGCCCCCGCTCACCCGAGCCCGTGGTGGCTGCCATCTTGCGTCTCTGTTGCTCGAAGGCCGGCCCCGTCTTCACCCCCCCCTTTGAGGTTTTTCTCCGGGCGCAAATGCGCAGGCGCGGGTGTAGGCGCAGCCGCAGACGGTGACGCTGACGCTCGCCCGGGGTCGCAGGAGCCGGGCGGGAAGGGCTTTGCCCGTGTCTTCATTGAGCGAGCATGAGGGCGGGGCAACCTGCAAGCCCCGCCCAGCCCGGGCGCGGGGGAGGCGTGCAGGTGCTCCGGCGCCCGGGCCCCGGGGTGACCGCGCTCTTCCGGGAGAACGGAAGGGGGAAGGGCTGCGGAGCCCCGTGTCTGTTCCCAGGCTGTTTCCTGTCCCCCTGCGTCCTCACCACGTAGTGAAAATGAAACCGCGAGAGATGAAGTTCAACTCAACTGTTAAGTAGCTGAGTCAGGATTTGAACTCAAACTTGTTAGGGGGTATCGGAAGAAAAATAACACCGAAAGGCCTGACTAAGTCAAATTGTGGGCCACTCCAGTCTTGTTTCTGGCATTGCTGCCGCGCTGGGGCCTGAGGCATGTAGGGACAAGGTGCAGCTAGGGAGTTGAGAGCCTACCTTCCTTGAGCCTCGCGTTCATTTTGTTTGTTTGTTTAGGGTTTCTGTTTGAGCCAAACTGTCAACCCAGCTGTCCTAGAACCGCGATACAGAGGGTGACCTTGACCGGCTGGTTCTTCTGCTTGCAGGGGGTTGCAGGCTTGTGATTTAGAGTTCTTGAAGATGGAACCCCCGGGACTTTTGTGTCTACTGTGCAAGGAGCCACATCCCTAACCCTCCATCTTTTCACTCTTATATTTAAGCATCCATTATGTGGGAGAACTGTGCTAGGTGCCGGAGATGGCGACATCTGCACGAAGTGAGATGCTCTTCTCAACTGCTTGCGTTCTAGTTGGACAGAGAACAAGTAAACGAATATAAATAGATAAATACACATTTTACCTTCGATAAGATAGGGGATACCCCTATGAATGGGCGGCAGGAAGAATCAGAAAATGCCTCCTGCAAAGGTCTGGAGGAGACATGTGTCTGCATAGAGTAAACCCATCCCAAAGCCACCTTTGATGTGATGTAAGGGGATGTGGAAATCAACGATGAAGGAGACAGATGGGCTGCAGGTCACAGCGCTGAGAGGGCCAGCAGGGGGGCAAGGAAGCTGGAGACCCCCCCCACCCGGAATATTCCATTCATTAGTTATGTTTGGTGGTTTCCAGGCAGTCCCACTGCATTCCCTCTTGAGGAAGTATGTGGTGAGCTTGGAACTACCATCCAGTGCAGAAGATGCACACCAGACTAGAACCAGGCTTCTAGGTAAACTGAGAAGGGTGACTGCACGATTTACAAGGCTCTGCTCCCGGAGCTGGGCCTCTGCTGGGGCCCATGATGTGTCTGTGGCCTTGTATTTACAGAGGCTTTCCCTGTGTCCCAAGACTGTACCAGCTCTCTGAGGTGTGTCTCCAGGTTTGAGTCCACAATACTAGGACAGCCTCGCTCCAGCCTTGACCTTACGACCCACGCAGGGCCTCTCTAGTGTGGCTCTGGTGCGTTGCAAGGCTTCTGGAACCTCGCAGTGTCCCTCTCTTCAGAGCCTTCGCTCTCTCCTATTAGGATCGTCGCTGGGGGCTCTTGAGAGGCCAAGATTTCTGCTGAGAGGTTTGTAAAGATAGCTTGGACGTCGAGCACCCCTGTAAACCCAGCAGTAGGGAGGCTGAGGCTGGAGGATGGAGAGTTGGGGCCTGCTTAGAGTACATGGTTGAGACCCTGTCTCCAACAACAAAGTACACTCTGGAGGTTTGAAGCACCTAGGATCTGGTTCTCTATTCTGAAAAGGGGGTAGTTTCACTCTATGCTTTGATGAATCCCCTTGACGAGGAGAGGATGAAGGCGCACCAGGAGATCGGGCATTCGCTAAGCCACGTACAAATCCTAGGCACTGCTAAGAACAGTCCCATTTTAAAGATGAGGGAAAGGAGGCTGGGGGGGGGGGCTCGAGGGATGGCTCAGCAGTTTCGAGCATTTATTGCTCTTGCCGAGTACCCAGGTTCAATTCCCAGCACCCATACAACTGCTTTTCTGGCCTCTCAGACATCAGGCACGCATGTGTACATGCGTACAGCAAACATTCATACACATAAGCGGTTAAAAAAAAAACAGCTTTAAAAAAAAATGTATGATAGGAAGTTCCAGCGCAGCTACCCAGGGCGAAAGAAGGATTCTGTCTCAGAAAAGACAGGAAAGGAAGGTGAGAAAAACGGGAACTGAGCCAGTAGGTGAAGTGACGGCTAAAACACAGCTCTTTATCCTCTACGCTCATAAAACCTCGGCCAGCAGCCGCATCTTGCAAGCAAAAGTGATCTTGCAAATTCCCACGAGAACAACGCAAGAGGAAGAGGGCAAAACGAGCACTCCCGGGGCATGCTGGTTATTGTAGTCCAGTGGTGGCCTGCTGTGAGTTGTAGTTCTCGGAACTCACATTTCCCTCAAGGAGACTCCGCCCCTTTCCTCACGTCACAGCGAATCCCCAGAGAGGGATTTCTTCTGCTGCTCACCGACGCTCATTGCGCTTGAAATCAGCTGATAGGCATGAGAGAATCCAGTTTATCGGATTGGTGGGAAGATTAAAGCGGTTAACTACCGAATTTAGATGAGTACTGGGCACTAAATGCTAAGTCTTAAGTTATTTAATCCTCAATGAACCTAGGAAAGAAGCTTCGAGGCCCCAGCAAAGTAGCCCTAACAGTCTACATTTGTCAGATAAGGAAACTGTGATTGGGAGCAGTTAGTTTTTTCCAGGATCACACATCGAGGAGTGAAATCAGATTGTGTACTTAATTTTTGCATGTCTTTAAATTTTCAAAAGTTTATTGTTTTTTATGTGGTAAAGAAAGTCAACCAAATGACAATAAACAAACAAACAAACAAAAAAAAAAAAAAGGAAGAGATGGCTCAGCTGTTAAGAGCACACGTCGGGCAGAGGACCTGGATTCAATTTCCAGTATCTTCATGGAATCTAATAACCCTTAACTCCAGTTCCAGGGTACCCAGTGTCGTCTTCTGGCCTCCATGGGCACCAGGCACTCACATATAACACATAATCTAAAAAATAAAAATAGAGGAGGGCCAACAAGATGGCTTAGCATGTCTCCTACAATAATAATGAATAAAAGGTTGTATTTAAAATGAGGGGCTGGAGAGATGGCTCAGTTGTTAAGAATGGTTCTTGCTCTCCAGGAGGACTTGATATCTGTTCTGAGCTCCCACCCATCCATGTCAGGAGACTCAAACCTGTGACAAGAGCTCTAGGAAATTCTATTTCTTCATTTGGCCTCTGTGTGCAAAGCACACACATGGTGGACGCTCAACACCCACACAGACTTAAATAAGAAATATAAATTTGTTTTGTTTTGTTTTTGCACAGGGTTTTGCTGGTGTGTATATTTTGGCATTATTTTACTGGGTTCTTATAACTACCGCATGTCTCCACCCTTATCCTGCCCTAATCCTCCCCCCAACCCCCCACAACTTAACACTAGGTAAGAGAGAAAGAAGGATAGAGGGGAAAGGGAGCATAGACCTCTTTAAACTACTTCCTGCTGATTAGGAGTGTCTAGTTCCTTTGGATAAGACCAATCTTAGCCATCAGACTATCTCCAATGAGCACTTGACAAATAGCAGCGGGAACCAGCAGCAATCTCCTCTAAATGCACCTGGCCCCCTGAGGAGGGCTCCGGCATCTGTACCCTCTCAAAAGTTCCCAGAATTCCAAACGTCACACTCTCAGAAAGTATATGAAGCTGGCAAAAACATTCCCCTGCTAGAGCATGAGGCAAATCATAATCACCCATTGTGAAGGAGTCTCTTATCCCACACCTGGGATTAAAATAAAAACATATTCACATAACACAACTGGGTTTTTAAAAAAACTCATTAACGGATTTCTCTGTGTAACAGTCTTGGCTGTCCTGGAAGTCACTTTGTAGACCAGGCTGACCTCAAACTCACAGATATCCTCCTGCCTCTGCCGTCTGAGTGCTGGAATTAAAGGTGTGTACCACCACCCATACTCAGCTATACTTGTTTTTAATTTTTTTTTTTTTTTTTTTTTTGGTTTTTCGAGACAGGGTTTCTCTGTATAGCCCTGGCTGGCCTGGAACTCGCTCTGTAGACCAGGCTGGCCTCGAACTCAGAAATCCGCCTGCCTCTGCCTCCCAAGTGCTAGGATTAAAGGCGTGCGCCACCACCGCCCGGCTTTGTTTTTGATTTTTGAGACAGGGTTTTTCTGTGTAGTTCTGGTTGTCTTGGAACTTGCTCTGTAGACCAGGCTGGCCTCAAAGTTATAAGAGATTCACCTGCATCTGCCTCCCAAGTGCTAAGATTAAAGACATGCCACCAAGTCTGGCAATATTTTTTTTTAATAAAAAGAAAAGCAGGTTGGGTATATGTCACATGCCTTTAATATTAATGCTCAGAAGGTCAAGGCAGGCACATCTGTATGAGTTCAAGGCCAGCCTGGTTTACATAGCAAGCTCCAGGCCAGTCTGATGTACATATCTAGCCTTATAAAGAGCCTAGGCTACATAGTGAGATCCCCTTGCAAATGGGCCTGGTGCTGTTTGCATTTTGATGCTAATTCTGCTCTCCTGGGAGGGGTTGTGGACAAGAAGTGAGTGCCGCACTCCGGTGACTTCTTGTGAACCAATCACCTAATGAATAAAGGAACCAATCACTGGGTGAGTAGGAGGGACTTCCAGGTTGGAGAGGAGAAGAGAGAAGGAGGCAAGAGAGAGGCCTTGTTGGACAGGGATAGTGTGAGGACAAGATGTAGTCACTAGTGTCCCCTGGCATATATCAAATCCACCAGGATTCACCACAGGAGAAATCAGATTTAATATGGCTTACAAGATTAGGATTCTAGTTGTTGCGCCCAGAGATTGAGTTACCATTGTTTTTGAACTAAGTTTGTGTGGTGTTTTCCTTCACACACCGACTCAACTGGGTCCCAGAGAGAAAGGTAGGGCGGCAAAGCGTGGGTTTGCCTGATGTGCACCACAAAAGCCGTGAGGGTACTGAAGCGTGGGGCTGGTGTGGTAGCAACCCGCCAGTGGGAACCTAGAGAGCTGGGTGGAGAGATTTTGGAGCTCTGAGTCAGAGTCTCCACAAGATAATAACAGGCTGACCATTGCCCACCAGTGCATGGCCGGCCAGGCCGCCAGGGCAGAGTTGCAGGCACAAGCGCGGGAACGTGCCAAGACCCTGTCTAAAAAAGGAAAAATAAAATAAATTCTGCTCTTCCAAGGTAGGGAAGCATGGGAGTCTGGAGTCTCTCTGGACAGGAAAGGCATGTGTCATTTAAAGTCTGTTTAAAAAGTGACGGCAGAACTGACGTCCATGGCTACCTCACGCCCCGGCTTCTAAATACAAAATCCAGAAAGGAGAGCGAATGGGCCACTTACAGGAAGATGAAACACTCGGACACCCAGGAGATGAAACAGGACCCTGCAAGAGGATTGTGGCTAGCAATTCCTTAATAGCTTCAGATTTCCCCAAGGGCTGTCTGCTGCAAGGCCTCATCTCAAGGCCCAGTCTGTGGTTTCTTGGTACACAGCTCCTTGGGCAGTATCTGGATTTTGTACGTGTTAGTTTTGTGGTTGGAGGTCAAGGAATTGCAACCAAGGAGTCTAAAGCTGCAGTTGTCGAGCATTTGTCTCATACGTATTAGGCCCAAGGTTCAATTCCCACTATTACAGAAGGGCAGAAGGAGAAAGAAAAAATGAGAGAGAAAGAAGAAAGGGTCAGTGGGTAAGAGCACTGGCTGCTCTTTCAGATGACCTAGGTTCATTTCCCAGCATCCACATGGTGACTCCCAATTGTCTATTAACTCCAGTTCTATTAAGAGGGTAATGGATGCCCTCTTAAGGGCTCTGTGGGCACCAGACATGCATATGGTACACAGACATACATGCAGGCAGAGCACTCGTACACATAAAACAGAATTTGAAAACGGAAGAAAGGAAAGGCAGGTAGGTGGTTAGGCAGGCAGGCAGGCAGGAAGGGCAGGTAGGCGGGGTCTGAGGTGCAGCGTGGGAAGACTGAACCTTGCAGCACACTGAGAAAGATGAGTGAAAAGAGGCTGGTTGGCTGTGGTTGTGTTTTCTAGTAGGGTATGCTGAAGATACAGAGGCAGAAGGATCACAAGTGTGAGGCTAGCCTGGTCTACACCGGGGCTTACGAGACAGCTCAGCAGGCACAAGCGCTTGCCACATAAGCCGGACAGCTGGAATCTAAATCCTACCCCTGAACCCATGGTGGAAAGGAAAGAACCAACTCCCTCGAGTCATCATGAAGTGACTGAGACCTGAGTCACAAGCCCATAAGCAGCAGATCTGGGACTTCAAGTCCCCTCCTTTCTCCTCTTTCCCCCTCCCTCCTAACCCTCCAGGCTCTCTCCTTGCTATGTAGCCCAGGCTGTCCTCTCCCCACCCATTCTTCTGTGACTTTCCTTTTCACCTTGCTATGTAGCTCAGGCTGGTCTTGAATTCATGGCAGAATGCACGGCACATGCCCAGCAAACACTAAACTTAATCAGCTTCCTGGTCTCGATGCAGGCTTTCTCCCTCCTCCCCCCTTATTCTACCCAGGCTGCAGCCATGGGGTGGTGCTGTACTCAGGGCAGCACCCCCAGAGCTAATCACCCCTGGAAACGGCCTCACAGATACACCAGAGCGCACTTTTCTACTGTCCCATGTGCTTCCAGGATATGATCTACTTGACTGTTACACAGGGTGTAACATCTGTAACCCCAGCACTCAGGAGGAAGCTGAGGCAGGAGGATCACAGTGAATCTGAGGCCAACCTTGCCTATACACACTGAGTACTGAGTTCCAGTCCACCTTGGGCTGTGTTGCTACAAAGTAAGACTTTCTCAATGCCTCCCCTTGTCCTTCAAAAGGATTAACCACTGCTGCACTGTCTTCCAGGAAAACAGAACTGGTCATGAGGAATGGGAACTCTTCATAGACTCACAAGGACTTATGCATCTATTTCCCTGGTTTAAAATGCATATTTTATACTGGAGCATCTGGGAAATCAGGGCATCTCTTAGGGCCCAGGACATCTCAGAATCAGAGGAATACAGTCGGGGAGGCAAGTCAGACGGACAGAGAACTGATTCCTGATCAATAGCACCCCGATATGCCAGGGTGTGGGGAGACAGCCTCAGAGACAGGAGACAGCCTGGGAGGACTTGATTAAAATGCAAAGCAAACATACCCTTGACCTTTCCTAGTTGACCCTGATACCCGTGGCACTCAGGAGCAAAGCCAAGGTCCTTCGCTGCACTGGAAAATAGTTTGCAGTTCCTGAGCCTGAAAATGATCTTATCCCATGACCAGTGCGTGGGTCTCAAGAACAAAGGTGGTTATGGGAAAATGGCTGGGTTCAGGAAAGTGCTGTGTAAACACCAGGACCCATACACAAAGCCAGCATGCCTGTAATTCCAGCATTGAGGGAACCCAGAAAGCATCCCTGGGTCCTGAACAGCGGCCATGTTCTGTGAAAGATCTGGTCTCAAAACATTAGGTAGGAAGAAAGGACGACACCCAACATTGACCTCTGGCATGCACAGACACACTTGTGTATGCACCTGTGCGCGCGCGCGCACACACACACACACACACACACACACACACACAGAGCAAGCGTGCCTGTACAGGGTAGCTTAGGTGTTGCAGACTATCTGGTCTTTGATGCACACACCCACCTACTTGACGCTGGGAGGAAATGAATGGCTGGGACAGACGACAGCTGCACTTCACGAGGACACTGAACACTCTGCCTTGTGAAATGCACCCGCTCCTGGCCCGCAGTCATTTGGAAAATGCACTTGAGCCTCAGAAAACCGGGTGCACCGGATAGGACTCTGCTAGTCTTCCTACCTGCAGCTCATGATCTGCAGCGTTCTGAGGTAGGCCTGGGAGGTGAGTACGAAGATGCCTAAGTCCACTCTAACTCCACGGTTGCCCTGCATGTCACTGACCCAACTCTGTCACCAGATGGCAGCACAAGCCACCTAAACCCTGGCTCTCTCCCCTCCCCTCCTGGGCACATGCTCTACACCTGCCCTTGTTTCTAGGCCTCTTTTTACTTTTGAGGCACTTGTTAAAGTACCAACCAGGCAGGCTTCCATCTCCTTCCGTCCCTAACTCTCGAAACCCTCTGCCTTGGTCTTCATAATAACTAGAGTCGTAGGCCCTTGCCTCCAGGCCTGGCCTCATCTCCTAACCCTAATGGACTCATGCACGCTAACACTCTCTCCTTCAGTGGTTGTGGCTGCAGTGGCCAGTGTTGGGACAATGAAGTGCTGGGTCACATTTGACCAGTAAATGCTACAGACATGACTCAGTAGTTAAAAATCACTCACTGGAGCCGTCATCATTAGGACCTGTGGCTCCTAATAAGCTGGCTGTCCCATGCATGCCATGAACCCCAGGTCTGAGAGGGGACAAGACACAAGATTGTTGTAGCCTACTAGGAAAGACGCCAGACAGAACACCAGCTTTAGATTCAGGAAAATCCCCCACCTCAAAGGACTCAGTTGACACTTAGCGCCCCCTCCTGGCCTATAGGTACACCTTCTTAAATGTGTGTGCATACACTCACACAGGCACGTTTGAGATGTCAGATTATTGTCATTTTATGTCTTCAACAAGCCCCTTTTCCCTCCTTCATTAATATTGCAGAAATTAGCCTACGACTTTTTGTTGTTGTTTCTTAATAAAGACAGGTTCTTATATAGGCCAGGTTGGTCTCAAACTTGCTATGTAGCCAAAGATGACCTTGAACCTCTATAATCTTCTTACCTTTACCTCCTGAATGATGGGATTACAGGCTTGAATCACCATGCCTAGAGCCACAAAACAGCCTGGTTATACACACCAGATTGTATGTTCACTACTAAGTTCTGGTACTTTGGAAGTGCTTGTTCAAAAAATAAACTTTTGAAATGTCCATCAGGTGGCAGGGGGCTTTGCGACAGCTGCAGCTCTAACTTCCTCCTGTTCTGTGCAGGTTGTCTTGCGGATCACCCAGCATCTAACTGCAAACCTGCACCTGCCCCAGGACCTTTGTACATGCTGTTCCATGAAAAGACCTATTCTGTTCAACCCAGGCTGCCCCTGCCCCTCCTCCAGCTCCCTGCTCAAAGCTCAAATAGCCTCCGGTCCCAGTAGCCTCTGCCCCGCTTCTCCAAGGCAGCTTCGTTAAGAGCTTTTCACAGATGACCTTGTGAAACTGCATTGTGACCTGGACATGGTGGTGCATGCTTTGATCACAGCACTCGGGAGTTCAAGGCTAGCCTGGTAGCCTGGTCTACAGAGCAAGTTCCAGGACAACTAGCGCTACATACTGAGATCCTTGCCTCTTCAAAGAACAAAATATTAAAACAAAAAAATTATAATAAAGAAGCTGCAATATATTTTCTTTATTTATTGTGTTTTTTCCTAGATCAGCCCCGCCACAGTT
Organism: Tokudaia tokunoshimensis; assembly: GCA_036184795.1. Taxonomy (NCBI): domain Eukaryota; kingdom Metazoa; phylum Chordata; class Mammalia; order Rodentia; family Muridae; genus Tokudaia; species Tokudaia tokunoshimensis. The sequence goes on from BTHU01000004.1 coordinate 141,923,814, forward strand.
GGTCTGGTGGTCTGGGTCCAGGCTAGAGCCATGACACACATCTGATGCCAAGGACCCCTAAAGGAGTTCTGGGACAGGCCGGCCAGCTGCTCTAGCACAATCTAGGTGAAAGGTCTTGTGGATGGTGGCACACACCTATGATCCTGGCACTTGGAAGGGTATGGGGATCAGGAATTCAAGGTCAGTCTTGGTTATTTAAGAAGTGTGAGGTCACTTTGCGTATATGATACATCGCCTTAAAAAACCAAAAATTCAGGCCTAGAGAGATGGTGCCCTGGTTAAGAGCACTTAAGAGGACCTGTTCTTTTTTTTCCCCCAGTACCCACAGTGTTTCAGCCATCAGTAACTTCAGATCCAGGATTCTGATGCTCTTGTGACCTCTGTGGGCACCAGGCACACACACGGTACATATACACACATGCGGGTGAAACATAAAATACATAAATCTAGACATCACTGTGTCAGGGGAATAAAGCCCCCCTCCCTCAGGCCAGGGCTAGCTCCCTCTATGCAGTCATCCGGAAACACCACACGGCGACCAGAGTTAAGGAGATGCTTCCTTTGTTATAAATATATTATATACATCCAAAACATGACATTAAAATATTACTCCATGTTACAGAAAGATATTAAGGCTTTCTATTATTTACATTACAGACAAGCAAGCACCTTTAAAAAAAATCCAAATAAAAAAGCCTTATTCTTCCTCCTCTGACATACTGGCCAGAAGGGACACAGTGTCCCTTCCCGAAATGACCAAGCCCTTCACAAGAGCTGTGCCCATGAAGACGTCTTCACAGGGAGACCTCAGATGTGGTTGGACACATGGACAGAAGAACCAGGGGAAGGGACAGAGAGTATCCACATGTGGGCAGGACATTCTGGCCTCTCCTTGCCGGCTGCCCTCTGACCCTTGCCCAGCTCTGCCTCCCTCGGGTGGCAGCTGGGGTGGCTCACCCACCTAGGCCTCTGGGATCGGTTTGCAGGGCTGAGGGAGGATCATGATCCGGGGCATTTACGTGTTCAGGGGGCTCTCTGATCACTGAGACAGACCACGAATGTCAGTGACCCTACACTGGCCAGGGGGCAGGGGTGCGGAGCAGACGCACAGGATGGGACTGGCCAGCAGGACCGGGCTCCCCTCTGCAGTCAGGCTTCGCCTCAGAGCAGCTCAATGGCCAGGAAGGCCCAAGGAAAAAAAAAGAAGAGGAAATGAAAAGTTGGTGGCTCAAGTATTCTGTGTCACTGGGGGTGGGCTTAGGGGTGCCCGGGGCCCAGCCCAGGGGACTCCTCTTCACTGGAGGAGTAGCTCAGAGACGCTGGGATTTGGCAGATGGCTTCAGTTTAGGTTCGGGAAGGTTGGCGACCAAGAGTCCAGACATGCTACTTGATCTTCTGGGCCCATTTCATGTCGTCCGCTCTCGGTTTCTCACCCGTCAGGCCTTGGATGAGGTCCTCTAGGCGCCGCCAGAAGCCTATAACCTCTAGCGGGTAGTTGAGCCAGCCTGCAGCAGACAGAGTCCGGGAGCTAGTGAGGAGAGCCAGCTCTCGGGAGACAGGCAGAAGGTGGGGCACAGAGAGAGACCTCCCTCATGTGGGGCTTGGGTTCCTCCCTCAGGCCTCCCCTAATCACTAGGATTTTTTTTCTTTTTCTGGTTTTTCAAGACAGGGTTTCTCTGTGTAGACTTGGCTATCCTGGAACTCACTCTGTAGACCAGGCTGGTCTCAAACTCAGAGATCCACCTGCCTCTGTGCTGAGACTAAACGTGTGTGCCATTCCAACTGGCAACCACAAGGCATTCTGTCTGTCTGTCTGTTCACTGCTAGAGCCTAAGCCCAGGGCAGTAAATAGGCATCGAGTAAACTATCTGTTGGCCAAGTGAGTGTCTGGAGTCACAAGAGCTTGAAGTGGGGAAGGGGCTTTGGTGCAGGGAAGGGGCTTTGGTGTGTTCATGGTCATGACCTAGAAGAATGCTTGCACGTAACAGGAGCTCAGTATATGTGCATTCCGAGAACACTGGGTAGGTCAAGGCTGTATGCCCCCCACCCTCCAGACCTTGGCGATGGCACCACCCACCTGTGGTGATGCAGAAGTATGTTTCATGGGGTGCCACGTGGTGGATGCGATGGTGTTTCCGTGGCAGGATCACGTGCCAGTCCTGCAGGACGGTGACCCAGCATGGTAGCCCTAAGTACGTGTGCGACCACTTGTGGATCTGGTTGGTGAAGGTGCCAAAGATGGTCAGGCAGAAGACGAAGCATTCCCAGGGGTACAGCTGCGCCAGGGTCTCTGCGGGGCAAGGGCAAGGGCATGGGACCGTCGCGGCTGCCCCACTGGCCGGCCAGCTCCTGTGGCGGAGCACCCGGGCCCCCCTCAGCCTCTACCATCAGATCTTCAGATTTAGAAGCAGTCAGGGATTGGCTAAGAGCGTGGGCTGCTCTGCAGCCAACTGGGGCTGGGTTCTGATTCCTGCTGACACTTGTGGGTTGCGTGGGTTTGGAGTAGGGTCTCTGGGTCAGGTTCTCTGAAGCAGGACTTACGGACACTCACGTACTCAAGGGAGTGTCTCTTGATGGAAGACATCTACAGAGCACGGGAGGCAGGCAGGGTCTGGGACAGGGGTTCGGGCTCTGTGGGGCCCTGTGGTTTTCTAGGGTGCAATAGCTCCACAGGGTTCACCTTGGAAGAGAGCAAAGCCACAGGCCTTTGGAGGCTTTCACTTGCTGGCTTCTGGCTCATGGGACAGAGAGAGGTAGGAGGTGGGTCGATGGAGATGGGGCTGCTGGGGGACTGCCAGTAAGGGTGTGCCCAGCAGTACGCCATCCCTGGCCTGGGCAGATCTTCTGTTTCTTCCAAAGGGTGATGTCATCAGCTACCAGAAGTTGTGACTTTGCCTCACCTGATGCCCAGCAGCGGGCCAGATTCAAAACCAGGAAATGCAGGCCTCAGCTCACCGTCCATATTTCGCCTTTTTTCCCAGTGCAGGGATTGAACCCAGGGTATGGGCACAGCAGGCCAGCTCTTGGCTACTAGGTCCCACCCATGTCCTCATAGTATGCCTTTTCTTTAAATAATACAGCAGAACGAGGGCTGGGTTGGCTGTGACGCACAGGGGGCGTGTCAAAGGAGCAGCTCCATGAAGGGGGCGGGAGGGACCCTGGGGGCCACGTTACCAGAGTATGCCCCGAGAAGTTGGGAATGCCGTCTCAGGCTAAATGTCCAACTTTTACACGCACCCTACGAATGGAGAACACTTTAAATGTCACAAGACACCTACGCATACTCTGGGAGCCTCCTGGGGGACCCTGACCCTGATGCACACTCTGAGAAGCCCCAACTGCAGGTCTCACCTGGGCTCTGGGTCCGGAACTTGTAGGCCATGTTCAGCAATGGTAGCAGCGTTACCAGGCAGTTGTCACCATTGGTCTCGATGAAGTCGTGCCTTGTGATGGCCGTGGGGTCAATGTGGTGTTCCCGGAACGGCCGGATGAAGGCCTAGGTGGGCAGGGTATGGGCAAAGCCTCCCAGTCAGCTGAGGACAGTTGGTGCCCTCCAGACCCTGCTCCTGTGGCTTCCAGCCTTCTACCCACCACTGGCAGATCCTGCCTGGGGCGGTCTGGCTGCCTGCCTGCCATTCAAGATGGCTTCAAAACACTGATGGGACCTTCCTTCCTCAATCCTTCTGGGCCTCAGTCTCTCCACCTATACTGGGAGGGCCTTGGAGACAACCTCCACCCCAAAGCAGGTGAAGAGGTCCCCACAAAAACAAAGGGGACCCTGTCTACCTGGCCCTTAAGCTCCTGCTTCTGGGAGCAACCTCCAGGCTCTCGATTCAAGTTGCTAAATGGCGCCTGCCCTGGGTGAGCACAGACCCAGGAATGGCTGACCAGAGCCCATCCGTCTCCCCGGTGGGGATTGGCTGCAGACAGGCAGTACCATACCAGCGGGACCAATGGGATGTGGTGCTGGGAGTTTGGCTGCCACTAAGGGGAAGGATTCTCTTGGCAGCCAGGAGTGGAGGCCTGAACTCAGCAGGAGAAAGCAGAAACCGAGATGGAAAGCCCATTCTGAAAAGGGGGTTGCCCTGGCTCAGTGAGGCTTTAACTTAGCACTGACTGGGTCTGAATCCTTGCCTGAGAAAACCAGTTTGAATTCAATTTTCTGCCCAACCCCAAGGGCCTCACTGGCAGCTTACATGCAAGCACAGGATGGGCCTTGACTTGAGGGGAGACTCCAGGAGGCTCTCTGACCTGTCCTCCTGTGCTGTTACCAATCTCAGGGATCCCCAGTCCAATCTTAGGGGACTAACCCTGGGACAGTCACACAGCCTGGCATACGCACCTTCCCAACAATGGGCAGATCCACAGAGCCCCACGTATCAGCACCCCAATGTACCAGGCCGGACAGGAAGTCGGCGACAAGAGCCCCTGCAACTGAGGGCGACAAGAAAGTAAGCCAGGGCAGGGCAGGGCTACGCAGAGCCGTCCCTGACCCTCCCGCCAGGACCACCCCTCCACAATCTTGCTTGTTTACTCATTTGTCCATTCGTCACGCGAGCGAAGCATCCGGCCCCTGCCTAGCGGACCTCTGACCTCACTCCTGCACAGTCTCAGCACATCATCCCTGGCTCTGATCTGCACTGAGCAAACTCACCCGCTGAGGTGGGGGGCACGACCGCCTTCCTGGACTAGGTGTTAAAAAGGCCTCAGCTGAGCTACTTAGAATCCCAGCACCCGGGGGGGGGGGGGGGCTGAGGTGGGAGGATCCAGAGTTTGAGGCTAGCCTGGGCTACAGCAAACATAAGCAGTTCCTTACTTGCAGTTACATTGCCATCCCAGTCCTTTGAGCTTTCCCATTGTTTGCTTTCAATATGCTTAGAACTAGCTTGGGGTACGCACCCCCCCCCCAACAGTCACCACAGGCCTTAGATCTAGACCACACTCCCACCTCCATCACACAGGAGCCGTGTGACATCTGCGTGTTACTTAACATCTCTGTGCCCCGTTTTCTTCTTGTCAGGCAGGAGTGGTGAAGATGTCAAAGAACTCAGTGGTGACTGTTTATCAGGCGCTGTCTCAGCAGGACACGCCCTCTGTCTCTGTGGCCTCTCCGTCACTTCCTTACCTCTGTTAGTAGCATTTAGCTTATGTGACAGAAGTGACCCACAGGCTGGGAGAGAGGTATGGAGCCCAAGTCAAACTCTCGACAGTGGCACGGCTGGCTCCTTAGGCCTTGAGATTCGAATCCATTCATAGCAGGATCCATGTACACGTGGGGAAACTGAGGCAGCCTGGCCAGCAGTGTCCCCACCCTCCCCTCACCTTCTTGTCCTCTGAGCCTTCGCCCTCACTGTTCCTCTCTGCCTGGAACACCTTTCCTCTCCAGGATGCAGTTCGACAGCTTGTGTTCCTCCACCACTTAGCGCCCAGACCCCGTGCCCTTCCCAAGACCTGAATTCCCAGAGCACTGTGGGCTCTGGTGTAGAGCTGGACCTTGGTTCTGCGACATCGACGGACTCCATGCTGCCTGAAGTAGTGATTGGCACACAGTAGGCCCTCAAGCTGACCCACGAGGGTAGCTGGGAACGAGGATCTGTGCAGACCTGTGCTCCCCCTCCCCCGCCCTGCAGTTTCTCACTGTAAACTGCTCGTCTAAGCCCAGGTTCTGAGTTGCAATGGTGCCTTCGGACTCTCGTTGACAGGGGACCGAGGCCTTGGGGTGCCATGAGGGCCATGAGTGAGAACCTCTTGATAACTCCCTAGAGAGTGAGACTGTGACCCAGGTGACAGGAGAAAGGGTGCACGTTACAGGAATGGAATCCCAGTGTCCAATCTGTTTAAAGGCAGCTGCTAAGGGTAGGTTTTTAGAAGCCAGTGGTACCTGTCCAGCCACCTGGCTACCTATCCACAAATCTATCTACCCACCAGGCATCCACCCACCTCCTACCTAATATCTATCTATCTATGCACTAGCCGGTCATCCCTCCACCCATCTACTCACTCAACTCTCCATTCACCCATCCAAGCACAGGCAGTCCTGCTGCTCAGTGCCCCCCGGGAAGAGGACTTGCAGCTGCCTGGCACCCCAGTAGGTCTGGGGCATCACTGAAGAACCCACTGTATGCTGTGAGTGGTGTAGACATTTTGCCTTTAAGCAAGCGAGCGCTGGGGGCCCTATCTCTAATTAACCACACTGCTATTCCTCTTGCCTCGTTTGGGCTCAGCTTCCTTCCAGAGGCCTGTCCCAGCATCACTGGACAATGACAGATGTAAACACTGCCATCCTGACAAACTTTTATGGGGAACACTGGGTGCCTGTGGTGGGGCATGGCAGGGACTCCAAGTCCAGGCTTCTTGTCCTGAATGTTGGGTTCAGGCTGTGAGACAATTGCTTCCCTCCCCAGGTATGGCTTGAGTCTGGTTAGAACCGTACCTAACCTGCACGCACTCGTGTGGAGGCTTACGTGGCTCAAGGCTGTACCTCTCTCCAAGGTCATCACGCGGATTCTTCTCCGCGTGGAATCTAAGGGGCTGGCAAACTTCCTCTGCAGAGCTAGCCAGGAAGGCCGTCGGGCTCTGTGGCCACAGTCTTAGTTGCTATGATTCAACCTTGTCAACATCACAGGGGGCGAGGGGGAGGGGATGGTACTGTTGTAATACCTTGTTTGCAGGTGTTTTGGGTTTGGCTTGCTTCACTAGGCTAACTCATCTGGAGTCACTCATGTGTCACATGCATTGGCCATTTCCCTTGTTGCTGCTGAGTCCTGTGCCATCATTGTCTGGCGCAATGCACACGGCTCTCACAGGACCTTCACGGAGCCCTAGCTGCACTGCTCACCCATGAGGAAACCTATGTGCTCAGTCCTTGGGCCGAGGGCGCAGAGACACTTGAGACAGAGACTCATGTAGCCCTGGCTGGCCTTGAACTGCTCCGATCCTCCGGTCTCAGCCTGTCAAGTACGAGGGTGACGGGTGTGTAAACACAGCCTGACGGACAGTGACACTAAAGTTCCTCTAGGCTCTCCACCTGCTGACCTCTGGCTGCACAGAGCTTGCAGCTTTGGCTTGTCTAGCTAGCCGGCTTGCCCTGAGGATCCCGTCTCCACCTCTTAAGGGTTGGGATTATACACAGGTTGCTATACGCACTTGGATTCCTTCTCTGTGGGTGCTGGGATGTGAACTCTGATCCTCCCACTTGTATGGCAAGCTTGTTATCCACTGAGCTCTCTACCCAGCCCGGATTCCGACACTCACTTTATTTATTTATTTATTATTTATTTATTATTTATTTATTTTGAGGCAGGGTCTCACCATGTAACCTTGGCTAGCCTGAAATTTGCTATGTAGATCAAGCTGGCTTCAAACTTAGCGCCTCCTGCTTCTGCCTCCCAAGTTCTGGGATTAAACGCATTCACCACTATGCCTGACTTCTGTTTTGACACTATAAATTTCTTTCTTTCTTCCTTCCTTTCTTTTTTTCTTTCTCTTTCTTTCCTTCCTTCCTCTCTCTCTCTCCCTCCTTCCTTCTTCCCTCCCTCCCTCCCTTCCTTTCTTTCTCTCCTTCCTTCCTCTCTCCTTCCCTCCCTTCCTTTCTCCTCTTTCTTTCCTTCCTTCCTCTCTCTCCTTCTTCCCTTCCTTCCTTTCTTCTTTCTTTCTTTCCTTCCTCTCTCTCTCTCCTTCTTCCCTTCCTTCCTTCCTTTCTTTCCTTTCTTCCTCCTTTCTTTCTTCCTTCCTTTCTCTTTCTTTCCTTCCTTCCTCTCTCTCTCCTTCCCTTCTTCCCTCCCTTCCTTCCTTCTTTCTTTCTTTCTTCCTGTGGTTGACACTTCTGCTTTTAAACCAGAGCACACCGGACTTCAGTGCATCTGCGAGTCCTTGTGGACCAAGGCCAGGTTTGTGGTTAAGCCCTTTCCCCTTAACTGTTCTGGGCAGTTAATCCTCTGTGATCAGAACACAGTGGAACAGCATTAGAAAGTCAAGCCAGGGCGGCCTTTGGGAGCCTCTCTCCTGTACCAGCACTGAAACACTGACGAGGGCGTTAGGAAAGTGTGCTCTGCGGGCCTCATTATTCACTTAAGTTCCAGTTGTGAGACTGTCTCAAAAACGGGCAGGGGGGTAACACGTGAAATAACCCAGAAGGCGCTCCTGGTCCAGGGCAAAGTGAGCTCACGGTGGCAAGCTGCACTGGCCTGTTCTGCTGATGCCACTATGAGCTGGGAGGGCATTGCCACCCCAGACTCAGAGGCATCCTAGTAATTCTAACCAGTGTTCCCGAGACAGCCAAGATGGCGGGTGTGGGGCCAGAGGGAGACCGCCTGCCTGGTGTGTGCATGGGCCTGAGTTCCTCTGTAACCCCAGCATTCAGGAGACGGAGGCTGAGGCTGGAGGATCGTGGGTTCTAGGACAGTCTGGGTTACATAGAGAGCTCAAAGGCAGCCTGGGTTGTGGCTGAGAAACTGGCACAGACCAATGATCCTCAGTTAGGGCCGAGACAGGTAACCAGACTGTGCTAGCCTAGATGGGACCCTGGGATAGGAAGGGGACACTGGCTATGAGACTAGAGGCAAGCGACAGACGGTAGAGCCTAGCACGGAGTAGCCCCACTGGGCGCTAACTGGCACAAGTGTGGGGCTTCAAAGCCTGCTTCCTTCCACCATTCCCTACCTCGAATTGGCCTAAAAGCAACTGCTGGGAGAGTTATTATCCCACACACAAAGCCCTGGGTTCCCTGGGTTTGATCCCAACCCTTCAGAAACAGCTACCCAGTAAACCTGGCACTCTGAAGGAGAAGCAGGAAGATCAGGATATCGGGATCATACAAGAATCTCCCTTCACGTCCAGGGACACACCCCATCACACCTGACCTGCCCAGAGGCTTCAGACCCACCGAGGCTGGCAGGGAAGGACTGTCTAAGGTCACTCATGGGTGTGGGGACAAGAGAGCCACTCAGCCTCACACCCAGGTCTGGGAAGTGAGAGTCACACAGGACTCATGCTCCTCAACTAGCAGAAACTAGCCAATTAAGTGCAAGGGTGCGGAGAGAGCTCTGGGCTCTGGTACAAGCACCCAGCGGCAGCTGCCCGTAGCCTAAGCCTGGCATCCCTCTGCGAGCCTCAGTCTTGCCATCTGTAAGATGGCTGGCACCTGGTACTCACAGAGACAAGCTCGGCGCTGGTGTCAGGACTAACCTGGGTCAGAGTGCCCTCTCCTACCACACGAGGAAAAGACTCAATTCCTGCAGACTGGTAGCTGTTTCTAGGGCACTCAGTTGCCTGTGAGGCTCCTTTAAGGGGGGCAGGGTGCAGATACAGAGCTCTCTTTGTTCCAGCCCGGGTGGTGGCTGGTGGCTGGGTCACCCTGGGAGCAGCTTTGGCCTGGTCACCATCCTTCCCCTCAGACACTGGGAAGGGCACAAGGATGGCTCTATTCAGCGACAGCAACACTGTGAAGGCTGCGTGGAGCTCAGAGACTGGCAGACTAGGTAGACAGACCCTGGGCATTCACAGGGTTCGGGCTTGTTAAATCCAGACGCCTCGGGCAGCGTGGTCTCTGGGCCTCAGTGCTGATCCCTGCCCTCCTCAGTCCCCAAGCTGCCCCTTCAAGGACCCACGGCATCCTCTCCCATAGAGAATGATCAGCTCGTCACTGTCCTTGTCGCGGCCGCCAGTGACCTTCGGGCCAGGCCCCTTTGCTAGCTGTGGCTCCATCTCTGAGGTGGCTGCTCTCTCAGCTTTCCCCGTTCCCCGGGCTGCACCCTGGCTCATTCCTACTGCCCAGCCAAGGTCTTCCACAGGCTGCTTCTGTTTCTCCTCTGCCACCGGCTCTTGGGCCGACTCAATCCCTTACCTCACCCACCGCTCACCCCACAGCAGCCGAACTGTTCACACAACTCAACTGACTGCCCAGCTCCTCAGAGTTCATAAAACCCACCACCACCCACTCCCTGGGTCCGAGCACCAGAAATCATCTTTCCATGAGAAATTCACCAGTGACTTCCCACAACACTCAAGAGAAACCCACTGTCCAGACCAGGACCCCTAAGGTCCTGTCCCACTCGCTCATCCGCTTCAGTGAGAGGCCACTAGGCCTCTTTCCTTTGACGCATGGGCTTACACCAGCCTCAGGGCCTTTGCACTTGCTCTGCCTCAGATCCAAGCCTCCTCCCGAATCTCCTCCCCTCAGGCTGTTAACAAGCACAGTTTTATCTCGATCAGCTCTCAGGCATTGCATCACACAAGCCTGGCTTTACAGACTGGGATCCTTTCAGTTTAAGCTCTGGTTTCCAGGGCTACCTGGGACTTTGGGAACCGTTGAAGAGATAGAAAGAAGCTGGCACAGTGCCCTCAGCGGCTACCTGCGTGTTAACAGACAAATCAGGGCGGCTATTTAAATCGATCAAGGGCTGTGTAAACACCGCTATCAGGGGATTACCTGCCCTTATCAGCCCGGAAGCTGGGTGCCGTGGGAGAACTGGACACCTCGGCTTCAAGGATGGGGCTGGGAGCTGCAGAAACCCAGGCAGCGAGGGGACATGGTGACCTGCCTGTATGGCACACAGCTGGACCTACTACAGGGTGTCCGCCCACCCCTAGCCAGGGAGGGTGTGGCTAGAGAGCCCAGGCCAGAGCCAGTGGGCAGAAGACAATGCTGGAATCTTGCTCTGGACAATATTGCTGCCAGGGAAGTGGCCACCTTAGGGCATGACCCAGCAGCTGCTTACAGAATATCCACTGCCAACCTGAGCAGGCGCTGAGGTAGCCTTGGCCAGTCTCTTGCAGGCAAGGTCGACCTTCCTCTTCTTCCTGACCACTAGCCCTCTCAGCCCGGCTGGATCCTCCCGGCTTACCCACAGCCCCAGGAAGCCATACTGCCATGGCCTCAACATTCAGGACATGTGCAGCAGCCAGCCCAGCCAAGGCTGTAGGAGCCTCCCAACTCTGGGCTAAGAACGCTTATGGGGTGGGGTGGGGGTGGGGTTAGGGGACCCCTGCAGATGGGGCCTGGGCTCCCCAGTACAGAGCAGGCTAAACTCCCCTGGACCATGGGACAGCTTGATTAGCAGGCCTGTATACTATTGGCTTAGGCAGACAGAATGCTTTTAACGGGATTAGGAAGCAAAGCCACAGGGAGGACCGGAGAGGACCAAGGGGTACCACAGCCCCTTGGCCAGTCCCAGGGCTCAGGAGAGGAAGAGAACAAACACGTGAGTCAGAGGACAATCGGCTGGAAAGCCACCTGGAGCCAGGACTGCAGCTGGACATTCGGACCATATGTGCTTCAGGCTGAAGGGTTAAGTGTCCCGCAGGTCCCTCCTCTCAGATGAGTCTCAGCCTGGCCAAGGGGAACACCAGGACTTCTAGCACACAGTACCCCACTTCACATATACCATCCAACTCACTGAATTCTCGGCACCTGTCATGTACCTGCTCATGCCTGAGGCTGGAGATACAGCAGAAGATGAAACAGGAAAAAAAATCTGACTTCTGAGTTGCTGGAGACCCAGCGGGCTTGGGTGACAGTGTGTGTGTGGCAGGGCTTGGTCACTATGTAGCCCTGGCTGGAGTTCACAGGAGATGCTCCTTTGCCTCCCAAGTGTTGAGATTAAAGGCTTGCAGCCACCATACTCTTGTCTCTGGGGGGCCATCACGGAGGATCTACCTGAACAGGTGGCTGTCAGTAGATCTTGGGGATCAAAAGTGTGGAGTCCTGAAAAGCGGCTACAGGCACAGTGAATGGGTTTGTACAAAGGCCCCCAAGGGAAGGGGTGTGTGTGTGCCGGGAGTGTGGCCAGGGTGGCTGAACAGCGACAAGGAGGGAATGTTGAGGTTGGGGCTGTCAAATGGAATGGCCGCCAGGCCAGCGTACTGGACGGGGCAGTGGGGGGAGGGGATCTGGAAAGCAGCTGGGGGGTGTGTTGGGGGCGGTGGTGGTGGCTGAATTTCAGTGTCCCAAAAGAATGTAAAGAACAGGAACTGGGGGTGCTGTCACCGTGTCACTTGATTGAATGCTCCAAGATGAGTAGGCGCTGATCGAGAGAGGCCGCCCTGAGCACTGGCGTGCTCCCTTACACGAAGGCACATGGCCTCGAGAGGGGCCCCGGCACTCACCGACGCCCAGGATGACGAGGGGTGTGTGTTCCCAGCGGGCCAGCAGCAGGAGGTGGACCAAGTTGTGGGCGATGAGGCAGAAACACAGGATCACGGAACACCACTCCTGGAAGCGCTTGCCTGTGGGGAGGGGAGGGGAGGGCTGCGTGAGGCATAGGCGGCGGGAGCCTCAACGGCAGCAGCGGACTGTGCCAAGCTCCCACAACCATCCATTCGACAGATAGTACCACTGGCTCAGAAGCAGGGCTTTTGCAAAAGCAGGACACTGGACCCATGTGGAGTGCCTATGAAGCTGGGCCTTTGACAGACAGGTCCCAATGCTGGTCTCTCTCTTCAGGCTTTCTGGGGACTTCTGTGGGAACTTAATGACACCCTTGAATTTTAACTGGCTTCCTGGTACCATCTGTTCCCAGGTAGGTGACCATCTGAAGCAAGAAACTTTTGATCCTTCAACCTGGGGACATCCAGAGCCTGCCCAGCCTCCATGTAGCAGGACACAGGCCATCAGCCTCAGGGTCAAAGAGAAATAGGGCATCAGGGACATTAGGCCTTCCAAGGTTGGCATCTGGATGCGTGCAGGCAGGCAGGAGTGTGGTCTCCAGAAGGCTGCAGGTGACCAAGGAGACGCAGGATCTGAAGACTCGGGTATGAGGATTCCATTTTATGAAATCAGTTCACAGACGCATAAGCTTGGGCCATCAGATCATTCTTTGTGCTTTGGGTGGAGGTGTCAAAATTCTGGACATCATCCAAGTGCCCATGGCCCAGGGATGAGCCAGCGTCATCCCAATGGCCTCTCTCTGTTGCCCAAGTTCTATGGAGGTACAGAGAGCAACGTGCTGATGATAATATCAGTAAGGAAGAAAGGCCAGTGAGCTTGCCCAACTGCAAACGGAGCTTTTCGATCACCTAAGATCAGTCCCTGGGTCCCACACGGCAGGAGAGAGCTGACTCCTGAAAGTTGTCCTCTGGCCTCCATAACATGAGCTTCACACACACACACACACACACACACACACACACACACACACACACACAGACATACACACACACACACACACACACTGAGGGTCAGGAGCTGAGCAACTAGGCTGCCTAAGGCCCCACCACACTATAGAGGAGCCAGCAAGATGGTTTGGTGGGTAAAGGCACGTGCTGCCAAGTCCAATGACCTGGGTTCAATCCCCGGGACCTATAGTCCCACAGGCTGTCCTCTGACCTCCACAACACCATGCTGTGGTACAAGTCCTCATATACACTAAACGTATACATTAAATAGAAGAAAACTGCACAGAAGCCAAGCTTCTAGACCACCCGAGGCCTCCCCATGGCCTCCCTTTGATATAGCACATCAGAAGTTTTCTTCCTGTTACACACTTTAATTTTTTTTTTTAATGGAATAAACCACATTCGAGTAGCAGGCTTTCTGCCTGTTTCCCAGGCAGCTGGTCCCTGAGGACAGAGACCCTTCATGTGACAATGTGATTATCACTGGAGCTTAACATCAGCCAAGACGTTACTGTTACCAGGCACCCAGAAACTGCCCAGTAGCAGAGGCTACAGAGGAAAAGCGAAAAGGGAGACAGCCTAAGGCAGCTCAGCCTGCTAGTCACAGAGGGATGCCATGGCCTCCTCTCAGTCACCGCCCTGGTCTGCTGGTTGCTGCTTGCCCCTTTTTCTCTACCACACTGCTGTCCTGGTGAAGGCTCCTTTATGGGGTTAATGAAGGCCCAAGCCAGGCCCGCTGCCCACCGCCTTGCTCTAGAATATCTCCTGCTCTATGGTTCTCTGACCCCTCCCCTCCCCAGGGCTACAGCCTCACCTGAATGTGAACTGGGGCTAGGCCAAGCTCCCTTAACAGGTCCTGGCACTTAGTTGGTATTCAATAAATGCTTGTGGGATGAACATATCTAGTCACAAACCATAAACGTGTCCTATGCTCAGCACTACGTAGGAAGCAGATTAGACGTCCGTCACCTGTGCCTGTGCAGCAGCCGGCCCTAGAAAAGGCTGACCCTGGAGAGGGGGACTCAGGGGTCACGAACCCCTACAGAAGAGGACACTAAGGCCCCCAGAGGTCACAGGAGCAGACCTGGGCCTGAGGCTTCCAGTTCTTTCCTTCTCAGCTGTGTTGTTTCTGAGTCCTGCTTCGAGCCACCGCCTGCCTGCCTACCTCTTCCGGTTCCTGCTTGTGGGTAGGGCGCAGGACTCAGAAGCAGGAAGCCCCAGGGGTGGGGGAAGGGGGACCCAGGAGGAGACAAGGGACAGGGAACTCTCCCTGCCAATCTGCTTGGTTACCCGTAGAGATTGAGGGACGGATGGATGGATGGACGGACGGGTAGGCAGAGTCACAGCCAAGGCTTAGACTAAAGCAATGACAATGATAATGGTGACATCATCTGGTGCCCATCACATGGGGACGAGGCGCGGCTGCAAACAGGACCTTCTGGTCAAGTTTGTTCTGATTTCTTTAAAAAAATGACCTAAACTTAAAACCACACACATCCCTAGTTCTTGTTAGCCCTGAAAACACAGGACCCAGGCCACCAACCTGGCAAGCCCATGAAGTCATAGGACCTAAATAGACAGGCTAGGGAGGTAGGGGAGGCCTTTACTCAGGAATCAAAGGGGTGCGTATGGGGACACCGCTTACTCAGGCCTCAGGTGTCCTGTCCCACCTGAGAATCTGTTCCTGGCCTGGAGCAAGAAGTACTGGTAATCTGGGCCAAGGGGTAGCAGTGACCGTCCAGGTTTGAGTGCCCACCTGTTGGCCTGGGTGCCTATGTGGGGTGGGCGTGGGTGGAGCCTGGCAGGGGAGGAAGACTCGCCTACTTCATAGGGCAAGTCTCTTCCTGCCCCAAATACCCTACACTTGTGCTGGCCTCTGGCCATCAGATCCTGTGCACCACAGAGAGCAGACAAGAGAGACAGAGGACAGGACCAGACCAAGGGGGACAAGTGGGCTGAGGAAGCAGAAACCAGGGAGATAAAAAGATGAGATCACGGGGAGAAAGACCAGCGAGAGAGTCGAGAGACTGAGGTAGAGGCAGACGGAGCTCAGCCCAATGCAGCGGGACCAGGCCTGGCCAGAGAGAGATCCCACAGTGGCTCCAAGGCCCTGTGCCTTGGCTTCAGTCAGGCCCATACTGGAGTGAAGCAGGGTCCAACTTCAGGCTTGCAGGTCGGGCCACTATCCTGTGGTCCTCAACACCTCCAGGGCAGAGAGAACTCACAGCCGTCCAAGCTGATGGGACAGTTGGATCCGAACCCTTTGGGCTCTGTCATCCTTACAGCTGGGGCACCTATGAAGTGGCAGGTTACAGCTGGTCCCTCTGAGTGCCACCTTGCCAAGGAAGGTGGGCGGCAGGATTCACCAAACTCACGAGGCTCCTTTCAAGCCTGGCTTTCGGGTTATTGCTGAGAAAGGCAGACAGAGCGGGGGCACTGAGGGAAACCTTCAGTGTCACCGACACCGCACAGAACTAAGCCCAACGCCAGGGTCTCTACCACCTCACCCCTGACCATCCCCTTCTATCCCACCCACCTGGTCACCCTGCTTGGAGACACACACACACACACACACACACACACACACATTCCAGGCCCTGTGTCTGCCACCAACCCCACAAACAGGCTGGACTGCTGTCCTAGAACTGGCTAATTTCTACAGCCAGAGCAAAAGCTGGCAAACAAGAAATATGCCCTCATCATCTTGGTCCTGGTGCAGTGGGAAGCCCCTGTGGATCCGAACCCTTTGGGCTCTGTCATCCTTACATTAACTACCATCCTGTGCTAAGCCTCCACAGACACGGACAGGGTGGTCCTGGGGTGCCTCGGACTCCCTGAAAGCCAGATGTCAAAGATGCACAGCCTACCCTCGCCAGCCATTCTGTGGCAGCAACAGCGGCAGCGGCATAACCCTAAAAAGGCCTGGTGTTTCAAGACACAGGAATATGCGGGGAAATGCCTGTGTAAGTCAGCGCTCACCCAGTAAATGGCATCTTTGTTAACTTACCGCTATCAGCTGTCAAATGACAATCCACCGGACAAGCCCCAGGAATCTCAAGAACTTGGGCCCGGGACTTAGGGGACTTCTCTCCGCTCCAGCCCACAGGTTTCTCGTGCTCGCCAGGGGACGTGTGCCAGGCACACTCCCCCTCAGGACTTTCCACTGTTCTCTGGCCCTCACATGCACTCTCAAGGTCCCTTCCCTCCTCCCTTCAGCCCCGTGTTCAAATGCTGTCCTTTCAATAAAGCCCGATACGGACTCTCTACGTGGCAAGCCCCTGCCTCACGTTTTCCCTGTTGCTTTTGCTACATGGCATTTGCAACCCTATTGCCATTATTTGGGGGCTTGTTGCCTGTCGCCAAAATGCCAGCTCAAGTCTTGCCTGCCTTCAGGACTGAGAACAGGGACTGGACTAAATATACCATTAGGTGCTCAATATACACCAGGCCTGCTCCCTCGACAGGTCAGGAGAGGCCGGGGCCCCTCTCTAAGACCACACAGCTCGGGGGGACAGAGACAGGGAGACCTACTGAGAGGAACTTGGAGGAACCAGTTTGACCAGTCTTCCCTCTCTATGTTAGGAAAGAAGGCCCCAAGAGGCTGTCTGAGGCTGTGTGGCTGTTCCTCAGGTACTGATACCTAATCACAAAGGAGGGGCGAGAGGTGCCCACCCCCCAGGGGAAAGCAAGAGGAAACAATTGGGGCCAGTAGAAAGTAGGCTGTGAGGACAGCACAGCTACACATACTGAATCCCTTCCTCTCCATTTTCAAGTCCCAGGCTATATGCCTGAGGACCAGCAAGACAAGACTCCCTGCCTTCGAGCTCAGAGAAGGGCAGCTGGCCAGGTGAATCACAGGGACTGCCTATTGTACACAAGACCTAGAGCCACACAGTGGGTGCCATTACAGTGGGTGATCAGGTGAAGAGGCCCCGCCCAGGTCATCCAGTTAACCACTCTGAAAGCCACCAGCCCTCCCTCAAGGAGAGCGGGTTGAGGCTGGGTGTTTGGGTGTGGGCCAAGGATCCAGCAGAACACACCAAACACCCAAGACAAGTGGAAAACTACACACAGAGACCGGAAACCCAAGGCGGGGGTCAACCCCCACTGACCTAGGACCCGAAGAGGAAAAGCAAATGGCCCTACGTCACGTGCCACTTAGAGTTGAAAAAGCATCAAACGCAGGCCAGCCAGGGCAGGGAGCCAAGAGGGTAGTGGCCTCGGCCCCACCCAGGCCAGGGCTGTGCCCTGCAGCTGCCCAGTCAAGGGAGCAGATAGAACGTTGGATAACAAAGCCAACTCACGGAGACACCCTGGCAGAGGGGCCTCAAGGCTGTCATCTGATACTGGAGTGCACAGGCATTTCCTCAACCCCTGGGGATCCCCAGCCAGGCGGTGAGATTGCTGAGGCTCCCTGGGAGCTGGAGAACGGGATGGAGCCTGCGCTAGTTAGGGTAAGAGCGAGACAAGGAGCAAAGAAACCAGAAAGGGGGCCTGGCCTTGGGGGAAGGGGCGGAGCCAGGGTGAGGGGCTCCGGGTGGTGATACGGGTTGGGGAACAAGGGTATCCCACAAAGTCCTAATGAGCAGCTAGTGTGTGGGTGTGGGAAGAGGACAGAGCCAGACTCAATAGGGTCTGAGTCGCTGCCGAGAATCTACCAGTAAGAGGTGAGGGCTGCCGGGCCCACTGGGAGGGGGAGGGGATAAGTTCACTGCAGCTACTGAAGCAGGGACCATGATGGAGCTTGTGGGAAGAGAGCCTGGGATCCTCTGCAGCTGAAATCTAAATCGGGGCCCTAGTAGCTGGAGAACTGATAGTCCCAGAAGGAAAAGGGGGGGGGATCAGTTTGCGACCTACGGTCTTGTTAAAAACGCACGGAGTGCAGACTCCTAACGCTGGGGGTCCTAGGACTGCGCGTGAGTTTAGGTGGCTAAGGGCAGTGCCTGCGGCTGAGATGTCTAAGGCTTCGCTGCCTGAGAACCGGAAGCCTTGGACTGGGATTTGGAGACTCAAGGCAGGCCAGGGTGGGGTTCCTAAACTGCCCAAGGTGCCCTGGGGCTTTGGACTCCGGATGCGCAGATGCACTGGGGCTGTTCCTAAATCTCTGCAACCCCAAAGGCTCACGACTTGGAGTAGGAAGGGGTTTGGTTGGGGTCTCTAGATCTAGGGATGCTCTCTGCAAAGTTGGAAGCCCTGGAGTTCCGCTTTGGGTGGAAGCTAGAATTGGGATGGGGGCAGGGTTAGGATGGGGCAAGGGTTCGGATGAAGTGGGGTTCGGATCCAAGGACGTCCAAATGGGCTGCTGGAGTTCGGATCTGGGTAGAGTTCAGATCTGGGCATTTCGGGTGGGCTGGGGTTTGGATTCGTGAGGGGTTCGGACGGGATGGGTCGAAGTGAGGTTCGAATAGGCTGGGGTTCTAATCCGTGGACTCCGGATGGGTTAGGGTTCGAATCCGGGGGCTTCGAATGGGCTAGGGTTCGGATCCAGACTGCTCAGATGGGTTAAGGTTCAGGCGTTCGGACCGCCTGGGGTTCGGTCGGGGAGGGCCCGGCGCCGAGCACCCATCAGATCGCAGGCCCTCCGTCCGTCCTACCTGGCGAGTAGAGCGCCGCCAGCTCACGAGCTCCGGCGTGCTGTGCGCCCCAGCGCCGGCCCTCGGCCGTCTCGTCCTCTTCCAGCTCCGGCTGCCGGCCCGGCGCGTCCTCTGCGCCCGCCATGGCCCGTCGCCCGGCCCGCCCGCTGCGCTCTGCCTGCGGCGGCGGCGGCCGCGGAACCGCGGCGAGATCACG
Source organism: Tokudaia tokunoshimensis (assembly GCA_036184795.1). Classification (NCBI taxonomy): domain Eukaryota; kingdom Metazoa; phylum Chordata; class Mammalia; order Rodentia; family Muridae; genus Tokudaia; species Tokudaia tokunoshimensis. The sequence goes on from BTHU01000004.1 coordinate 141,942,717, forward strand.
CCGCCCAATGACTGGCCGGCGCGGGGCGGCGGCGGGGCCGCGCGTCACAGCCAATCGGGGCCTGCGCCAGCGCCGCGCCCAGCCAATCGTAGACCTTCGGGCCTTAGCCAACCGCGGCGCCGAGGGGCGGAGTCACAGCTGGCCGCAGCTGGACAAGGAAGGCAGGGTGGATGTGCGCGTCCCCGTTGCGCCCCGCGAGCTCGCGTGCGGCTCCGCAGCCAGGGAGTACGCGCCTGTGCAATGGTTTGCGCCTTGACTTCGGTGCGCGCCGCGAAGCGCCTACTGAGTGCATGGCTACTGCAGGTCGCGAATTCGCTAGGAAGCTGCGGGACGGGGCAGCACATTGGCTGCAGGCGCTAGGTTTCATTTCACTAACCCAGGAGTGTCTCGCGTTCGAGGCCAGCCTGAACTACATTGCAAAACTCAATCACAGAACATAAGAAGTAATACTGCCTGCTGAGAGGCCGCTCATGACCACCTGCTGGGGTGCCCCCTCCTCTGGTCACTGTGACATCACTCTCAGCTCCTCAGCTACTCAGCGCTTGTCAGGAGTAATGTCTCTCTATCAGGAAAGGAGCCCCTGATGGCAGGGACTCTGCCTGGGCAACAGCTGACAGATTTTAGGAGAGGTTGAATGAATTCGGGCTCAGCGAATGTTCTTCTGTCTTTAGGACATCAGCGTTAAGAGAGCTGAAGGCTTATGTAAAGTCCTTAAGGGATGATAAACAGCGTCCACCCTGGGGCTGCAAGACTGAGAGGTGTCTGGGACCCGCAGAGGGGACTTAAGATCCGAAGAATTTCTTCAAGGCTCCATCTTCGTTCTTCTCTGAGATTTAAGCTTCATATTTCTCAGCGGCCAGCCTCCCCAGGCTATCTCCCCTTCCTCCAGTGTTCCTTCCCTGGGTGGTCTCTGCCCCCAGTCAGTTCCAAGCCCCTTCTCCTTATGTCTACTCAAAGGAAGAGCCGCTCGGATGTCGGAGTCAGGCTGCAGCCCAAGTCCTTCCTAGTTCCGACGAAGGTGACAGCCTGGCCCTTGTATTAATGGCGCAATTAGATTTGGGGTGTCAGGGGTTCTGCTGACTTGCTGTGGTGAGTGCTGGGTCTCAGATCCTCCCAAACTGCCCAGTGCCTATTAGCAAGAAGGCTGGGGTTGCAGATTAGAGCTGGAGATCTTCTCATTGGCCAGCATATGGTGATTGACAAGACAGGTAGCCTGAGCGGTTATTCAGTTCACAGAGCACCAGCTTGGCCCTATGCTGTCTCTGATATTTGCTGGAAACGACCGGGGAAGTCCCTTCCTGCAGTTTTTTGTTTGTTTTGTGTGCATGTGTAATCCTGTGGTGCCCATGTAGAGGTCAAAGGGCAACACTTGGGAGTTGTCTTGCTCCTTCAACCATGTACGTCCTGAGGATTAAACTCAGGTTTACCAGCTTAGCAACAGGTATTTTGACAGACAGCACTGTGTAGGATTTTAAGCAGCAGAATGACAAGATCTGATTTACATTAATTTTTTTCTCTCTCTCAGAACCAGGCATGGAGGCACACTCCAACATCACAGCGCAGGTAAGTAGGAGTAGGAAGATTATGATGAATTAAGTTGAATTTGGTTGAATATAGAGAAGGAGATTAGTTTAATTTATATAAAGAGAAAGGGGATATAAGTATATTTATCCACAGAGATAGTAATCTCCAAGGAAAGGAGAAAGAAATGAGAACTGGTATAAATGTTTTCAAGGGTACATAGATAAAAATAAGTAAAATAAATAAATCCAGGGCTTTGATCTCAGCATTTGGGACAAGGACAAATAGGCTTTTTGTGAGTCTGGGGCCAGCCTAATCTACAGAGCAAATCCAAGTCAGCTTGACTGCACAAAGAGACCCTGTCTCGATAAATGAAAATAATTGTTTTAAATTATCAAAATGAAGGTGGTTATAAACTCAGCAATCACAAATCCTCTATGAGGGAGGTCAAAATAAAGCAGACCTAATAAAAAGGGGGTGCTGAATCAAATCAGTCTACACTGTCGATGAATTTGTTTTGCTGTACCAAAGACAGGATGTTTTGGGAGAAAGGTTCTGTATTTGTGTTAACAGGAAAGAAAAAAAGAAAGTCTCTGGACTCCTTCCAAAGTAATAAGGATCAGATTTGAAAGAGGAAGATCTCCTGAAGATCTTGACTGCAGAAGGGAAGAAAGAAATCAAGAAGACCAAACAGGGGGCTGGAGAGATGGTTCGGCAGTTTAGAGTACTGACTGTTCTTCCGAAGGTCCTGAGTTCAAGTCCCAGCACCCACATGGTAGCTCACAAGCACCCATAATGAGATCAGACATCCTCTTCTGGTGTGTCTGAAGACAGCTACAGGCCGGGCGGTGGTGGCCCACGCCTTTAATCCCAGCACTTGGGAGGCAGAGGCAGGTGAATTTCTGAGTTCAAGGCCAGCCTGTTCTACAGAGTTCCAGGATAGCCAAGGCTATACAGAGAAACCCTGTCTCGAAAAACCAAAAACCAAACCAAATAAATAAATAAATAAATACAGTTACAGTGTACTTACATATAACAATAAGTCTTTAAAAAGAAAAAAAAAAAGAAGACCAAACAGGACAGGTAACATAATTTACTGATCCCTCTACAGAACAGCCCATTTTTCCAATTTCCTTTTGGGCCCCCAAACAGGAATTCTTTACCCAATTCAGCAAGAAGCAGTTATAAGAAGCCCGTCATTCCAATCCCTTAAATTGGGATGGGTGGTTTTGGTTATTTTATAATAGATATGTTGTAATTTTAGGGGATGATTTACAAATAATTACAGTCTTGAACGTGGAGGAAACAAAATAGAGAGCTTAGACTCAGGGATTTCTTTTTTCTTTTTCTTTTTCTTTTGGTTTTTCGAGACAGGGTTTCTCTGTATAGCTCTGGCTGTCCTGGAACTCACTCTGTAGACCAGGCTGGCCTTGATCTCAGAAATCTGCCTGTCTCTGCCTCCTAAGTGCTGGGATTAAAGGTGTGTGCCACCACTGCCCAGCAGACTCCAGGATTTCTATCTTTCCTCTTCTCCTTCTTTCTTTCTTAGGTAGAGGGAAGGGGGTTGAAAAAAAAGGGGGGGATATAGTAATATTATAAGAAATTAGACAAATAGAGATGAATCATTAAATCTACTTTTAAACAGAAACATTTTATAGTCATAATCTTATATTGGTAAAGATCTCTATATTTTGATGCAAAATTGGTTATATTTTGTTACATTGGTACAGAATTTTGTATATTGATACAGGTTTAAGATTTTCATTGGTATAAATCTTTGTCTATTGATACAAAATTTAAGTTTAATTTGTAACAACATAATATATGTATGTTTCAACTCTTAGATAGGCATTGCTTACGCTTGTGCAGGTCATTTCAAAATACAAGGTTTAGTCAGCTGCTGTTACAAACTGTTTAGGATGATTAAATAATGCAAGTCAGTAGTCAATCAACCAAACTCATAGTCAGGTTAGATATTAGTTGGGATTATCACAGAAATATACATCCTGGGTTGTACAGATAATAGGTAGCTGGATACAGGCAATGTTTGCTTGTTCAGATATGCTATGAGTAGATAGATGATCTTCGAAGGCGTCAGAGATCCACAGATGTGGCATTTAAAGTTATTTCATTATTAAAAGATCTATAAGACAGATCTGTTCCTGGCAGTACCCCTGTTTCACTTCAGAAAAGATGATGAGTATCCGTAACCTCCACGTGGAGTTGCTTCAATTGTGGCAAACTAGCCACTGGGCGAGAAATGCCCTAACTTCATCTGCAGTCAGAATGCTGTCCAAAAAGGACAAACAGATGCAGAATAGTTGACTGCTGAGCTCTGCCAAGACTGGATAAACTAGTTCTTCATAATCCCTGCTTCACTTAAAGTCTGTCAGATGTTCTGGGCCAGAAGGCTGAAGATAGATGCTCCAACATTGTAAGGAATTCTGGGGACTGTCCAGGCAGTAAGCTGTCTCTGTCATTTCTATGATTTTTGGAAGTTGTATCCCTGCACTTCCTGCACACTCAAATAATATTTATTCCTTCTCAGGTCTCTGAGGGGGTTGAGGACTGGATATTTATAGTCTCAAAATTAAACGTAAGTTGTTTAGGATTTAAGAAGATGTTCTATGTCTAAAAAGATGTTTTGTTTTTTTTTTTTTTTGGTTTTTTCGAGACAGGGTTTCTCTGTATAGCCCTGGTTGTCCTGGAACTCGCTCTGTAGACCAGGCTGGCCTCGAACTCAGAAATCCGCCTGCCTCTGCCTCCCAAGTGCTGGGATTAAAGGCGTGCGCCACCACTGCCCGGCTAAAAAGATGTTTTTAGGATGATAATACATGGTAGGATAGAAAGTGATTTAGATACAAAACTCTGAACTCACCGAGATAGGATAGATACTATAATACTTCAAGTTTCCTGTTGCCGGAAATATTAAAACATCAAGCCCACCAATTGCCAAATATAAACTGGCTAGACATTATAAAAGTATATCATATCTTATAGTTTCCATAATTGCTTATAATTATTATAATTGTATTCAATTTATATTTGAAGAAAAAAGAGCCTTTTGTTGGACTGAAAAGATGAACTGTAGAGAGAACATCTTGTCTATTGTATGGATGCATCACCTGTCAATCTAAAAGCCTATGGCTTATGACTTAGGCAGGAAATAGAAGGTGGGACATAGAAAGGAGAAGAGATTCTGGGAGAGAAGGAAGTGGGAGATTTGCTGGGAAGGTATGACAAGCCAGATGCATGGTACTTGAGCACAGGTAATTAGCCATGTGGCAGAATGTAGGCTAGAATAAACGGGATATTTTATGTTATATCTAGTCAAAGATGAGCCTAGCTATATGGCCAAGGTATTTGTTAATATATTTTGAGTCTGAGTCTTATTTCTGGGAGCATTGGTGGCTGGGAGAAAGTACCAGAACCCAACCTCAGTTCAAGGCCATCCTCAGCTACAAGGCAAGTCCAGGCCAGCCTGGGCTACATGAAACCTGCAATGGCCAGCAGTGGTTCACACCTTTAGTCCCAGTGCTTGGGAGGCAGAGATAGGTGAATCTCTGAGTTCAAGGTCAGCCAGGGTTACACAGTGAGATCTTGTCTGAAAATCAAACTAAACCAAGCTGGATCTCTCACTGAACCTGAAGCTAGCCTGGCCTTTAGCAGGCCCATGATTCTCCTGTTTCTGCTCCTACGTTGCTGGGTTTACAACTATGTTCATGATCCCTCCTGGTTTTTTAATTCTGTATGGGTGCTGGGATCTGAACTTGGGTTCTGATGCCTTTGTAGCCAGCTCCCTTACTCTGAGCCATCCCTTCAGCCCCATGAACACATATTCTCATTGTCCTCCAGGATCGGGGATGATCTGTGAGGAACTGAACGGGTGTAATCAAAACACACTGAAGGCTCGTAGGTGGAGCTCTTGAGTGTGAAGTCACCCTGGTCTACATAGTAAGTTCAAGCCCAGTTAGAGCAACACAGGGAGGAGAGGGGGTGTCTAACAAAACAACATTGTATGAAATTCTCAATAAAACTATTTTAAAAAAAATGTTCCACACTTTAAAAATCCAATGTTTGTTTAAAAACCCCCAAATCTCTCTCTCTTTTTAAAATTTATTTATTTTATTTATATTAATACTCTGTAGCTGTCTTCAGACACACCAGAAGAGGGCATCGGTCAGATGGTTGTGAGCCACCATGTGGTTGCTGGAATTGAACTCAGGACCTCTGGAAGAGCAGTCGGTGCTCTAACCACTGAGCCACCTCTCCATCCCTACTCCAAATCTCTTAACTGTGGGTTCCTATAAAGTCAAAAACAAATTACATATTTTTTCTTATTTTAAAGCAAGACCAAACTAGGATGGTGTAAGTTTCAAATTCTGCAGCTCAGTGTCTGATATCTGGGGCTGATGCATAATCTCTGCTGTGAAGGGCTTGGACCACTTCTCTGGCTTGGCATCCACAGCACACACGTTGTCTCCTAGACTCGGGTCAGCTCCACTCCACACCGGCCACTGTCATGGTCCTTCCACAGTCCTGGGTCCTCTGATACCCTGCGATCTTCATGGCAACGGAGGCTTCACGGACACCAATGGCCGCCGGGCTGCTGCAGGGACTCCACTCCTGCTCTATGGTGCGGAGCCTGAGCTTTTCTTCACGACTCCTGGGGTTCCCACTGAAGCTGAGCTTACACCTTCACCAATGGCCTCCTGGCCTCTCTGCTCAGTGAGACTCTAATCCTGCCGTCGGTGCCCGACCGCTCTCCGTGACATCTTCATGTCCAAAACCAGCACATGTGGAAGACTGTTACACATCTCTGAGTTTGACTGTCATCTTGAGATGTGGCCTTGGCCCCCTCTGGACAGCCTCTGTGTGCTGATTCTGAGAAAGCTCTTTCCAGGAGACGTCACCTCAGTGATGCTGGCCTCTTCCTAACCATTGCTGATTCCGTGGCCCCAGCTGATTCCACAGATGTTTCGTCCAGACATACCCTATGCGTGACCCCAACAGTCTTTGAGAGACTCTCAGGTTTCCTGACCATAAGCCAGGCCTCCACTGTCTGCGTTGTTCTCAGGGACCCCGCCACAGCTCACCAAACGCAGAACTCTCGATGAGGTTTCCAGCCCAAACCTCCAAAATCTTTCCAGTTCTCCCCGAACCACATGGGCAGGTCCATTACAGCAACACCAGGCTTGCTCTAGCTTGGCATCTGTTGCCGTGATAAAATGCCATGACCAAAAGCAACTTGGGCAAAATAGGGGTTTATTTTACTTTATACTTCCAGGCCTCAGCCCATCTTTGAGAGAATCAGGGAGCAACCAGGAAGAAGGCCGCTCACAGACTCACTCTCCCTTCCCAGGTGACTCTGGGTTTGTGTCAAGCTAATAAATGAGCAGCTCATGTAGAATCATGCACTTTGGGTGAGGACAAAGGCCAGCAGCAGGGAGGCTGGCAGAAGGCCAAGCAGGTGGCTCTGGGCACTGGCCTGTGTCTTGGCTTTACCATCTGTGAAATGGAAAGACCCAGCTCCTCAGACTGCACCCTGAGGGTTTGGGTAACAAGCATGGGTCAGTCTGGTGCCATGCACAGGAATGCGGATGAAGCAAGGGAGCCTCGTGGGGAAGAGTGGAGCTGATCTTTTGGAAGAACCTTCCAGGCACAGAGGTCCTGTGTGCTTCTCTCACGGCTCCCAGCTGTCGCCTTGACCCACAGACCCACGCTCTTCCCCGGCATTCAACGACCCTCTATCCTACCTCCTGAAATCTCCCACTTTTAAAAGATGCATTTCTTTTAATGATTGATTTTTATTTTATGTGCATTGATGTTTTATCTGCTTGTACGTCTGTGTGAGGTGCTAGATCCCCTGGAACTGGAGTTACAGACAGTTGTAAGCTGCCTTGTGGGTGCCAGGAATTTAACCTGGGTCTTCTGGAAGATAGCCATTTTCTCTCCAGCCCCCTTAAAAAAAGATACTTTTAAAGATGATACTTTTAACATTTAGTGATTCTCTCTCTCTCTCTCTCTCTCTCTCTCTCTCTCTCTCTCTCTCTCTCTCTCTGTCTCTGTGTGTGTGTGTGTGTGTGTGTGTTTCTGTGTGTCTGTGCACGCATGATGCCCATGGCACACGTGGAGGTAAGAGGACATGGTAGAAGAGCTGATTCTCTCCTTCCTTCATGTGGGTTCTGGGACTCAAACTCAGATTGCCAGGCTTGGCAGCAAGCACCTTTACCCACTGAGCCCTCTCACCGACCCCAGACTTTGTTTATTGAACAGTTTTAGACTCATGGCACAACCGAGACAAAGTCGCAAGATAACCAACCCTCAGGTCCTCCCAACACACTCAACATCTGTTATCTTTACCCTCATCACCAGGCTGGAGAGATGTCTCAGTGATTAAGAGCACTGACTGCTCTTCCAAAGGTCCGGAGTTCAATTCCCAGCAACCCACATGGTGACTCACAACCATCTGTCATGGGATCTGATGCCCTCTTCTGGAGTGTCTGAAGACAGCTATAGTGTACTCATAATAAATAAATAAATAAATGTAAATAAATAAAAGCAGAGAAAGCTGAGAAAGTCACGGAGAGCAAGCCAGTAAGCAGTGTTTCTCCATGGTTTCTGCTCCTGCCTCCTGGTTCCTACCTCGAGTCCCTGCCCTGGCTTCCCTCAGTGATGGAGTGTGACGTGAGGGTTGTAAGCTGCAATCAGCCCTTCTTACTGCATGCTTTTGGTCACGGTGTTTCTTACATCAATAGAAACCCTGACTCAGACATCCCTCTGTGTGGAAATGGATCCCTGAAGTCCAGAAGCATCTTCCTTGCTCCTCTGAAGTCTATGTTTAGCATGGGATTGACCTTCCCTTAGTATAAGCTAAGCCACACTGTCCTCTGTCCCTGGGGACACAGGGATTGGGTTAGAGGTGACCACATGACTTCAGGAGATTCAATCACCATGGACTTTGGGATCCTGGGATATGAAGCAGGCTGGTCTCAACAGGACCTGCTAGCACAGGGCTGGGGGTGTGGTTCAGTGGGTAGATGCCTTGCCTAATCTGCACTAAGTGCTGGGCTTGGTCCCAAGGTACCACAGCAACCAGGTGACCCCAACCAAGTGACACACCTGTGGTCCCAGCACTGGGCATCCTCCTATTCCCAGAGACAATCCTTGAGGCTGGGGTAGAGTTCGGATGTCCAAGGTTGTCAGGTCCAGTTCTATAACACGTGGCCTCTAATCCCAGGTCTGGCCCTGGTACCAACCAGCTGCCTTTGAGCCTCACGGTCTCACAGGCTCATTCCCTCCTTTTGTTGACCCAGGCAAATCAAACAGCACAGGAGCTTCGAGGAAGTGCTCCTCCTTTTTCCTTGACTGCAGGCAGTACAGTTGAGGTTACCCTTTGACCCGTGGGTCCTCCAGGGAGCTGGGGACTGACACTTTCAGCCCAGAGGGACTGAGCTGCTGGAGGAGGGGCTGGCTGCTCGAGCCAGTGAACAGCGTTATTATTGGTCCACGGAACTGTCTGTTTCCTTTCTTGTCCCTCCTTTCTTTGTTTCTTTGTTTCTTCCTTCCTTCCTTTCTTTCTTTAAGATTTATTTACTTATTTTATGTGAATACACTGTAGCTGTCTTCAGACACTCCCGAAGAGGGCATCAGATCTCATTACAGTTGGTTGTGAGTCACCATGTGGTTGCTGGGGATTGAACTCAGGACATCCGGAAGGCTCTTAATGACTGAGCCACCTCTCCAGCCCCCCTCCTTTCTTTTTAAGGTTCTCTTACATTTATTCATTTCATTGTGTGTAAGTCTGAGACAAGACGCCTGGAGTTGGTGGGTTGTTGGGAGTTGGCTCTCTTATTCTGCCATGTTGGTCCTGGGGGTCAGACATAGGTTCTGAGGCTTGGCAACAAGCCCCTTTTACCACTGAGTCATCTCAAAGGTTCCTTTTCTCCTGTGCCACCCCAATCTTGTGGCAAGCCTCCTGCCTCAGCCTTCCCTGAACAGGGATGACAGGCCTCTGCCCCCATGCCCAGCAGGACACTCTTAGTGTTTGGATTGGCAAGTGTCTGGTGCCACCCTGTGCGCTGTAGCTTGTTTCTAATGGCCCCAGGGCTCACTGTCACTGGATGTCACTGACCTTGGCACCAAGCTCCATTCACTCCCTATTCTAATTTCGTTGACTGAACCCTCAGTGGAAAGCTCAAACTCACAGGTTATCCTCGGACTCCACACTCATACCCATTCCCCACAATAATAAGAAAAGATGGGAGAAGGGAGGGGGAGGAACTGGGACTGGACGTCCCGAGCGCGGCCCCAAACACGCCCCTCCCACTCTCGAGTCCACGGATCATCCTGCAGCGTAATATCCTTGAAAAGAAAGGGATCCTGCGCGGCCCGATGGTGCAGCAATTCCACTTCCGGCGCACCCAGCCCTGACCTCCAAAGGCAAAGCAAGGTCTCCAAACAATACAAAACAACTGTTCTGCTGTGACAGCAGCTGGAGAAAGAGTCCCCAGGGAGCCCTGGGCAGCTGTTAGCTGTCTAAACTGTCAGTCAAGGGAAGGGGAGGGGGGAAAGAGAGAAGGGGAGATTGTTTCAGCCTCAGAGTCACGTCCACTGGGTACCAGCTTTTCTCGACAGAACAGTCCCGGAAGGTCCTGGTCTGGGGAGGGCGGGGCCTCTGCTTAGTCAACTTAGCTACGATTGAAAACGCCAACCGTTTATTTTTTTCCCCCTAGGGCTTTTAAATTTTTTTTTTTTTTTTTTTTTGGTTTTTCGAGACAGGATTTCTCTGTGTATCCCTGGCTGTCCTGGAACTCACTTTGTAGACCAGGCTGGCCTCGAACTCAGAAATCCTCCTGCCTCTGCCTCCCAAGTGCTGGGATTAAAGGCGTGCGCCACCATCGCCCGACTGGGCTTTTAAATATTTGTTTGTTCGTTTACTTATGTATTTGTTTGTTTATTGGTTTTTCAAGGCTGTCCTGGAACTCACAGAGATCCTTCTGCCTTTGTCTCCCAAGTGCTGGGATCAAAGGCAGGCGCTACCATGTCTGGGCTTTTACTTACGGTTTTAAAATTGTGGCGATATGGGATGGGGCTCAGGTAGTAGAGGCCTAGTCCTGGGTTCCATCCCCACAACCGCAAAAAACAGATAATGTTCGTCCATCTGTCTACCCAGCAAGGGAGAGGTGGAGGCCAGATCAGGAGTTTAAGGTCATCCTCAGCTGGTAAAAAGGTTGGTGTTGTCTGGACTACATGAGACCCTCTCAACCACCACCACCACCGCTGCAATAATAATAAACACTAAACCTATGGTAAAATATACAGAAAAATGTAGCCATTCTAACCATTTTAACTTTTTTATTTTTAAGATTTATGTGCGAGTGAGTTTTGCCTGCATGTATGTAAAATGCACTATGGATGTACCTGGGGAGGCCAGATGAGGGCGCTAGATCCCCTGGAACTTGAGTCAAACAGATGGCTAGGCCCACCCAATAGATGCTAGGAACAATTTTTTTTTAAAGAGACAGGGTCTCAGTCAGCGGGTTAGTGACACACACCTTTAATCCCAGCACTTGGGAGGCAGAGGCAGGCGGATTTCTGAGTTTGAGGCCAGCCTGGTCTACAGAGTGAGTTCCAGGACAGCCAGGGCTATACAGAGAAACCCTGCCTTGGAAAAAAACAAAAAAAGAAAAGAAAAAAAAAAAACCAAAATGAGGTGTGTGTGTTTCATGCAGTTTAGGCTAGCCTTGAACCCTCTACATCTGAGGATGATTTTGAATTTCTGATCCTTCTGTCTCCGTCCAAGTGCTAGATTACAGGTGTGCCCTTTCAAGTCTTACGATATGCTGAGGACTGAACCCAGGGCCTCATGTAAGTGACCTTTTAATTAACTGAGTGGAGTCCCCATCCCTTCACCATTAGGAATATACAGTTTAGGGACATCAAACGCATCAATGGTGGGCATCATAACACATCTCCAAATTTTTATTTTGTTTGAGACAGGGTTTGGTTATGTAACACAAGCTGGCCTTGAACTCCTGACCCTTCTTACCATGCACCACCTAGCCTGACTTCACATTTCTTTACATCTTGGAATCCACTGAACAACTTCTCTTCTGCCCCTCTGTGATGCTGACCCTGTCCTGCCTCTGAGGGAGTCACAGCCTTGGTCCTGTGGTGTGTGTGGTGCTTGCACACTGCGGGGTGGTTCCCCCTTGAAGGTAGAAGGTTGTGCTCCAGCTCACGTCATCTGCAGAGAGCGATGGGTGCTTCCATGCTCCACTGCTGTGAACGTGGGCGTGTCAAGACCTTCAGTTGTCAACTCTTTTGGGGACCAGAAGGGGAAACGCTCGGTCATAAGGGGATCCACAGTGTAAGTATTTGAGAAACTCCCTGTGGTGGTTTGGATGTGCTTGGCCCACGGAGTGGCACTATTTGGAGATGTGGTGATGTTGGAGTGGGTGTGGCCTTGTTTGAGGAAGTGTGTCACTGTGGGTGTGGGCAATGAGATCCTCCTCCTTACCACATGGGGGCGCCAGTCTTCTAGTAGCCTTTAGGTGAAGATGCAGACCTCTCAGCTCCTCCTGCACTGTGCCTGCCTGGATGCTGCCATGCTCCCACCTTGATGATAATGGACTGAATCTCTGAATCTGTAAGCTAGGCCCATATAAGAGTTGCCTTGGTCATGGTGTCTGTTCACAGCAATAAAACTAAGACCCCCCTCACCCACTCTGCTTCCTGCTCAGGGAGTCATATCTCCCTCTCACCAGCCTCTCTGAGCACTTCAAATCTTGCTTTGTGTTGAGATGGGGGTCCTATGTAGCCAGGCTATCCCCATAGTCACCATGTAGTAGAGGATGACCATGAATTCCTGAGTCACCTTCGGCCCTGTGATACCATACCTGCCTCTTTTTTGTTGTGAGTTTTGAAATCAGGACTCTTGGATCCCACAGCCTTGCCCTCCTCCCCTCCTCCCCTCCTCTCCCTCTTGCCCCTCCCTCCCTCTCACTCCAGCTCTAAAACTTCTGGTGATCTTCTTGCCTCTGCGTCCCAAGTGCTGGGACAACAGCATGTCACTCCCCTGGCGAGCTTTCCCTTCTTTTTCACGGTTGACAAGGCCGCGTGGTGTGCCGTGACATCCCATGTGAACGTGGGGATGGCTTTTCTATTTCTGAAAAAGAAAAGTCACTGGGACTTTGGTGAGACAGCAGGATCTCAGGTCAGTCCAGGAGCTGCTCCTAGTGTGCTTCTGGGTGTGTCCATCCCCCCACCCCAGTATGTGTACAAGCGTGAGTGTGTGTGTGTGTGTGTGTGTGTGTGAGAGAGAGAGAGAGAGAGAGAGAGAGAGAGAGAGAGAGAGAGCTCAATGTCTCCACTTTCATGGTCTCACCCTGTAGCCCAGGCTAGCCCCAAACTCCTGGCAAGCCTCCTGCCTGATACACGTTTACTTCAGGCTACCCCCATTCCTTTCCTGTTGAGAGTGTGATGCCGTGTGGTGTGACACAGGCTCATGCATTTTCTCATCATCTCCATCTTACAGACGAGGAAACTGAGGCCCAGAGGGAATCCTGACACACAGCTGGGGAAGGTAGGATCAGGACTCGCCTCAAACTCCTGACTGCATGGTTCTGAGGGCACTGACCCAGGGCCCTCCTGGCAGCATGTGACTGACTGCTGGAGAATGGCTGGACGCCATCACAGTGAAGGGACACTCTAAGGCCGCCTGTCCTGCTCAGTTAGTGACTATGGCTGTCAGTTAGTGGCCGTCAGTTAGTGACTATGGTGCTGGCCTTAGCTTATGCCAGCCTGGGTTTCAGAGTGGCGAGTGGACACATGGGCATGCCAGGAGATTGATTTTTTTATTTCTCATACACAGGAATGTAAATATACTTTGGACCATAAGATAGAAATTGCCAGTTGCCCACGAGAGAGAAAGACGCTGAGTGCCTGAAAGTGAAAATGCACCATTGCACCCAGATGGATTTCCTTTGTCTTCTGAATAAAAAGGACTGGGGGTGGGGGGAGGCTCCAACCCTCCCTGCTGCAGCCTAATTGCAGCCTAGTGGGAAGCAAAGCCCATGTGCAGAAATTCATGGCCAGAGAAAGCCATTCTCAGGTGTGCACTAGCGGTGCCCACTAGCTTGCTGTGTGTCCTTGGCTAACCTCGTGCCCTCTCTGGGTCTACTTTCTTTTGCTATCAACTAATTTGGGCAACTTACTGTAATCAATATAGGCCACATAAAGGTTGCGTTTACTCTTTGAGATTCTGTTTATAGCCTGTGAAGAAAGGTGCAAAGATACAGCAGCTTTGTTTGAGGCGCAAAATCTTGCAAACTGCCTGAAAGGTAAAGCCCCCCTCCCTCAAACACACACACCCCGCAAACACCAGGCGTTATTTGCATTGTGGTACTCTGTAGTTTGACGGTGGCCAGGGACTACTGGCGACACCTGCTGGTGAAAGTCGGCACTGCAGTCCGCGTAGCTGGACACCGACCCTGGACCTGCTCTCTAGAGAATAAACCAGTGAACGTGCCCAGAACCCTGGAGGTGGGTGACGACTTGTCAACAGGACACATCTAGATCTAGAATCATCTGAGAAGGGCCTCTGAGAATGTTTGTGAGTGATGTCCTGATTGAATGATTGATGTTAAAGACCCCGTCCACTGTGGGTGGCACCATTCCCCGGGCTTGGAGATCCTGGACTGTGGAAATGTAGAGAGCGGGCCCAACACTAGCGCAGACACATTCACCCTCTGCTCTCTGCTAAGTGTGGACGTGATGTCCAGATGCTTCAAGCTCTTGTCCTCTTGTGACTTCCCCCAAATGCTGGGCTGGAACCTGGAAGTGTGAGCTGCGTAAACCCCTTCTTCCTTAAGCTGCCTTTGTCAGGGTATTGAGGAGTTGGACTCCCTGGTAGGCAGCCAGATAGGGAGAGGGGCCACGGCTAGGAAGGTAGTCAGCCTCTTCGTCAACCTCCTGACTTGTCTCCTACCAGCAGCTTTCATGCTGATGAACTGGTTCAAAAGGCCTGCTTAGGAAATGCTGCACAGTTCCCGGCCAGCCAACCTTCCGAGCTTCCTTGAAACTAACAGTTTCAACAACTTCACAGAGGCTTAAGGGTTGGCCGCAGGCCTTGGGAGGAACTGGGTTTCAACTCTTGTAGTCCGCGCTCCGCTGTGGGGGTCTTTTTCTCTGCGTGTCTGCCTGTGCTGGCTTCCTCATCCCCGATAAACGCCCCCCCCTCACCTGCTGACTGTCTGAGGTGCTCTAGAGTCCTCTGAGGCCACCCGCTTGGCTCCAGACAGTTTCTGCCTTTTAATTCCTTAACTGGCAGAGAGCACGCGATGACGGAAGCACCCCTTCTCTGTATTAGTATGCTACCACAGCAACAGAGATGAAAGGAAGAGGGGGTGTGAACAAGAAGCGGGTCTCAGAGGGTGAAGAACCAAACAGCAGGAGGCCGGGTGTGGCGCAGGCTGGTCTGCCCGACATTCTAGACTGTCAGTTCCAGGCCTTCCTGGGATTCAGCCCTATCTCAAAAACAAAACTAAACAAAAGCCTTTAATTTACACCCTGTGATGACCCCATGGTCTCCATAGCTTCTTGCCATGTTTTTCTTTTTAAATATATATATATATATATATATATATATATATATATATATGAATGATATAATATGAGTACCCTGTAGCTGTCTTCAGACACACCAGAAAAGGGCATCAGATTCCATTACAGATGGCTGTGAACCACCATGTGGTTGCTGGTATTTGAACTCAGGACCTCTGGAAGAGCAGTCAGTGTCTTAACCGCTGAGCCATCTCTTCATCTCCTCCTGCCATGTTCTTTAAGAGCAGGGTCTGGAGGGACACATCTCCAGTCAGGAAGCTTCTAGGCTAGCCTGGGCCACATGAGATCCTGTCCAAATGGGGGTGGTGGCTTGCCGGTAAAGGGCTGGCTGAACAAGTATGAAGACCCAAGTTTGATCCCCAGCACCCACATAAAAAAGGGGACTGTATGCGTGTAATCTCAGTCCTGGGAAGCAGAGGCAGGGGATCCTGGGGCTCACTGGCAGCTAGTTGAGGTGAATGAGTGACACCTTGACTCAAAAAGCAAGGTGGAGAGAGATTGAAGAAGTTACATTATGACAACCTTTAAGCCCTTGAACTTTTAGACACACACACAGACAAACACACACAGACACAAACACAGACACACACTGACAGACCCACACAGAGACATACACACACAACACATACACAGACACACACACACAGAGACATAGACACATACAGAAATACACCCACAGACACAAATACACACAGACACACACACACACACACAAAGACAAAGACAGACACAGAGAAAGACAGATACACGCACACTCACACATAAATACAGAAAGATAGACACACTAGACATGCATATAGAAAGACAGATACACACAGACAAACACAAATACAGAGATAGACACACATACACACAAATACAGACAGACAGACAGACAGACACTTCTGATTGTTGTTCTCTGCTCTGATAAATGGAACATGGCAGGAGGGATCTGTGGTCCTCAGTCTTAGAAAGTATTGTGCTCCTTGATGTCTCTGGGGACAACAGCTCTGAGTCATCAAAATACCCCAGGGGTCAGGGAGCCGGTGTGAGGGACGCTGCAGCGCTTCTCTGGCTGAGGCTCTAGCTCTCCAGACCTGCTGCTCCCACGTGGAAGCTACAGGGCTCTGCTCCCATGGGACATTGTAAGCATGCAAGGCCAGACAGGGACAAACCATGGGCTTCCAAATTGGAATGGCAGAGGTCTCATGAGCCTGGCCCCTGGGAGGCTGAGACAAGAGGACCGCCCTGAATTCTAGGACACCTAGCTAGGCCTACATAGCAAGACCTTGACAAAAAAAAAATAATATGAAAAAAGAGAAAAAGAAAGAAAAGAAAGATGAAGGCTGGAGAGAGACGGTTGCTCTTCCCGAGGTCCTGAGTTCTAGTTGCAGCATCACGTGGTGGCTCACCACCGTCTAGAATGAGATCTGGCGCCCTCTTCTGGGGAGCAGATGTACATGCAGGCAGGACACTGTAAATGTAATAAAACAAATTTATTTATTTATTATATGTAAATACAATAATACAGTAGCTGTTTTCAGACACACCAGAAGAGGGCATCGGATCCTCATTACAGATGGTTGTGAGCCACCATGTGGTTGCCGGGAATTGAACTCAGGACCTTTGGAAGAGCAGTCAGTGCTCTTAACCACTGAGACATCTCTCCAGCCCCAAATCTTTTTTTTTTAAGTATTTTAAAAACAGAAAGAAAGAAAAGAAAAAGGAAGAATGAACAACTGTTCCAGTCACAGGACAGCAGAGTGGCAGCAGAGATAAGCAGGCCACACCTGCATCTTAGAGGACAGAGCTAAGGCCAGTGGTACTATCCGAGTAAGCCGGAGCCACAGAAAAGGTTTGGTCTCTCTATATTTTTAAAGATTTGTCTATTTTATTTATACAAGTACACTGTTAACTGTCTTCAGATACACCAGAACTGGGCATCCAATCCCATTACAGATGGTTGTGAGCAAGCATGTGGGTGCTGGGAGTTGAACTCAGGAAGTTTGGAAGTGTACTCAGTGCTCTTAACCACCGAGCCATTTCTCCAGCCCGCTTTAGTCTATATTAGTGAAGCTCTGTTCTCAGCAAATCTACTGAGTCTTGCAGAGTAAACCTCGGCACTCCAGCCTTAACAGCCCAGGAACAATAATAAAGGCCGCGTTGTATCAAATTAAGCATCCGATGGTAATAACATAGCAACTATGTATCTTCTCTCTAAACCTCAAATTGTTTCATAATCGAAACATTTAAAAGGTGGATAAACCAAAGGCAGAACGCTTCCCTATCCAGGGAAAAGCCTTGGGTCTGTCCCCAGCACCTCAAACTGGATCTGTTGATACACACCTGTAATCCCTCCACCATGAAGGCAGCAGCAGGAGGACAGGAAGTTCAGCGTCATCTTCAGCTACACAAGACCTTGTGGCCAGGCCTGTAATCCCAGCTACAGGGTAGGCAGAGGGCAGTCAGAAGGCTGGAGAGTTGGCTCAGCAATGAAGAGCTCTTGTTTTTGTAGAGAATCCTGGTTCAATCCCCAGTGCTTACGTGTTGGTTCACAACCATCCATAGTCTGGCTGGGTCTAGGGGACACAACACCCTCTTCTGAACTTTTTAGGCTCCAGGTATGCAGGTGATATACATACACGCAGACAAAATAAATAAATCTAACATTAAAAACTTAAAAAATGTTAGGGCAGCCGGGCAGTGGTGGCGCACGCCTTTAATCCTAGCACTTGGGAGGCAGAGGCAGGCGGATTTCTGAGTTCGAGGCCAGCCTGGTCTACAGAGCGAGTTCCAGGCCAGCCAGGGCTATACAGAGAAACCCTGTCTCGAAAAACCAAAAAAAGAAGTTAAAAAAAAATGTTAGGGCTGAGCAAGATGGTTCAGTGGGTAAAGGTATTTGTTGCTAAACTTGAGGACTTGCATCCAATCTCCAAGACCCCTATGGTGGAAAGAAAACTGATTCTCACGGGTTGTCCCCTGACCTTCACATGCCCCCGGTGGCATGCCTGCACCCTCCACACAAATAAATAAATAAATGCAACTTTTAAAAGTTTTTTTTTTTAAAGTGGGTTGGAGTCAGTTTTAAGGTTCATCTTCGGCACCAAAACCCAAGCTATCACTGGTGGGAGGTAACAGAGGGTCAGTACATGGAAATCCACCCCCTTGCTGGATGCCTGCCCATGCAGATGGTGTGCACACAGAGGCCCAGCTGGGTAGAAGCTGGCTCCAGGGGGACAGAACAGAGTAGACCCGTACCTCAGGATCGTCTACTGTCAGGCGACAGAGAGCCGATGCGCCCCCTGGCGGTGGCTTTGCGCACAGCACCTGCTGGTGTACCTAGGGCCGCGCGCGGGGGGGGGGTGGTGGTGGTGGTGGTGGTGGTGGTGGTGGTGGTGGTGGTGGTGGTGGTGGTGGTGGTGTGTGTGTGTGTGTGTGTGTGTGTGTGTGTGTGTGTGTGTGTGTGTGTTTCTGACATGGGACCCTCAAACCACTGCCCCTGAGCCCACTGCATGCCTTTGGAATAGGTGGAGACTTAGAGACTGGGCAGACGCAGACAGAACGCACAAAAGGGGCCAACCAGGAACAGGACAGGGGCAGGAACAGAATAGGCAAAGATTAGTGGCAGGCTTTCTTACCCACTCCTGTTGTCGTCTGTATTTTAATCCTGCAGAGGCTGATCCGTTGAAGGCTTAGACCCGTGTTGGGTTGAGGGTGTGGGTTGGGGCAGTGCTAATGAGCTGAGGCTGGACATCACCCAGGGCTAACCCTGGGACCCGGGGGTTCAAGCTGACTGGGCTTAGCATGCCTTCTCTCTCTGCATCCCTACAGTCTTGAGTACCTTCCGTCTGGAGGGCTTTCTGCCACAGTGTTTCAGCTTGCTCTCAGACCCATCGCGACGGAGCTGCTGACTGGGGCAGGAGCTCTGAAACTGTGAGACGACATAGAAATTCTTTCTCCTGTTGGCTAATTTCATTTGTGTCTCTACATATTTTAAAGACTTTTTTAGATTTGGATTTTTTTTTGTATGTGTAGGTATGTGCCGGCATGTATGTCTGACCACCGTGTGTGCGCAGTGCTTGTGGAGGCCACAGAGGGCGTCAGATCACCTGGAGCTGGAGTTACAGATGGTTGTGAGCTGTCATGTTGGTGCCGGGACCTGAGCCAGATCCACTAAAGAGCATGAAAATGTTCAGGGCTTTTTTAAGCCCGCCTTAGCTTTGAAACAATGACATAGAGACCTGGCGTATCTATTAAAAAGCCTCTTGTGTTAGAGCAGGGTTCTCGTCTATTCTAACCCGACCATGGGAGTCTGGTTATTTCCCAGCCGTGTGGCATTACCTGTCACCCCAGTCTCGCTCTGGCTCCTCTTGCTCCACCTGTCCTCTCCTGGTGACCCTCTTGGAGAATTCTCGTGGCCCTTGCCTCCCTTTCTGGGACCAGAAGTCCCACCTTCTCCTCTGCTGCCCAGCTATTGGCTGCTGGGACCAGAAGTCCCACCTTCTCCTCTGCTGCCCAGCTATTGGCTGCTCAGCTCTTTATTAGCCAATCAGAGGTGACGAAAAACAATTTGCACAACATCAAGACAGGAGATGCTTGGTGATGCCAATGTCCGGACTGCAACCAGATCTCTCCAGCTACATGTGTCTCTATTATAATTGACTCTTAGGTAGCACAGGTTAGCTTCAAACTCTCTCTATAGCCCAGGATGGCCTTAGAACTCCTGGTTCCCCCTTCCCCCTCCTGTCTTTGTCCCCTATGCGCCACCTCGGA
Organism: Tokudaia tokunoshimensis; assembly: GCA_036184795.1. Lineage (NCBI taxonomy): Eukaryota > Metazoa > Chordata > Mammalia > Rodentia > Muridae > Tokudaia > Tokudaia tokunoshimensis. Next base: position 141,962,616 of record BTHU01000004.1, read on the forward strand.
AGCCAGCTCTCTCCTTCTACGTCTGGTTCAGAGATTGAACGGTGGCCCTCAGGTTACTGTAACTTTCACCTGCTGAGTCACATGACCACCACCCTCTAGTTCGTGTTTCCCTCTGGCATTTTGTCACAGTGATGGAAAACTGATGTGAAGGTCCCAAGGGTGGAGGTCTTCTGCTGGACAAAGGCTGTAACCTCTGTCCTGGTGTCACACTTGGATTTAAGCTAGGAAGTTCCAGTAGCTTCCATTTCCATGTTACTGCGGAAGCCCATTGTCACGTTAGAAGCTTGCGTCGGGAGGTGGGGAGCACGGGTCACACGGGGAGGACACCAGGAGAGCCAACGTGGACCATGTACTAAGGTCCCATGGAAACCATGTGGGGAAACCACATGGGAAGGAAGCAGCTCTCGGGGACATGGAGGAATGGAGGGCTGCAGTCACAGACGTGCCACTTATCCATCCATCAGGCCTGCGGGCCACCTCAGCCAAGGGATGAAGAAACCACTTTACAGACACATACCACTGGACTCCAGGCCCGACCACATCCACGTTCTGAGACCCATGGGAGCCTAGAAGGGTAAAATGGTGTGGCTTTTCTTATTATTCCCAACCACTGAGACAAGGGGCTTACTCGGTCATCCAGGCTGGTCCCAAACTCATTGTGTAGCTAAGGCCGGCACCCTCTTCTGTCTCTGTTTGCTGAGCGCTGAGTTTGAGCATTCAGGCAATGAGGAAGACTAAAATAGAGGTTCAGTGGGGGTTTGGGGTGAGCTGCCTGGCTCCAGTCTACATGACTCCAACTTTCTTATGTATCTCATTTCGAGAAGGAGCTTCCACCCTCCCAATCACAGCAGGCTCCCGCCTCAAGTGATTTTTCTTCAATTAACATGAGAACGTAGAGGGGACTAGACAGACAGCTCAGTGGATAAGTGTGATGGTTTGTATATGCTCAGCCCAGGGAGTGGCACTATTAGTAGGTGTGGCCCTGTTGGAGTGGGTGTGTCACTGTGAGTGTGGGCTATAAGATCCTCACCTTAGCTGCCTGGAAGCCAGTATTCTGCTGGCAGCCTTCAGATGAAGATGTAGACCTCTCAGCTCTTCCTGCACCATGCCTGCCTGGATGCTGCCATGTTCCCGCCTTGATGATAACGGACTGAACCTCAGAACCTGTAAGCCAGCCCTGATGTTGTCCTTTATAAGAGTTGCCTTGGTCATGGTGTCTGTTCACAGCAATAAAGCCCTAACTAAGATGTTAAGAACACTGGCTGCTTTTCCAGAGGGCTTGGGTTTGATTTCCAGCACTCATATGTTGACTCACAACTATCTGTAACTCTAGCTGCACGGAATTTGACACCCTCTTCTGGCCTCTGCAGACACCAGGCACACAGACAAACATTCAGGCAAAGAACACCCACACACATTTAAAAAAAAAGAAAGAATAGAATGTACAGATATTTCTAGACGACTGCTACTCAGTACAGTGGCCACCAGCACAGGAGAGAACTAAAATATTAAAATTCCAGCCAAGTGTGGTGGGTTACACCTGCCATTCCAGTAGAGGCAAAGGGGGTTGAGGCTGACCTGGGCCACATGAGACTGTCTCAGAAACAAACAAGAATGCAGTAAAAATGTTCTCAATGGCACCAGCCAGGTCCCGGGTGCTTGGGACCAACATGTGGCTGCTGTGACGCAGGGAGAGGCTGTTCCAGGCATACCAGAAAGTTCTGTTGGACAGCGCTGCCCCATTCCTCCCCCACAAAACCACCTCATCCTTGTACATTCTCTGCAGGGACCACACCCCTCTGACATCACCAGCGCTGGTGCGTGTCCACCTGTCTCCGAGTCTTTGCAAATGAACTGGTATTTCTAGGCCAGAGATAGCAAAAGATTTTATTTATTTATTTTTTTAAAAGATTTATTTATTTTACATCCATGAGTACACTGTAGCTGTACAGATGGTTGTGAGCCATCATGGGGTTGCTGGAATTGAACTCAGGACCTCTGTTCGCTCTGGCCCAAAGATTTATTTATTATTATATGTAAGTACACTGTAGCTGTCTTCAGACACACCAGAAGAGGGCATCAGATCTCATTACGGATGGTTGTGAGCCACCATGTGGTTGCTGGGTTTTGAACTCAGGACCTCTGGAAGAGCAGTCAGTGCTCTTAACTGCTGAGCCATCTCTCCAGCCCCTATTTATTTATTTTTGAGTCAGGGTTTCACTATTGTAGCCCAGGCTGGTCTTGAACTCAGAGAGTGCTGGTATTAAAGATGTGCATCATCGTGTGCTGAAACCTTCAACTCATTCTTCTGTGACCACCTCCTGGGATCACGGGCCTGTGTCGCCATGCCCCATGTTTGTGGAGTTACTTAATGAAGTCATTTCTCTCTCCTGCTTTGTGAAGAGGCTTCAAACTTGCTATGACATAGGCACCCAGGCTCAGTCATTCTCCAGTGAGTGCTTTAGAAGAAAACACCTGCGTCACAATAGGGACGGTGGCACAGGAAGATGTGGATGCTACGCAGGAGATGTGGACCCCAGAAGACCCTAGAGGTAGGTGAGAGGCAGGCTGGGCTCTGTGACAAGATGACTTCCTCATGGAACATTGTGTTAGTGCACTACTGAATTCCGTAGAGGGATGCCCCCCCCCTCTCTCACACACACACACACATTTTATCTTTTGACCAGGGTCTCACTATGTAGCTAAGGCTGGCCTTGAAAACTCAAAGCAATCCTCCTGCCTCAGCTACGAATAGTCACTGAGAGGAACAAGAATATCCAAGCAACAGACAAAGGAGCTCAACCTTTGTGTAGTCATTCATCAAACCGTTTCTGGCCATGGATTTGGACCCCAGAGACACAGCAGGCCACTGCACTTGCTGTATCAGAGAATCATGATGGTCTCTTCTCCAGTGGAGTCCTGAGTTTCCCTCACTGGCCTGTGTCACAGACCATACCCCACAGGGAGCCAGAGGTTCTATCCTGTCTCTTGTCCCCTGTAACAGCCAGTTATGTTATGTCCTCAGTAGTCCACAAAGCTGTTTGCGACATGGCCTCCAATATAAGTCTGCAGAGGTGCAGCTTTTGCCTGGTCTCCTTGGTACAGACAGACCTACAGACTCTACCTCTCTCGACATTCAGATCCCCGGGAACTGATCCAGTGTCTTCCCTGCGTCGTATGTCTCTGGCATCTGAACCGGTTTTTAAAAAGTTTGATGAGCAACTAAATGAAGGCTGAGAGCCTCTTCCCATCCCGTGGACAGCTGTACATGCTCATGTCCTGTGAGTGCGATACCCACAGCGCCAGGCTCTCTACAGTTGGCTTCCACTCAAAAGATACTCAAGTCACCCCTGCAGTCCCAGAAGCTGCCACGAGATGGCGGTATACACACAGGCAAGTTTCACAGACAGCCGGTAGGCGGAGGAGGCCAATCCAGGACTGAAGACTTCTGAGCACTGAAGACTTCTGAGCACAGTGGGGAAACCGAGGCCTCAGAGAGGAGACCTGGCGGTTTCCTTCTTTGCTTATTTCCCTTGGTTGGGAACAAAACCAAGTGCTCCACCCCAGCAAAGCTCGGGGATGGCGCAGGGGCTCTGGCCATCACCAGGCGTGCCGGAGAAGTTGTGAGCCACCGAGGATGCCCTGCTGAGTAGGGTTTCTACGGCTTTGCCACCCTAAGCCCTGTGTGGGGCTGTAGGGAGGTGAGTCACCCCCACCTGTCAGGAGAAGGCCAACAGGACCTAGAGACAGGACATCCCACATTCCACATCCCCATGCTGAAGGGCCACAGAAATGGCCGGAGCACCCTTGTAAGGGGGGATCCCCATAGGAACAAAAGCAGCTCCCCGACTCTTCTCACCACCTGCTGTCCCATCTGTACTGAGTCACAGCTGCTGCGTGCAGGCTGGGGGGGGGCGGGGGGGAGCAGGGGGTTCAACTCCAGCCTCCTCCTCCTGCAGATGGGCTAAGTCCTCCCTCCCCTGAAACTGGGGGCAGCACAGTGTACATATACAACCCATATTGGAAATGCCCATGGCCTTAGCAACCACCACAGCCACGGTCACTGCACCAGAGAGGCCAGTTCAGGGACCCAGGTTTAGAGGAAGAATTGGAAATTGGAAGCGTGGTGTGAAGTCTCTGCTCTTTACACATTAGGAATGAATTCACTTACAGGGACAGCTGGGACCTGGTAGCACAGACCTGCGATCCCAGCTGCTCTGGAGGTTGAAGTAGGAGGATTCTAAGTTCAAGGCCAGCCTGGGCAACTTATCAAGACCCTGTCTCCAAAGGGGGGGGCAGAGGACTGGGATGTAGCTCACTGGCAGAGTCGTGGCCAGCATGTGCAAGGCCGGGGTCTCCCAACTCCAGCACTGTCACAATAGAAGAAAGTAACATAAGGTCCTAAGCACACCGCAGTGGTGTTGGGTGGAGCCTTTCGTTGTTGATCTGGCCACACAGGGGACCTCTGCAGGCCAGGTCCCTTCAGACATGAGGTTGGGACAGGGAGTGGGGAGGAGCTGAGTGTGGAGAGGGAAGGCCAGCTGTGCCAGCTGCCCAGGCCTGGTGGGGCCTCAGAGCCCTGAGGAAGGGCTGACAGCCACAGCGAGGTGACAGGCATGGCCTATTGAGCAAGGAGCCCGGGGAGAACAAGGGTACACTCCTCTGGCCTCCCTGTGGGACAGTTGGGTCAGCCGTGGGTGGGTGAGCCTGGCAGGGAGGCTGCGTGGGGCCAGCTAGCCCAATCTGGAGGCCGGAGAGCCACGCTCTGTGATGAGGTGGAGTCTAGTCTCCAGGGCCTGAGTCACCCCCTGAGTCCCTGTGTGACCCAAGTCACCTTTCTCTAGACTCAAGTTTACTGTCAGAGCTGATTACAACCCCAAGGCTTGGGAGACTTTCTCCACCGCCATTTCTTCACTGTGACCACCCGGAGCCGGCACGTAGACTTGCTGGGCCCCAGTCTCCTTACCTGTGAACACGGACAGTACGGCTCGCCTCCCCCAAATTACCAGGGAGATCAAACAAGTATAAGAGATGGCTCAGAGAGAGCGGAGAGCCGGCTAAGGTCACACAGCAGCTGCTTGAGGTAGTGTGCTACCCTCCCCAGGTCTTGCTGTGTCTCCCCCCAGAACCCTGAAATGCCGGCAGGAAGCTAAGGTGCAGGGGCCAGTTTGTCCGAGGCCAAAACAGCGAGTAAAGAGAGAAGTCAGGCCATCGAGATGGCTCAGTGGGTTAAGGTACTTACTGCCAAGCCTGAAGACCTGAGTTCAATACCCAGGACCCATTTGACGGAAGGAGAGACCTGTGACAGTCAGGGAACTCCAAGCTCTGACCTTCACATGCAAGTTGTGGTGCACATTCACACAGTAAATAAGACAGACAGACAGACAGATCCCTCCCTGGAGGGGCTGACACTGGGGGTGGGCAGCAGGGACAGAAGGAAGACTGGCCAGGTGAGATGGGGGCTGGGGACCCAGGGAATCTTGGAAGGCTTCCTGGAGGCAAGCTGGGGGAGGGGAGCATGCTCCTGGAGCAGGGTTGAGGGAACAAGTAGTGTACTCATTCACTGCCTTTCTGGAGTCCAGTCTGAGGGGAAACTGAGGGAAGGAAGAAATTATGTGATTGGTGGCCCAGAGGTGTGGCAAAACAGTCACTAGTGTTGGATAAGGGAGGGCCTGTCAGTGAAGCCCCAATGTCCCACTTTACAGCCAGGCCTGGCTGGGTGGCCCTGGGGATGTCACCACGCCTCTCTGGGCCCTGATCCCTTCCTGGCCCAGAGGCTGCTGGGAAGGCCAGAAAGCCGCAGGCAGGGCTAGTAGTGTCTTATCCTTCCCCTCCCTGCCCCCCACCCCCAAGGGCACAGGGAGATGTCATTTCTCCAGCTCTTGGGGGCGGAGGTCACCCCAGCTCAGCAGATAACACCGAAGGTTGAGCAACACCCCGCCAGCTTGCCGGGGCCAGGGCTGGGGTCAATGGGTCGGGGGTCAGTCCCAGGCAGGTTGGCGGAAGGGTGGGCCCCAAGAGTTGCGCTGGGCTTCCTCGAAAGGGTCTCACTGGAGAGAGGCTGGTGGTCCGAGGCTGGTGCCCATTCACGAGCATGGAGGGTTTGCTTACCCCGGCTTGCAGGGTCCTTCTGGCTCCCTCCGCAACCACCTGAGAAGCCCGCAGTCTCTGGGCAGGGCTGTGCAGGTCTCAGGAAGGCATCGGACCACTCGGGGGTCCATTTGTCTCTGGTACACAGACACCACTACTAACAGTACAGTCCACGGAGGAAACTCAGAGAAACAAAGTGACTCACCCACAGACATAGTGTGGCAGAACCCCCACTCCTGCCACCTTCACGGAGAGGCGCAGGGAGTGGCGTAGGCAGGTGCGGCGGGCGGGCCATACATAGGGTGGAGGGCTGGGATCCGGGGACAGCGAGCATCCCCGGGGTGGGCGTGCACCGGGTGGAGAGTTCTGCTTCCCAGGAGTTGGGGGTCCCAGAGGCGTGGGCAGCACCTGGGTGGGAGGACATGCACCGGGTGGATGTTTCCAGGGAGTTGGGGGCCGGGGACAGCGGGCGGGACCCGGGGGTTGGGGTCGTGCCGCGGGAGGAACGATCTGTTTCCCAGGAATTGGGGGCCCGGGACAACGGACGGGAGCCGGGACGAGCCGCCGCGTCCTCCAGCAGGGGGCGGGCGGCGGCCGCGCTCCTCGGTGTTCCCGAGGGGCGGGAAGGGGGCGGGTAGGCGTCCCCCGCGTCCGTGGCGATCGCGGGGTTGGCGGGGCGCCCGGGCCACCGCTCGGTATCCCGCGCGAGGACCCCCGCCGCGCCCCACTTCCCCGCCGCGCCCTCTCGCGCTCCCGCGGCCAGGCAATGACGCGCACCGGACCGGGCGGCGGGGCGGCGGGAGGGGCCCCCGGCGTGACGCAGTCCGTTGCCAGGCGCCGCCTTATAAACCTCCCGCTCGGCCGCCGCCGCGCCGAGTCCGAGCCGCGCACGGGACCGGGACGCAGCGGAGCCCGCGGGCCCCGCGTTCATGCACCGCCTGCTGGCCTGGGACGCAGCATGCCTCCCGCCGCCGCCCGCCGCCTTTAGACCCATGGAAGTGGCCAACTTCTACTACGAGCCCGACTGCCTGGCCTACGGGGCCAAGGCGGCCCGCGCCGCGCCGCGCGCCCCCGCCGCCGAGCCGGCCATCGGCGAGCACGAGCGCGCCATCGACTTCAGCCCCTACCTGGAGCCGCTCGCGCCCGCCGCGGACTTCGCCGCGCCCGCGCCCGCGCCCGCGCACCACGACTTCCTTTCCGACCTCTTCGCCGACGACTACGGCGCCAAGCCGAGCAAGAAGCCGGCCGACTACGGTTACGTGAGCCTCGGCCGCGCGGGCGCCAAGGCCCCGCCGCCCGCCTGCTTCCCGCCGCCGCCTCCCGCCGCGCTCAAGGCGGAGCCGGGCTTCGAACCCGCGGACTGCAAGCGCGCGGACGACGCGCCCGCCATGGCGGCCGGCTTCCCGTTCGCCCTGCGCGCCTACCTGGGCTACCAGGCGACGCCGAGCGGCAGCAGCGGCAGCCTGTCCACGTCGTCGTCGTCCAGCCCGCCCGGCACGCCGAGCCCCGCTGACGCCAAGGCCGCGCCCGCCGCCTGCTTCGCGGGGCCGCCGGCCGCGCCCGCCAAGGCCAAGGCCAAGAAGACGGTGGACAAGCTGAGCGACGAGTACAAGATGCGGCGCGAGCGCAACAACATCGCGGTGCGCAAGAGCCGCGACAAGGCCAAGATGCGCAACCTGGAGACGCAGCACAAAGTCCTGGAGCTGACGGCGGAGAACGAGCGGCTGCAGAAGAAGGTGGAGCAGCTGTCGCGAGAGCTCAGTACGCTGCGGAACTTGTTCAAGCAGCTGCCCGAGCCGCTGCTGGCCTCGGCGGGCCACTGCTAGCGCGGCGGGGGTGGCGTGGGGGGCGCCGCGGCCACCCTGGGCACCGTGCGTCCTGCCCCGCGCGCTCCGGCCCCGCGCGCGCCCGGGACGCCGTGCGTGCCCCGCGCGCACCTGCACCTGCACCGAGGGGACACCGCGGGGACACCGCGGGGACACCGCGCGCACGCACCTGCCCCGCCGCGCACCACCGGGTTTCGGGACTTGATGCAATCCGGATCAAACGTGGCTGAGCGCGTGTGGACACGGGACTGACGCAACACACGTGTAACTGTCAGCCGGGCCCTGAGTAATCACTTAAAGATGTTCCTGCGGGGTTGTTGCTGTTGATGTTTTTGGTTTTTTTGTTTTTGGTTTTTTTTTTTGTCTTATTATTTTTTTTGTATTATATAAAAAAGTTCTATTTCTATGAGAAAAGAGGCGTATGTATATTTTGAGAACCTTTTCCGTTTCGAGCATTAAAGTGAAGACATTTTAATAAACTTTTTTGGAGAATGTTTAAAAGCCTTTTGGGGGCAGTAGTTGGCTTTTGAAAAAAAATTTTTTTTTCTTCCCTCCCGACTTTGGATTTATGCGAGACTTTGTTTTTGTGTTTCTGGTGTGTAGGGGGCTGCGGGTTATTTTTGGGTTGTGTGTGGCGGTGGGTGGGGGTGTCGCATCTGGGTTTTTCTCTTCCCCTAACAGATGGGGTGCCAGCCCCTCCCCCCAGGAGAGGGAGCAGAGTGCCGGGTCAGGAATTCAGGGTGACTCAGCACCCATGGGTGCTGGGGGGGACCTTTGTAGATACTCTGCTTGGGATGGGTCGCCCTCTGGGCTTGGTTTGAGTGTGAGGCTTGTGTTGAGGTCTAGACTCTGTAGGAAAGGCTAGTCCAGACAGCCGGGTCAGGGCAGGTGAGTACCGTGTTCAAAGTACTGTGTGTTTGGTGGTGTGTAGGGGAGCCTGCTTGCCTGTTTGGTTTCTATGTCCCTTTGTAGCTGGAAGAGAGACTGGGCCAAGAGGAGGGTAAAGGGGACAGTTCCTCCTCTGTTTTCCCTTTCTCACTAGTTTCTCTGCCCAGAGGGGACTAGGAGCCTCCCTTACTGTCGTTGTGTTCAAGGAGGCTGAGCCAGGACTTGAACGCAGGGAGGGCCAGCACTCAAGGTTTGCCGGGGCCGCTCTGCTGCAGCCGGGCTGCATTAGTGAGAGTCTGAGAGTCGAGGATGTCCAAGGAGTAGTGGATGTGCTGTGTCCCGCCGTGCCTGGCACGCCAGAACTGTTACATAAGCGTTTGTTCTTGTTATTATTTTTGATGGGAGGCTCCTGGCGTTTGGCTGTGTGAGCATGGAGCGCCTGTCCGGGGCCAGCATTCTGCAAGCCCTGGGCCTGCCTGCATCTCCTTCAAGCCTCGTGGAAGGTAGGCACTACTGTGCCTTCTGCTTTATGGACGTGGTTAGCTTGTGGCTGTCAGGTCTCTCTGAGCACCCTGCCGTGAGGGATTCTGGGTAGCGGGTAATAGCAGTTTGCCAAAGGCCTAAAGATCTCGGGAGCTTAGGGGTGACCAGTGACACTGGTTGGTGAACAGGGAATCCGTTTTCTTCCCTTATACTCTTTGGGAACCTGGAGTGTTGGGCCTGGTGAGCAACCCATCTCCCAGTGTCACAGGGTGAGGACTGAGGCACTCTCCGCCTTAGCTCTTAGCTCAAATGCGAAGGTGGCTCGAAGCCTATACAGACCCTCAGACACTTGACTTCCATTCAGCTCTCTTCTAGGCCTAAACAGATGGACAGACACTTGACCCGGTGGACCCTGGAGCCAAGGTCAGGACAGCCCCATGACCCAGTGTTTTGGTGGCGTCTGTCTACACCAAGTGGCTGTTGGTCAGCTCTGCTCCTCCAAGACTTAGAAGCTAAGCCTGGGCTGGACCTGGGAGATGGGGGAGGCTCCGTCTTTCCAAGGATGGGAAACTTTATGTACCTCTGCAGTCAGACTGGCCTGGCATCCACTTCTCAGCATAAGTAACTTGGAAGTCACAGAAGTGCCACTCCCACCGGAGGTGTATCTCCAGTAAGTTTGGGGTTGGTTTCTAGTCCCTGTCCCTGTACCCCGAATCCTCCACCCTTCATGGATGGTTCATTTCCTGGCTCCAAGATCAGGTACCCCTCCTCCAAAGTAGAGTGGCAGTACAGACTGGAAAGGATGTGAACCCAGGCCCATCTGATGACTCCGGGATCAGGAAAACAGTAGTGGGTCAAAGATCAAAGGTTTTGGCGGCCATCAGTGTGGCCCACTGTAGCAGAGGCCACTGATGGGGTGACATACCCCACAGATCAGGTCACCCGGCTGCCAGGGACCCCTGGACCACAAGCTTGGAGACAGAACAGTAAGACAGGGAAAGGTCAGCAGCCTGAAGGGTAACGGGTGAGGACAGTCCACGGAGCTGGTGTCTCTCCAGGACCTTGTCACTGGTGGGCTGCCAGGGCTGGTCAGCCATGTTGCCCACGGCCCCATTGGGTGGTTGTCACTGCTGAGACTTGCTAGGAGGAGGAGCAACCAGAGCCCCCCCCACGCCTGCTCAGGATGGGAGCCTTCACAAAATGTACTCTCTCATCGTACTGTCTAACGCAACCACCCACAACCTGGTGACTTTACCCAGGAGAAAAGTGGGTGTCGGAAAGGGAAGCTGGAGGGCCGCGCTCGCTGTTGTGATCAGCTCAGCCTTGGCCAGAGCTTCTGCTATAGGATCCTTCTGCCTGTCAGAGGTTCCCTGAGTGGACGTGACCTCTCTTAAGTTTGCGTCACTGGGAAGGGTGAATGTTGGCGTGGTTGGGGGGTGGGGTGGGGGGGGAGAGAACAACCACCTCCTACAACCTTCTGAGGAATGTTCCCCCCAGCCCCCAATTCCAGCCCTGATTTGTTTTCTCTTTATCTCCCATAGACATTTATTTGCCTGGTTCCTTTACATTTATGTGGCAAACATTTATTGAGCACCAGCCGTATGCCAGCTCCATTGTTGGTGTTGGAGCTGGGTGGTGACATAGACCAAGGTGACAATTAACAGGGAGAGAAGGACACTTAGATATTCAGCCACTGGAACGACATAATGACAGGTGGGGCAAATACTCTGAAGGAAGAAAAGTGGGGCAGGGAAGGGTGGGGAGGGTCGAGAGGATCCCCGAGGGCTTCTGAGAGGAGGTGTCTCTCTGGGACCAGCCTAGGCTGAGTGGGGAGCCTAGGACACTGTGAGCAGTAGTCACTGAGCTGTGTGCTTCTCAAGGCCCCGTGAGACCAGCCCTAGTTCCCACCTTGGGCACAGAGGCAAAGTCACTGTTCTCAGGGCCGCTGAGCTAGGAGCCTTTGACTTCCCAGTTCAGGGTGACCTCAGAGACTCTTCACCTGCCCTCCTGTGACCTCAGACCTCCCCTTAGGGCCGTTATGCCCCCTTCTTCCCTTATCCTATTCTGGATTAACTGCTGAGATGGAGGGACCCCAGTAGCATCGCATCCGTTACTCCTGTGGGGGTTCAGATGTTGCTATTGTCTGAGCTCAGGTTTGGGGCAGGCTGGGCAAAGCAGGGGAGAGCTGGTGACCAAGCCCCTCCTGCGTCCTCTGAGGCAGTGGCCAGGAGCCCCATTTTGTGATGTGTAGGGACCTACAACACAACTCTTCACAGGATATTCCTTTGCTCAAATTTGTGGCTTTCTTTCTTTCTTTCTTTTTTTTAAAATACAAGATTATGGGGGTAATTTAAAGGCACAGGATTTGAAGGGAATTTAAACCAAGCTGGGATTGGGCAGGAGGAGGACACATTTACTGTGGATAAAAAGATGGGCAGTATGTCTGTGTTGAAAAAAAGCTACAAGCTTCTGTGTCAGATGACCAGTGTTGATGGAGTTGGGTTTGAACCCAGGGCGGTTGGTGGGTTCAGACCCTTCCCTTCTGGCCTGGCCTTGCCACGGGGTTGACAACACACACACACACACACACACACACACACACACACAAACCTCTGAGGGTAAGATGTACCCTCGGACATGTAGCTCTGAGCTTTGTCTCCTGATGACTGGAGACATCAAACAAGACATTTGGCCTTTCTAGGCGTGCACTTTCTCATGGTCCATCCGGCCAAGCTACCACAAGCAGACGCTTAGTGCAGGCCCCAGGTGAGGGGGATTTACCTGCTAGCAACAATGTAACAACAGTAGAAACAATGTTGGGTGATACCTGGTAAGGTGGTATTTGCCTTTTATCCCAACACTCCAGAGGAGGTGGAGGCAGAAAGGTCAGGAGTTCAAGGTTACCCTCTACTACCTAGAGAGTTTAAGGCTAGCCTGGGCTACATAAGACCCTAACTCAAATTCCACTCCTCAAAAGGAATCCATAGCAAATTGGTAAGGCCATTCGGACAGCAGTAAGAAGCTTGAGAAAATAAGACTGAGAAGTGGTAGAATGTACCTGAGGATAGGCCTCAGGGGGTTAGCTGGTGCAAAGGTCCTGAGGCAGGCTGGAGGGGTGGCAGCCAAGGCTGGAACTGGCAGAGGAGTATGGAGGGTGGTGGGTTCTTTCTGCAGGGCCTCTGAGGCCAGAGTGAGGCCCACAGAGGCTGTGTGAGGCTGGTTGAGTGGGTGCCCACACCAGAGCCTGGCACCCATAGAATCCCTGATAAGTCTGGTGACAAACAAAACAGGCCCCTCGGCACTGGAGGCTAGGCAAAGTGCAGTAGGTGAGGGAGCAGAGTGGCTGCCTGCCTGGCCCAGGAGAGCTGAGGGATTCGAGCCTGTGACCCAGGGCCTGGAGCCATTCGAGTTGAGCTGTGTGCCAGGCAGGAAGAGGGGCCAGGCTGGCCAGGAGGGACTAGAAGAACAAAGGCTGGGTGCCAAGAGAGAGAAAGACAGAGAGAGAGGAGCTCTCTGGAAAGCCATGACTGGGACAGAGGGCAGCCGCCTGGGGGTGGGGGGACAATAGTCCATTCTGCAGAAGGAAGCCGGGCCTCCTATGGTGTCAAGACTGGAAGATAGGCTGGAGGCTGGACTTCCAAGAGGCATTTTGTTTTGATTTAATTTCCAGAGAATGTGGATCACTAATAAAAGAAAAGGAAAAAAAAAGTCAAAAGCACTCATGATTTTAACACCCAGAAATAAACCTGTTAACTCCTGCTGTGTGGCCCTAGGTATGTAACTTTGCTTCTCTGTGCCTCTGATTCATTGTTTATTAAGTGGGGTGATACTGAACTGGCTTCATAAGTGTGAGGAGGTAGTGAGGATTGAGTTGGTTTGTATGACATATTTCACATGATCCCATCCTGGTTCAGGCTGGGCGTTAGCCATTAGCCTTATACAGTGAAGGGGATCTGCCATGTCCAGTACATGCGAACTGAGCAAACAAGTGTCTTCTCCCTGGCCATGACTAGTAGATAGCAGCATTCCTCAGTGTTTTGAAAAGCTTTGACAGGTTAGTTCATGCAGAGACCTCTGGAGATGGCATTTGTTAGCTTCTAGAATGTTCTTCCATAGATTTTCATCCCCCTCCCCTTTCGTTGCAGTTAATGTTGCCAGTGCACTATGCATGCCTTCCTTTCTTCCCCAGCCATGGGACTGCCCAGGTCTGGGAACAGCCGCCTTGTGGAGAGACTACATTCTCCAAGCTTCTCTTGCAGCTAGGATTGACCCCCGAGCTGTGAGCATAAACTGTAGGAGGGACTGCCAGGAACTTCTCTGCAGGATCCTGTCTTTCTTCCTACATTCTGCCTGGAACTCAGATAGCTAGAGCTGCAGAGACCATCTTGAACCCAGAGGCACCGCTTCACGCATAGTAGCAAACCCAAAAGACAAAAGGCATTTGAGTCCCGATGGCGGAGGGTGGAGGAGCCTCACTAGTCCTTGCTGACCTTGCTCTGTGCTGGTTTATGTGAAGAAAAGAAATCCCTGTTCATTGAGACCTTTGTCACTGGGTTTCCTGTTGCTGGCAGCTGAATTCATTTCTGACACATTTGCCCAAATGGCACAGAGCTCACTGGGCCTCTTTGTCACCTGTGTTTCTCAGGGGTGGCCCAGTGCTTCCTTGTCTGGGCTGTTCTGCTGACACTATTCCCCTGAGAGGAGAAAAGGTCTCTGTTAGACGAGGTGAAAGGGTTTATTTAATTCATTTGAACTACAGTAGTCATGTGTGAAGGCATCTGGTGTCTCCAGATGGTTCTGGAGGCTCAACAGGCTTCAGGTCAGGCGTGACCCAGGCCCTCAGGCTGGGTAGAAACTTCTCAGCTGCCTTCAGACCCTGCTTTCCCACCCGAGTCCAGTGTCCCACACTTGTGACACTGGGCACAAGTGTCAGCGAGGTTCAGGCCCTGCTGTGGAGCATGCTGTCAACTGTGCAGGACCCAGATGTCACCTGGAATGACCTCTTTGCCCCAAGCCCCAGCCATCAGCACCTGCTCCCTAGAGATGCCAGCCTGCCAGGGCTGGAAGGCACCTTCGCCAGGCACAAGGGCCAGTCCACCGAGACCGCTGTGGGGCGAGTCAGGAGGCCAGGGAGCTGGCTGGGTAAGTTATTATTTTTATAGCTGTCACCAGATCCCTGGCCCAGCCCTGGAGACCTGGCAGGGACAGAGGCAGCCTGGGAGGAGAAGGAATCCT
>BTHU01000004.1:141982137-142069637 GCA_036184795.1 Tokudaia tokunoshimensis
GACAAAAGGGACTTATGCCACTCTGGACCAGACAAATGTCAGAAGATCCACGTGGGAACAATTGTGATGTTGACTTGAACTCAGTTTTAGTACTGTGTGTGAGTGCACATATGTAGAGTGTGGTATGTACACGCATGCGCATGAGATGAAGGTCAGGAGCTATTGGAGGGGGTGATGTCACATTTACAACTCATTCTCAAATACAGATAAAAGGGCAAGGCTAGGCTGGATCTGGCCAAATTACTGGCTCTGAGAAGGATGGCTTGGTCCAGGCCATCCTGGACCGCACAGTGGTTTGAGACACTGTCTCAAAAATAAAAGAAAAATCACAAGGAAAGAGGACCAAAGTTCAGGGAAGCTATGAGAAGAGCAGACTAGGGAGACAGCCTGGAGCTTCACACGAGCCTTCCCATTTCTCTGCGTGATACCAAGAGAGACTGACCTCCAATGCACCCAAGAGAAAGAAAGCAAAAGGCTTGTGAGCCTACAGTAGTTACGGCTCTCACAGTCTCAAGCTGAAGCCAAAGAATATTCCCAATGCTAGCAAAATCACAGCCGAACTGCAGATCTGAGCACACGGCTGGTGAATCTTGGAGGTGTTCACTGTGTGAGGATGCTAGACACAAAGGGCAACTTTCTGTGTTAAATCTTCTGCTACGAAACTGAAGGGCAGTCACCAGGAAGGCCCAGTCACTCTGGCAGTTTGCTCTGTGGAGTTACTGCTTAGATAGGGGCATCGGGAAGCCTCCTGGACAGCTAAGAGGTGTCTGGATCTTACAGGAAGGTGCTCTTCTAGATACATCAAAACCCACTTGTAGAACTGTACACAACGGGCCAGGCTCGCTTGGTAGAGCATTTGCCTAATGTCTAGAGGCTCTGGGTTTCATTCCCCGGGCAAAACCATGGTATCATGGTGGCACACGCCAGTCATCGGAGCACGAGGGAGAAGGAAGCAGGACAGTCAGAGGTTGAAGGTCATCCTCCCCCTACATAAGGAGTTTGGAGCCAGCCTGAGCTACAGGAGGCATTACTTTGGAAAACAACAAGAACAAAAGGAGATATACATAAGGTTCACGGAGCTGGGTGCATCTGACCCACTCCCTTATGCACTGTGCCACACAACTCAAACCTGAAGTCAGTGACACAACCAAATAGCTGGAGGAACACATTGAAACAGAGGAGAGGGAGGTGGATGGGAGGCAAGAAAGCAGACAGGCAGGCAGGCAGGCGGGCGGGCGGGCGGGCCAGCAAGCAAAGGGGCCTGTGCAGGGATCATGTCTCCAGGGGAAGGGGTGTCCTAGGCATCTGAACTCAAGGAGAAGAACTAAAACAATCCCAGAGTTCACTGCTGGAGGTCACACAGCGAGGGGGTTTCAGGACCTGATTTGAACCCAGCTCTGAGGATCCCGGTGTGTGCTCCCTTCCTGCTGCTCTGCTCTGGCCTCAGCAGCAGGAAGAGCCCCGTTGCATTCTGGGAGACTCCCCAGGGCCCGATGGAGATGGCGAAAGCAGTTTGGCAAAGAAGGTCCAATCCGGAGCTGCAGTTCCAAGTGGGGAGGGGGTCAGTGGGGCACAGGCCCCCAGTGGATGCATCCATCTCCCCCCGCACCGCCCACCCCCCCGGGCCTGGGCAGCCCCAGCCTCCACCTACCTCCCGTGGCTTTTGCCTTGATTCCTGGGTCAGAGCGTGGGATCTTTTGCCTCCCGGGCTTGGGTACAAATCCAGTTTCATCTGACTTGGCAACACCGGCCCCGGGCCTGGGTTTCCAGCCCCAGAACCCAACCTCTTAGCCTCAACCAGGCAGCGTGCCTCCCACTCGGTGGAGGGTGGGACTCACTCAGGGCCTGCATCCCGGGATTGCCAAGGTAGGTAGGAAGGAGGCTCTCAAACCCCAGCCTGCCAGAACAGAATGGAAAGTTCTAGAAAAGCACCTTCCTACTGCCTGGGGTCATAGTGGACTCTTACTGACCACAATGGTGTTTGGGAAGGTTTCCAGCAATCTAAGGGGACTGTGGTAGGCTTCTGGGGGCATGCTGGGATAGGTCTCAATCCTAGCACTCTGGAAGTCCTGCAGAAAGCTCATTTGTTTGAGGCTAACCTGGGCTCCAGAACAAGATCCAGGTTCAAAAACAAACAAACAAACAAACAAAAACTCAAAAAAACAAAATGGGGCTGTCACAATGGCTCAGTGGGAAGAGGCACTTGCCATAAGCCGACCCCTTGAGTTTACTCTCCAGGACCCACACAGTAGAAGGAGAGAACCAGTTCCCATGTGCGTCCTCTGACCTCCACACATGAATGGTGGTCTGCTCACCATGCAGTGTGCACACACACACACACACACACACACACACACACACACAAATAAATAAACCTAAATTAAAAATAAAATATCAAAACAAGGAGAAAGAGGAAAAGAAGAGAAAGTGTTGGACGGTGCAAGTTAACAACAGTCTGCTGCCACCAGCCTGACATTTCCAGCGGTTCTAGAAGGCCCTGAGTTTCTGTGAGGCTGGCTCCAGAGGGCTGCGTGCCTGCCAGGTCACCTGAATCATCTCCTTTGAGGTTGAGCGACAAGCTGAGGACAACAGTCCCCACCACTCACCCTGATGACCTATGTCCTCCCCAGGAATGGACACTGGGGCAGGGGTGAGGCCTGGGCTCAACACTTGGCAGCGAGAAATATGGGCAAAGAAGGGATAGGCAGGGCAGGCAGTACCACTGGGAGCACGAGAGGCACACCATCCTTCCAAGGTGCTCTTGACTTCTGCCTGGCCTGTCTTATGCTCCTCCTCCTCCTGTTGTTGTTATTATTATTATTTGTGTGTGTGTGTGTGTGTGTGTGTACCTGCCACAGGTCAAGCTCGGGTGCCCTTCCTCAGGCCTCATCCACCTTGATTTTGAGACAGGCTTTGCTACCAGCTTGGAACTCAGCCAGCAGAAGGCTGTCTGGCCAGCAAGCCCCAGGGATCCACCTGTCTCCCCTCCTCAGGAGTGGGAGCCTTCAAGCCCAGCTTTTGCACATGGATTCTAGAGCTGGGAGTCAGGCACCAACGGAGCCCTCTTCCCCAGTCCCAGCGTTAACATCACTGTTCGTGATGGTTGTGGGAGGATGGGGGATTGAACCCAGGGCCTCGGTATATGAAAGGGAAATAAATGTTCTACCACTGAGTTACATCTCCAACCGATGTTTTTTACTTTTTATTTTGAGACTGTGTCTCGCTCAGCCGCCCAGGCTGGCCTGGGACCTGCTCTATAGTCCAAACTTCGAGGCACCTCCACTTCCTCAGCAGCTGGGATCCCAGGCCTGACCTGTCAGACGCTGCGGGACTTCCTTGAGACAATCTCATTCCACCCACCAGGCTGACCTTGAACTCCCAGCCTCCGTCTCTGCTTTTATTCCTGTTGGGCACAAATGAGGAAGGCTTTAGCAGTGCGTGTGAACATTCTCAGAGACATTTGCCATGAGGTCAAGATGGATGCTGGATGGCCAGACCCAGGCTGAGCCTTCCTTACACACCCCATGGGGGCTTTTGACCAGGGGGGTCAAGTTTAAACCTCTTGTTTGTGCCTTTCATTTCTTTGCACGTGTATATCTTTTTTTCTCTATTAGCTCTTTTGACCACGTGATCTGTAGCAGTCACAGGAGCAGCGAAGGCAGGAGCTCGAAGTGTTTTCCGGGTGGGGTTCACCTTGTAGGCTTGTACCTACACCTGTGGCCCAACATACATTGACCTGACTTCCCCCAGGGCAGCTGACCTGCGAGTCACCCACTGGGGTTCCTGCTCTTGTGTTTAGTGTCTTAATGTCTTGGCAACCCTTTTTGGGGTCCATCTGTGGTGCTTGGTGCCTGGTTTCCTACAGTGCCATCGACCTCCAAGTGACAAGCTGCTAGCTGTCCTCCAGCTGCCTGTCGGTGGACACAGGGCCACGCCCATGGTTTGGCCGTGGGCTATGAAGGCACCGTGCACATTTCTCAAATTCTCAAGCAAACTCTAGCCTCTGCACTTTCGTACCTGGGCAGCTAAGCCAGGCACGGGTCACTCTGTGACCAGCTCCAGTGGACAGCATAGGGGACAGACACAAGCCAGCCCCTGCAGCCAGCCTGCTTGATCTCAGAGAGCCCGTGGGCTCTAACTGTGAGTTGTGTGTTAATGTTTCCCAAGGCGCTTCTTCCTTCTTGTTTTTTTTAAAAAAAATTTACTCATTTTCCTTTATGATTATGAATGTTCTACCTGCACGTCTGTTTACACACTGCACACTGTGTGCACCCTGGTGGATCTCCTGAACCTGGGGTTACAGATGGTTGTGAACCACCATGTAGGTGCTGGGAATTGAACCCGCGTCCTCTGAAAGAGCAGCAAGCAGTCTTAGCCGCTCCAGCACCCACAAGGTGCCTTCTTACATTAACCACGTCCACCATGACTCATTTCTGGGTTCCCAGAAATCAGTCCTGCCTCTGAGTGGGGACCCTAGGATGTCACGCACTGGGTGTCCGTGAGCAGCTGGCTGGTGAATGAACTCATTCAAATAAAGGGACTAAACCTCAAATGCTGCCCCCCCCCCCCACATACACCTCACGGAGTCCTTGTAAGACCCAGGGAACTGGATGTCAAACAACCGGAATTCTTTCTCCTCTCCTAACCCTAGCTGGCTTGGAACTCACTATTTAGCCTAGGCTGCAGTGGGGAGAGGAGGGGCAGGTGTGGGGTGCGTGTGCGTGTGCGTGTGTGTGTGTGTGTGTGTGTGTGTGTGGTAATGGGTTCCCAAGTGGAATATGCTCCTCTGACTGCTTCCTCCCCGGGTCTGAAGGTTCAAAGAGATTTGATTCCCAGAAATCCCTGGGAGGGCACAGGGTCTGTGGCGCCTGAGCAGAAGAACTCGATGGGCTTCTGGTGGGGGTGGTCTCTCGGCATGAGAGCTCTGTTCCCCCCTCCCCCTCCCCCACACACACTGTCCTTGTTAACCCCAGGCCAGACCTCAGGGCAGAGACAACTTCTCTCAGGCTATGGACAGGTGAATGGGAGGAGCCTGTAGGGTGGGTGAGAGGGAGGGTTCTAGGGGAAGGCAGGTCTCAGCTGGTCTCCTGGGAGGAGCAGAAGAGGATCAGACCCCTAGGGGGTTCCCAGCTCCCCTTGTTCAGCATCCCAGGAAATGGTTCCTGGCGGTGTGGTCCCCTTAGAGCTCAGTGTGCTTCCCATGGCTATTCTGGCTTGGTCAATGCTTGCCACCTCTGGCTTTATTAGCTCCCACTCTTCAAGAACCTTGGGCACCCAAACAAGGAGAGAGGCCTTCAGAAGGCTGGGTCTCCAGCTCCCCACACCCCAGCAGCCTTTCCAGCCAGAGGCTTAGCCCAATTGTCCGCCACCTGCCCCGTTCTAGTCTACTGCTGATGGTCACGGCCAGGCGCCTCTAGCTTTGGGGGGCTTCTGTTCTGGGGGTGTCTGGAGTAGGGCCCAGAGACCTGTAGTTTGACGAAGCCACCTGTTGCTCCTCATTAAGACTTTATGCCACGTCCCATGATTCTTTGGTCCTATAGCTTAGCAGACCTGGAGGTGTGGGGGTACACACATGTGCAGGGGTATGAGGGATCACTGACACGTCCTGGACCAGAGAAGACTGGCATCTACTAGGATGTGGGGAGGCGGCCTGGTGGAAGCTGTCAGGCTGCTAGTGGCTAGGGAGGTCGAAGATTTCAGCCAGCCGGGCTTTCTGGAGCCTCAGTCACCATACAGGTGCAGAAAGAATGGATTGTTTTTCTACCTGTGTGAGAAGCAGGCGATTCATGGATGGTTCTGGAAGAACTCCCAGGACAGGAGGCCTGGTGGCCTCTGTGGAAGGAAGAGGGGAGGGGGGCTGGGGGGCTGGAGGGAGAGGGAGTCTCTCTGAAGCCCTGCCCAAGGCCCTGCCTGCAATTAGCTGTGTGGCCTTATGTCAGTGGTGTGCCCTCTCTGAGCTTTGGTTTCCCCATGTGTAAACGGGGGGGGGGGTGGGTGGGGGGGGAGGGCTTCAGGGAGGCTCAGTCCTACTGAACCTACTCACTCAGTCTTGTGTTCCCAGGAGGACCTGAGCCACACCTCATCTTCCCGAAACCCTCTGGGTTCAGGGTGGTAGGTCCTGTTTTGGGTTGACCCTAGCCAGGGCTGAGCCGGAAGAATGGAGCAGGTCGTGTTCTGGAGGATGCTGGGAAGAAGGAAGACACCTGTCGATACCCTGCGCCCCTGGGGCTAGCCAGAAGAGTATCTATCTAGACCTCGGGCTGGAGACCAGGGGTCAGGTGGCCCGGGGGACAGAGACAGAGAAATGGAGAGAAAGGCAGAGTTAGCTAGGGGAGGGCAGCTGAGGGCAGGGTGGGTACACACAGTAGGGAGGGTACAGGCACCACATGCCCACTGGGAACGGAACCCATGTGTGGAGACCCAGCTGCCATGGGCGTGGTCCTCCAGCCACTGGTCACTCCCTGTCTTTCCTGTCCTCCTGGGGCTGTGGCTGCCTCTCCAGGGGGACTGGGAAGGCCTCAACACTGAGGTAATCACAGCCTGGAATGTTCTCTAGGAGGTCCAGGTGCAGGTGAATAGGCCTCCCAGGGCCTTGTGTGTCAGGGCAGGGCAGACCTTTTTGTCCCAGAGCCTTCAAAAGCGTGAACTACCCCCGCCCCCTTGACAGCTCCCCTCAGCCCCCTCCCAATACTTTCTGTGGCTTCCCAAGCTGTAGACTAACCTGCCCTTTGCCTGGGGGCTTGAGTTGGGCCTCCAGCTCCAACCTTCCTTCCTGGTCTCCTCTGGGACTTGCTGTTCTTTTCTTTCGCCTCTTCTGAGAATAGGTCTTTCCATATCGCCATGGCTGGCCTTGTAATCACTTCTAGCCAGGAGGTGGGCCTTGAACTCAAGGCAATCCTCCTGCCTGTGATTTACCACTACAGCTGGCTTGACCTTCTGCTATTTTGTGGACCTTCCGAATCTGACCCACCACAGGACTTTTGCACCGGCTGTGCTCCCTCCCAACCTCTCATCAGTTCTCTGAGCTCAGCCTGCACATCCTTCAGCTCTAAGTCCCCACCAGGGACTCAGAGAGGCCACGTTTCCCAGGTTCCTCAGACTGACCAGGCTCTCTCCTCCCCAAAGCTCAGCACCCCTGCTCTCTTACGACTGTTATTGGTTTTGTTTAGCCCAGGCTGACCTTGAACTCACTACATAACCAGGGATGTCCCTGAATTCCTAATTTGGCCTGCACCTGTCCCATCATGCCTGGCTGCCTGCTCTTTCTTTTTTTTTCCAATTTTATTTTTACTTTTTTTACTTTACTTTCTCAATTTCTTTTAAAGACAGGGTCTCATGGAACCCAGGTTCTGCTCGATTATCCTCCTGCCTCAGCCTCTGGAGAAGCTGGGATTAGAGTTTTCTATTGCCAGGACCAGCTATTGCTGGGGCTTTACAAGTGACTGGGGCCCATGGCAGCAGGAGTTAGGGGTGAGGGGTGAGGGGTGAGGGGTGAGGGTGAGGGGTGAGGGGTGAGGAATGAGGGGTGAGGGATGAGGGTGAGGGATGAGGGATGAGGGTGAGGGGTTAGGGATGAAAGGTGAGGGGTGAGGGATGAGGGGTGAGGGATGAGAGTGAAGGATGAGGGTGAGGGTGAGGGGTGAGGGATGAGGGGTGAGGGATGAGAGTGAAGGATGAGGGTGAGGGTGAGGGGTGAGGGATGAGACTGAGGGGTGAGGGTGAGGGATGAGGGTGGGAGTGAGGGGTGAGGGATGAGAGTGAGGGATGAGGGGTGAAGGATGAGGGATGAGGGGTGAGAGGTGAGGGATGAGGGGTGAGGGATGAGAGTGAAGGATGAGGGTGAGGGTGAGGGGTGAGGGATGAGGGATGAGGGGTGAAGGATGAGACTGAGGGGTGAGGGTGAGGGATGAGGGTGGGAGTGAGGGGTGAGGGATGAGAGTGAGGGATGAGGGGTGAAGGATGAGGGATGAGGGGTGAGAGGTGAGGGATGAGGGGTGAGGGATGAGGGTTGAAGGGTGAGGGTGAGGGATGAGAACGAGGGTGAGAGATGAGGGTGAGGGGTGAGGGATGAGGGGTGAGGGTGAGGGATGAGGGATGAGGGATGAGAGGTGAGGGATGAGAGGTGAGGGATGAGAGTGAGGGATGAGAGTGAGGGTGAGGGATGAGGGTGAGGGGTGAGGGATGAGGGGTGAGGGGTGAGGGATGAGGGATGAGGGGTGGGGGTGAGGGATGAGGGGTGAGGGGTGAGGAGGCTTAAGCCCTTCCTGATCCACCATGACTCCTTGATTTACATCTGGTGAAATGTCAAGAGTTTCTGGGGCTGTGGCTCACTGTAGAGGGCATGGAGCAAACACTGGGTGGGTCCTCAGCACCCCATAAACCAGGCGTGGCAATGCAGGCCTGTGATCCCAGCACTCAGGCGAGGGTGGGAGATCAGGATTTCAGGGTCATCCTTGGTTAACATACTAGGTTCTGGGCCAGCCTGGGCTACACAAGCCTGTCTTAAAGTCTCTCTCTCTCTCTCTCTCTCTCTCTCTCTCTCTCTCTCTCTCTCTCTCTCCCCCCCCCCCCCCGCCGCGGGTCGTGCGGAGTGGGCGGCTCCCGGGGCTCATGGGCGGCAGTCAGCCTCTAGCCATCTGAGCTCCCGACTCACCCCGTCTCCACCCCGACCTCCGCCACAACAGGAGCAGCACTGGGTGAATCACCCATGAGTCTTCTGGCCTCCAGCGGCTCCCTTGCTCCCAGCCCTCTCTTTCTGTTCTCCGTGCGCTCCAGACTGCCTGATGAAACACGAACTGGATCACACCCCTCCTGTGCTCCAGAGCTTCCCGTGGCTCCCACTGCCTTAAAGATTAATCTTACAATCTGCAGATGCCCTGACATGAAGCTGGTGACTCCTCCTCCCTCCCCTTCCCAGGCTACCTTCCCGTCCCCCTCCCCCTCCCTCATCTTCGTCCCCCCCCCACACACACACACACTTGCCCCCTGTCTCCAGCTGAGGCTGCCTGGGCTCTTCCAGGGACTCCTGCTAGCCTCAGGGTGTTTGCACGGCCACCTCCTCCACTTGGCCGGCTTTTTCCTCTCTCCTCTCCCCCCAGCTGGCCTCTGATCCGGGAGATGCTCTAGTCGCAGACCACTGGACTCTTTCTCGGGCCCCTGGGCCCACTTCCAAGCTGCCATCGAGGGGCTTGCTGGAGACCGATCTCTGAGAACAGGAGCCCCCTCACCTGGGAGCAGGGAGGATGTGGGAGGGGCAGTTGATCACTCTCTGACAAGCTCCTGGGGAGAGTGGTCTCAGCACAGCCCATAGCCCTCTCCCCAGTTCTCCCCAAAGCAGCTCCTCCATGAACTGCGTTCACCCCCCCCCCCAGTCGTGACTTAGAGTCTGCTGCTGGAAACTTAAACAGATCCATCCCCAGGGGGAGACTTTCCAGGTGCTCCCTGCTTTTTGAGTTAGTCCTTGTAGCCCTCTGACTCCACCTCCCTTGTCACAAAAGACTCCTTAGTTGAAGTTGTCCCCCACCCCAGCATGCAAAGCAGGAATCCTGCTGCCTGCTTTCTTGGAGGCTTGGCGCGCAGTACATGCTCAATAAATGTTTGTTGAATGACTGAATAAAGAAATAACAGGATGAGTTGGCGGTTGGGAGCAAGGCCACTGGTTCTCCCATCCACACCCAGCCCAGGTCCTCACGGTGCCATGACGGCTACCAAAGCGCCTGTCATCTCTTCTACATGCGGCCAAGGCCACGGCAAGGAAAGGTTCTCACATACTCACTTAAGACTGAAGAAAGCAGCCACGTAGTGTCCCATGCCTTAATCCCAGTACTTGGGAGGCAGAAGCAGGGAAAGCTTTGTTTGAGGCCAGCTTGGTCTATAGAGCTAGTTCCAGGATAGCCAGGTCTACACAGAGAAACCCTGTTCTCAAAAAACAAAAACAAAACAAAAGAAAAAACCGAAAACTCCTAATAAGTGCAGAAATCATTCCCGGGGCCTCCCTGGCCTCCCTCTCGGTAGAATTGTTCATCTGACTGACCACCTGTGCCCTCCTCTATCCTCCAAGTCTAGCCTTAGCTTACCACTGAAGGCTGAGGAGAGGATCTGATTTAGCTTAGGCAAATCATTTGAGGGTTCCTGCACTTAGTCACCGAGAGGACTTAGCTGTCCCTTGGCTGTGGAGCCCCCTGAATGGGGACACGTCCAGTATCCCTGGGGCTGTCCTATGTTCCCAGAAAGCTCTTAGTGGTGGTTGTGGACAAGGGAGGGGAGGTATGGCAGGGACATCGTCTGGCCAAATTCCTTCACCCAGTAGATATTCTGAGAGCAGAAGGGCCCTGGGAGGGGAGCGAGGCAGACCTGGGTGAGAATGGAGACCCCAGCTAGGCATCTCATGCTGTCACCTGTCCTCGCCCCAAACCCCAGTAAGGGCACCTTCACAGACACTGCACTCTGAAGTAACCACGGGTCCTATGACAACTGTGCCTTGTGTACGACCTTGTGTAGCGTTGGGGTAGGGGGTTGCAGACCACGACCTCAGAGAGAAGGAAGAGGCTGGTACTCAGGTTATAGCAAGCTGTGGAGGGAGGGACCTGTCTGGGCAGAGGATCGGGTGTGTGTCCCACTGCTGGGAGGAACTCTGGGTGTCCAGGGTACAGACTACAACTCTGCGTTCCCAAGAGCCACCCTACTTAATAACCACAGAGACTGGGGCCTATGTGCTTCTCAGATGTGGGGCCAGCCCTGGGGTGGGGGGGGCACTAGTTCTCTTGTCATTCCCATGTCATAGAAGCAGAAATGGCTTTAGAGACATCTGTGGTCTCCTGGGAAGAGAGAAAGCTGGGGACAGGGTGGTCTGGGTCCAAGTCCTTGCTACAGCAAGATCTGAGTTAGCTGTGTATTTATGTCTTCTGGCCGAGTGTCCGCTTGCACATGAGTATTTGTTTGTTTTTGAGACCGGGTCTTAGGTAGCCAAGCATGCACTTGACCCCTGTTCCTCCCTGGCTTCTACCTCTGAGGTGCCTTCAACGCTGTGAGCTGAAGCCCGTGGGTGCTGAGGCTGAGAGCCTCCCACGAAAGCTCCACCCCGGATGGATTCTCACAATCTAGTCTCCACGGCTTAAAGAGACACTCGCGACTTGTCCTGATGTTCCCGTGGCCTCTTGATAGCTGTGGTCACCCGCTGGGGTTAGTTGCGAAAGCCCTTTCTCTCTCCCCACTGTTGATAAAGCAAGGAAATCACTAGGCATTGTGCCATCCTGTGGCCAGCCCGTTGCCCCTTTCCTGCCTGGAGGCCTGGGTGGGGCCAGCTCCTCATTCTCCCTCAGGGAGCCTAGATGGATCTGAAGGGGGCTTTTGGGGGAGTGAAAGGGGACAGGCTGGGTGTCAGGTCCTCTGCCACCTGCCATCCTTGGGCAATGGTGGCTCCAGTTTGCCTGGCATCCAGCCGGGACCAGCCCTTACTCTGGGTGCACTAACTGAGCTGCCTTTAAAGTCACCCTGAAGCCAACCTGGCTTCCCTAGCCCTCCCCCTGGACTCAAGCTCCTCCATCTCTCCCACCCATTCCAGGGCAGTAGCCACCAAGGTCTCTTTGTTGTCACTTTCTTTTGGGGGGGGGTTGGTGGGGGACTTGAGATGGGTTTTCCCTGTGTAGCCCTGGCTGTCCTGGAAATCCCTCTGTAGACCAGGCTGGCCTCGAACTCAGAAATCCACCTGCCTCTGCCTCCCAAGTGCTGGGATTAAAGGCATGCGCCACCATACCCGGCTGGTTGCCACCTTTTTTATAAACCCCATCCCTCCTGGGAATGTCACCGTTCTCAGTATGGGGACTGTAATCTGCTGTGATCATGGTACTCCATAGTCCTGCACAGTATTCTGTACTTCGGAGACACTGGCTGAAGCAGAGATGGTGTAGGAGCTGCCGGCAGCCCGGACACTGCAGCACAACTTGACAGCTTGAGAATGGGACCCACGACAAATGTCACCCTCCTTCGGGGTCAGCCGGCTACCGTGTAAGGTCTCTTTGTCATGCTCCCTGTCAATGGTTTGAATATGCTTGGTCCCAACTAAATGCTGTCTTTAAAAGTGTTGCTTTGGTCATGGTATCTGTGCCACCTGTGTCCCCACCCAACACCTCTCCCCCTTTCCCTAT
Source organism: Tokudaia tokunoshimensis (assembly GCA_036184795.1). Classification (NCBI taxonomy): domain Eukaryota; kingdom Metazoa; phylum Chordata; class Mammalia; order Rodentia; family Muridae; genus Tokudaia; species Tokudaia tokunoshimensis. The sequence continues at coordinate 141,994,284 of BTHU01000004.1, forward strand.
CCTGGCTTGCTTTGTTTCTTTATTTTTGGCCTCTTCTCCCTGAGAGGGCCAGCGGAGGACACCTTGACCGGTAGATCAGTGACAGTCCTGCATGAACACTACAAGAACACCATAAGGAGCTGTGCCAGTGGTCGGTTAAGTCAGAGGGAGAAGGAAGGGGGCCCTGTGGCTCGTGAGACCGGGCACTAATGATATGGTGTTATAATGGGCACACAAAGAGCGCTAATCTGATATTCCGCGTGCGCTTCTTACAATAGATACAATCAGAGCCGCAGTTAGCTAAGTTATTCTCCACCTATCCGCACACTCCACCAAGATCATTATCTTCCTCCTTAATTAAGAGCCTAGCAACGCTCCTTAGCAGCCCACAGTCCAGCTCCAGGGAGTCCTGCCCAGCAGGCCCTCCCTATGCTGGGATAATAGCTACCCCCACATGGCCGGGCGAGGCTCGCCCCATCCCAGGCTGTCCCAGGCCGCGAGGCCTTAGGAGTCAACTCTACCTGGTATTCAGGACTGCAGCAGGCAGCCCCTGGGCCAGGCCAGCCTGGAGATGTGTTGGGTCTGGGGCGTGTGGCTTATGCTATGGATTTACATGCTTGGCCCACGCTGAAAAGCAGGCTACAGTCTGGCTTCCCTGGAGCAGTGGGAAGAAGATAAGAAAGTGATGTCCCTAGTAGCCAGGTCAGGGTCCCATTTGCCTACTGCCAGTTCATTTGAACGTCTCTTCCTGGAGCCTCTGGGCCACTGAGTTTGAGGCTCTGCTGGGGTGTACAGAGCTGGGACTCATTTATAAGACAGGCCATGAGGTTCAAAGAGGCAAGCAACTGACCGCACAGTAGGCCTTGAACTCAGGCTGGTGTGTGAGCGCTGGGGACGGGGTGGGGGGTGGGGGGACCATGATGACACACAGGTAGTCCCTTGCTGCATAGCCAGGCTGGTGTTTTTACAACTGTGTGACAGTATTTGTTAGCGTCTGTTTCGGTTCCCTAGAGGTAGTAGAGTCAGATTCCTGTAGCTGAAGGACCAGGGAGCTGGGGATAGAGAGTAGGTTTGAGAAGTTCGGGAGATGGAAGCTGCCATTTTGATGGGAAGCTCAGAGAACTCAGCCTGGGTCCCAGTACAGAGGAAATGGTGGAGGTGAGGACAACAGCCGGTAGAGAAGGTTCAGTGTTGTATGCCACCCAGCACACAACGCTGTCCTGTTGAACCAATGGTGAATCCAGAAAAGTCGTGTTCTCCATCTCATTCTGTCTGTCCTGCATGTGTGCCTGACTCCATAGCGCCTCTCCTGGCCTGGAGGAGCAACTGCAGCCTGGAAACCCTGCACTACACCCAATCCCCTAAAGTCCTAATTCTTGGACCTTGCTAGGGTCACTCTGACCCCAACTGGCCGGTGTGGGCCAGCCAGACTCCCGGGACCCAACTCGAAGAGCATCCAGCACTTGTGGCCAGCTCCCCACTGACGCGGGAGACTGAATAACAGCCTCAGCCATCATGTGCTTTTACTAAAAATAAACTTGACATACTTTTGCATTGGGAAAGAACGCAGATTCCAAGCATTCTCAAAGGGCAAAGACGGGGAAAAGAAAGAATGGAAATTGGATTTTTTGAGCTTAGTAATTAATTAGTGCCTGTAAACATATGATTCATGCTTTTTTCCTGGCGATTTTTTTTCTTTCCATTTTGCGTGGTCTTTCATAGAGACGGGAGAAAGGAGACCAGAACAAAGAGAGAGGGGTGGGGCAGAGACCGGAAGGGTTAGCAAGCCTTGGCCAGCTGTAAAGGAACGGGACACTCAGTCTTCAGGTGGGGGTGGAGCTAGGAAGATGGCGATATGTCCAAAAGACATGAGAGGCTAGAGTGGAGGGTCAGGGGACAAGGTCACAGAGACGTCCCCTGAGAGGTGTGGTGGCCTTATTATGGTGTCACACTCAGTCCTGAGGACGGGAAGCATGGTGAAGTTTTGAGCTAGGGAGGAATGTCATCTCTGCATAACCCTGGCTGTGTTGGAACTGGCTTTGTATACCAGTCTAGCCTCAAACTCAGAGATCTGCCTGCCTCTGTCTCCCAAGCACTGGAACTGAAGGCGTGCTCTGCCACCACCACTCAGATGATGACTTGTGTGGCTGAGTTTTCCCAGTGAGCACCTCGTGCCCATGTCTCCCAGAGGGCTGCGCGTTAATGTCTGCCTCTTTCCTACAGAACACCGGCCAAGGGTCATGAGGGCCCTTGTCTGCCCTTTTGCTTCTGTGTTCCCAGGGCCTAGGATGTGTTTGTCACCATGGCCTAAGGCAGCCAGGGCAGAGAGGCCACTCGAAGCCAACAAGAGACAAGAGAGGTAGGTTTTATTAAACTCAAACTCTGGGGAAGTAGGATTGGAAAACTCTGTATAGGGTGAACTTCTCAGCAAGGGGGACATATGAGCAGAGCTTACACTACCAGTCCACCCTAGCGTCCTCTCTGATTTGAGATAGTCTCTGCACCGGATCATAGACCACCCTACTCCCTACCCTGCCTCTACACAAAAATGACCTGTGAGGTTGGAATATCATTATGTACACTGCTCTAGAAAGCAAGACCCAGGGACGATTGATGTAGCCACAGGCACTGGTTACAGGTGGAGACCTGGCGTGAAGTTGAGGTCCGACTGGGGTTTCTGCTTGGAATCTCTTTGAGGCAGAGGTTGGTTCTAGCTCCAGCTCTGCACACAGGTGCTGTGTGTCCTGGGGCCAAATGGTTTGCCTCTCTGAGCACCTGCCTTCTTCTTGTTCCTTTAAGTGGGCATAAGTACACTTGTTGACAGGGCTGGGTGGGGGCTGGGAGGTCTGAGCTGCTACAGGAGTGCAGTCTTCAAGGCCCTGCTCAGGTGCCCTGCCTGTAGGCCCTTCTGGCTCGGGACCTCTCTTCACTCGACACTCCAATGGAGCCTTCCCTCCAGTCGCCCACGCAGTCTTGATTCACCCAGGCTACGAGCCTCTACCTTCTGCCTGTTTTGTTCTCCTTTTTCTCAGTAAAACCGCTGCCTTCCCCAATTGCCAAAGCTCCCGTCAGGGAACAGGCAGGCGGGGGCCCCTGTCATCCCACAGAGCCGTCTCCCCCAGCTTCCCCATCCCACTCACCCTCGTGTTGAGGACTGAAGTCACCGGGCATGAGCCCCGGGCTGGGGGCATGAGGGTTTAGATAATTATCATGGGGTAGTGAGACTCTGCCTGGAGTTCCCGTAAGGGGTGGGGGGCAGCTAGGCTGGTGGGAGAGCCAGGGCAAGCCAGAGGAGGACTCCTGGGAAAGTTGGCAGCCACTGTGCCAGGCGAGGGAGTGAGTGTGTGGGTAGACTTGCCCAGGTGCAAAGCGGGTGCACAGTGGGGGTGTGGCTTGGGGGGTGTGAGGTGCACTCGGGGAGCTGCCTCATGGAGAGGTAACTGTTAGTGGGCACACTTGGAGAGGTGCCCTAAGAAAGGAGAGGCACCCAGGGATGAGTACCAAAGGATGTACGTTAGTAAGATGTACGAGTGAGCTGGGTATCACACGCCTTTAAGCCCGGCGCTTGGGAAGATCTTCGTGAGTCTGAGGCTAGCCTGGTCTATGTAGTGAGTTCCAGGACAGCCAGGGAGGTGAGACCCTGTCTTAAACAAAACAAAACGATGTGCAAATGAGCATGTGCCCGGGTTGAATACCAAATCTACCTGACACTGAAGCCACGGTGGAAGGTTTGTGCTTTTGGTAGGCTTCAGGGAGGAAGTTAGCCTAGAGGCAGGCGAGTGGAGGGAAGAGACCCAGCCTGGGAGCAGCTCTCCTGGGCTGGCTTCTCAGGTCTGTTGTCATCTTGCTATGAAGTGGGTCAAGTCCCCATGCTAAGTCTGTTTTCTCCCATAGAATGCAGAGCCGAGAGCTGACACCGCGTGGCTTTCGCAGGCCTGGTAATGGTTCAGTGAGAGGCTGCAGACGAACGGCGGAGGGACCCAGCGAGCAGACACGCCACTGGGTCTCCGAACTCGTCCTTCTGTCTGTCAGTGTAACGGAAAGTGATGGAGCCTTGGATTTTGATGGGGGGTGGGTGCAAATCTTCCCAGATTCTGAGCTGGTCTCCAGACAGAGTTCATTTGGAGCTGACTCGACTCTCCGAGGTGAGCCGTGTGTTCTTGCGGCAAGCACACCATATGCTGGTGGCAGGCAGGATACCTGGTGGTTAAGAGCAGGGTTTGAGCGTTGAGCGCTTGGCACACAAGCGTGAGGGCCTGAGTTCAAAGCCTAAGAGTCCACAAAAAAAGTGGACCCATTAGCATGCCCTATGGTCCCTGTACTTTTATGGAGGAAAGGGAGGTGGAGGCAGCAGAACGACCTGAAGCTCACAGGCTAGCCAGACTGGCATACACAGTGGTGAGCAAAGCCAGACACCGTCTCAAACATGGTGGGAGGTAAGGACTGACACCCAAGGTTGTCATCTGACGTCTAAATGTGTGCTGTGTCGAGAGCTCGTGTGTGTGTGGGTGTGGGTGTGTGTGCACCCACACCCACACCCACCCACCCACCCACCCACCCACCCACCCACCCACACACACCCACACACACACACATGATTTTAAAACATACACAATGTGCCAAGCTTGAGTGTCTGAGAGTGTCCTTGGCCTGTGAGCTGCACCAGGGTGAGGAGGTCACTAGGTTAGACCTCCCAATGTGTACCTGCTGCAAAGCAGGGGTGTGCTTAGAATGAGTAAACTTGGAATTTTTCTTCTCCTCGGCACCCTAGCGAGGCCACTCTGTCCCAAATGAGGCAATTTCTTGTGAGGCATGGTGTTCCGTCCCTTGCACGGGGAGAGAAATGAGGTAAGAGAGATGATATCACCAGCCCAAGGGGAAACTGAGGGTGTCTGGCCTTGGCCCCGTCTTCCTGAGATAGCGGTCTTGGGGTGCTTTCACTGTGTGAGGTGTCCCTCAGGAGTGTAGCACACGCCAGGAGAGGAAACAGCCTCAGTGGAGGTTCGAGGCTCAGTGTATTCAGGGCCGCATTCCCGACTGGGGCTGGGAGTGGCTTCGTGTGCGTGGGAGCTGGCTTAGGGTCAAGGTTGGCGTCCAGCCTCTTCTCAAACAGTCCTCTGCTCTTGCGTGGGTCTTCCACCATTGTTACCAGTGAGCCACTCGAAGCATCTTCTACAGTTGTCCACACTGTGAACTTCCTCCCTGTGTGCAGTTCTCTATTCTGCTTGGCTGAGTGAGAAAGGATACCATTTTGTTTCCCTTTCAGCTAGACCTGGGCCTGTGACACAGCTTGCTCTGCATCATCCTGGACCTGTAGGACATGGTGGATTTTGTCTCCATTCAGAGGTCTTTATCTATGTAGGCAGGTCATGAGACTCCCCAGCTCCAAATCCTCCGGTGGTTCCCCTTCTCCCTTAAGATAGAACCTAGGCCCCTTCTCAGATGTCCTGCTGATCTTACTTCCTTCTTCTGAGGGTTCAGAGTGTATGCTTCCCTCAGGACTGAGCACTAGTGGCTCTCTTTGGCTGTTTACATGTCTCATGGGACTGGAACGGGGACCCAGGGCCTTGCAGGCTGGAGGCAGAATAAGATGACCTTATAAAACACCACCAGATATGCGATCTGTCTGAAGCTTTAGCAGTTTGTGAGTGACTAAGAAACAGATGCTTGGAAATGCCCCGGACAGTGGTTTTCTTGACCCAGCTTGACTCACCTTAGTTAGGACTAATGATGCAGATCTGTAGTCACAGCTGAGGCAGGAGGATCACAAGCTCAAGGCTAGCCTGAGCTACAGAGTGAGTTCAAGGCCAGCCAGCCTGGGAAATCTAATAAGACCCTGTGTCAAAATATAGAGTGGAAAAAGACAAGTGTTGTAACTCAGTGAAAGAGTGCTTGTTTGGCTGATGTGGAGACTGGAATTCAGTTTCTAGTATTATAACCAACCAACCAACCAGTCAACCAATCAACCAATTAAAACCCAACAAACCAAGCCAAAAACAAACAAACAAACAAACAAAACCAACCAAAACTACAACCAACCAACCCAAAACCCAATCAACCAGCTAACCAACAACTAACCAACTAACCAACCAAACAGTCTGTCAACCAACCAACCAACCAGTCAACCAACCAAAAAACAATCAATCAACCAGTCAACCAATCAACCAACCAAACCCAACAAACCAGCAAAAACCAACCAAAACCCCAACCAACCAACCAATCAACTAACCAAAAACTCAATCAACCAGCCAACCAACCAACCAACCAACCAACCAACCAACCAACCAACCAAGTCAGTCAACCAACCAACCAATCATCCAACCAACCAGTCAATCAACTAACCAACTAACCAAAACACTAAAACTCCAATCAACCAACCCATCAACCAACCAACCAACTAACCAAAAACCAACCAAACAACCAAAAAAAAAAAAACCCACCAGCCAACCAACCAGCCACACAAACGAAACCAAAAACAAACAAAACCAACCAAACAACCAAAAACAAAAACAAAAAACCCACTCACCAACTAACCAATTAAACAAACAAATAAGAGAAACCAACCAATCAAACAACCCAACCACCAGAAACTGAAACAGCCAACCAACCAATCAACCAGACCCAAAATGGAAACCTTGCTTCCACATGATTTGCTTGCACTCAACACCACTCAGCTCCTGAGCCAGATGCACTCTCTTGCACACCCTTCCTGTGCAGCATGGCCCTTCCAGGGTAGCCCCCTAACCGTGCACTCCCCCTAGCTGGGTGATATCCTGGACTCTCCTAGCTCAGTTCCTGACCTCACCCCCCCCCCCCCCCCCGCTCACCCTGGCTCAGGCCCTCAAGTTGCTCACTGCTTACATCAGCTCACCTCGAGGTCGCTGGCTCCATTCACTGGGTCCCACCCTGTCAACTTGGCTCAGCATGGTTCCACCCATCCATCAGCGTAGCCCAGTCGTACCCACAGCTCTGCTCACCTACCTCATTCAGCAGGTGGTACCCGCTGCCATCTGCCTCCCCAGACACACGCCAGGCCTTGCAGGCAAGAGGGGCTTCTGGGAAAAGATGGCTCGCAAGCCTGACAACCTGTGGGTCTTTGGGACCCACATAGTGGAGAGAACCGACACCTGCAAGTTGTCCTCTGATTTCTACCCAAGTGCTTTTCTTTTCACACACTTGCATACACACGTGCACTCACACACACACACACTCACACACTCACACTCACTCACACACTAAATAAAAAATTAAGAAAGATAGGCGTTTCCAATGGGGTCTTGGGGTTCCTGTGTGACTGGGATGTGGGAACCTTAGGGTGGGGGGATGAGCCAAGGTCGTCGTCCCCGGGGAGCCTGAATGGTCCCTCACAGAAGGAAGATCCATGTAGGCAGAATGCGGGACAGAAGGTGCTCCCTGCCAAAGGAACAGCAGGTGCAAAGGGACGGAGGTAGAGGACAGAGATCAGAAGCTTAGGACCAGGGTGAGCCTCTGGCTGCAGTGCAGAAATGACTGGTGGGGAAGGGGTCACCAGGGTGGTGACTGGAGGGGACATCAGGGAGTCACTATGCAATGTGGAGAATTTTGGCAAACATCCATCTGACTGCTGGGAGGGACATAGGACTAGACAGGTCACTGGGTACCATGAAGCTCGACTCATGGAGTGTTGGGGACAGACAGGAAACAGGCTTGGAAAACCAACCTTGAGAATGACCAACGCTGGGCAGGTGCGTGGACCAGGCAGGCCTTGTTTACTGGCCCTAACACAGAGTGCTTAACCTTCACAGTGACCTCAGGAAGAAGGATCATTATGGACCCTGCTTTGTAAATGAAGAAACCCAAAGCCCAGAGAGGCTAAGACGTTTGTTTGAGGTGCACAGCTCCCAACCAAGGAACAGAGCTAGAATCTGAATTCAGGCACAGGTGCACTGAGAGCCTTGGAGACAAGGGGTGCTCTTGAAGTCCCCTGGCAGGTGCCGCATGTGGGTGACCTCTGCCTCCTATACAGCGAGTGCTTAGGATAGTCTCCTTAGTGGCTCTGTAGGGACTTGAATCATCCACACCCCTGAGTTAGTGTCTGATTCCTTTTAGAGGCAGACCATCTTCCCTCTAGCTTTCCATAGGAGTCCAAGACCCCAGGCCACAGGGGTGGAGGTTTGAGCCTCAAGGAGGGAAAGTACCATGCAGACGGCTCAGTGGCGTCTTAGGCTTTTTCAACTATAGCATCGCTCCTTATCTGTCTGTCTGTCTGTCTGTCTGTCTGTCTGTCTGTCTATCTATCTATCTATTATCTATCTATCTATTATCTATCTGTCTGTCTGTCTGTCTATCTATCTATCTATCTATCTATCTATCTATCTATCTATCTATTATCTATCTGTCTGTCTGTCTATCTATCTATCTATTATCTATCTGTCTGTCTGTCTATCTATCTATCTATTATCTATCTATCTATTATCTATCTGTCTGTCTGTCTATCTATCTATCTATTATCTATCTGTCTGTCTGTCTGTCTGTCTGTCTATCTATCTATCTATCTGTCTGTCTGTCTGTCTGTCTATCTATCTATCTATCTATCTATCTATCTATCTATCTATCTATCTATTATCTATCTATCTGTCTGTCTGTCTGGGGCTGGAATGTAAGGTCTGGCCAATGCTAGGCAGGTGTCTGAGGGAGTTGTGCCAGGTCATGAGAACTGAACCATTGCAGGGGCTGCTGGGAGTGGGTTGCCATCTTCCCGCAGGCCCCACCCCTTGGTCCTAAAGATGCAAGCAATCCAGCTTCTTGTAGCCACCCTGAGACTTTTGTCTGAGCTGCCCCTCCCCCTCCCACACCCGGCTTCCTGTTCGCCCTCCACAGGCTCCTCTAGCCCCCCAGTCTCCCACCCCAGGTCCCTTGCCTGGAATGCTTTCCCCACAGCAGCTGCCCCTAATTTTCTAGTTTCTGTGTCTGTTATCCCTGCCACCTCTTCAGGTGGCCCTTCCGGGGCATCTAACTAACATGTCCCCCCCCCCATTCTTTCCAGTCACATGACCTGCTTTTGTTTTATGACATACTGGATGTCCCCCGGGGCATTGAACTCTCTCTGGCAGGGCCCTTGTCTGTCTTAGACCCTGCTCCATCCCACCATCAGACATTTAATATATGCTTGAGGAATGAATAAATTGGTAAGAGGAGGAGTGAATTGAGGGAATGAATTAAGAGTTTAGGTGACAGAGTCAGTAGAAGTCATGCACATCTTTAATCCCAGCACTTAGGAGGCAGAGGCAGGCAGATCTCTGTGAGTTCGAGGTCAGCCTGGTCTACAGAGGGAGTCCTAGGACAGCCAGGGCTACAACCAGAAACTCTGTCTTGAAAAACTCTCGAAAAACCAACAAAACAAAACAAACAAAACCCAACAACAACAAAAAGATCTGGACTATGTCTTCAGCTCGGGGGAACCATGCCCAAAGGTCTCATGTAAACTTGTGTTTGGGCATTTCCCATGGCCCATTAAAAAAAAAAAGATAAAGGAAAAAAAATTGAAGGGACAGAAGGAAAACAGTTCAGGTGTGTCCCAAGCTTCTTTTCCCTCATAGAGGAGGAGCCTCTGCGGGGCAGGAGGGCGCTGGGCAGGGCTGGGCAGCAAATCCTTCCAGTGTTTTTATCCCCTGCTAACCAGCTCAGACACTCCCGATACAGTGTACCAGCCGGGGCCTTATCAGCAGCATCTCTAGGGCCTGCTCACAAACAGCCATTAATCACCCCACTCCACCACCCTGCCCTCCTTCCTCCTGGTGCCTCCCGTGGAAACTGAGGCCCGGAGAGGTGAGGCCTGCTGATGATGCAGGAGCATGGGCTATTTGACCCTGAGCCTTCCGATGTGAGCTGGAGAAGAGGCAGAATTCTTCTGCATGACCGAGGGGCCCTGCTCCCCGTTTTGGGCCCCCAGCCCTCCCTGGAGCCCCAGGGGCCTTCCAAGGTGGCCTCTTAATCACTGCTGGTTAATTAAGGAGGTTGGACAACTCCGCCTGGCCCTTGTGGGCCTGTCTGGGAAGGGACTGTAACCTGGCTGCACTCCACTGTGGGGCCCTGCGCCTCAGCTGAGCCCCCACCTGCATGGGTCTCTGGGTGCCCACGTGAGGAGCCTGGGGTCCTTGGTGGGTGAGGGGCTGTGGCGGGAGGCAGGGTTGCCACCGCTATGGGCACTCCCCGAATCAGGCACACCGTGGGCGGCTGTGGCTGGGCTAATGAGGCTCCACACTGCCAAGGAGAACTGGAGGAGTTGAGACAGGTTCTGGGTGAGGTGAGTTTCGTGGGCCGGGCAGAGTCGTGGCCCTGTGCCATGTGTGTTCTCCTAGGCTGTGAGGGGCTGCCAAGACCCCGGTCCACCCTGAGCCCTGCTCCCTGCCCTACTGATGGGTCTAAGGGAAGGATGCACGAGGGAGAGGGGCAATAAGGGACATGGTGAGGAGAGGAGGTGATCCACCGGCTGTGGGAAGCCACACCCCTGACCTCAGCCCTGGGTCTGGGTTTGGGTGGGTTGTGGTCTGTGTTCACACACTCGTTTGAACCCAAAGAACGGCACCAGCTTCATGGGGCTGATCTTGACTTGGCAGCTTAAATCTCAGAGTGACCTGGTCCACTTGCCTTGAGTAAGTGACCATTCCTCTGGTCCATGTGGCTCAGACCGGGATGTGGTGGGCATGGAGGGATCGTGGATGGCTCTGTGTCCCTGCTGAGGCTGCGACTGCTCCTGAAGGCGCACACCTGCTCCCCGACGCCCATCAAAGAAGCCATCCAGGCCCTTGGAGAAACTCTGAAGCCTGGGAGGCTGTGGAAGATGGTTCCAGAGTCAGCTGTGCATCTTGGTGCCTGGAGGGCAGGGGTGCGGGAACCTGGGGTCGTGAGCCGAGGCAGGGGCGGAGCTGGTTTCGGAGCACCTGCAGGCCCCGGGTTTGTTATCCCAGCCTTTGCTCCTGATCTGGTTCGCACGGCTTTGCGGCTGACTGTACCTGCATTTGGTGGACAGTATGACACTTGACACACTTATCAGTTGTGTAACCACCACCAGAGCCAAGAACTAGAATCTTTCCATCATTCCAAAGTTCCCCAGTGCCCTTGACCCTACATTCCTCTGCCAGCGCCCCCAGCCTTCCATTCCAAGGGCGCTCAGACTCACAGAGAAGTCAGAAACCTACCACAGACCAGCAGCTCCCTTCACCACATTGCCTGGAGGTCACACATGCCCATCTTCAGCCACCCCCTACCCCAACTCCTCTACCCCCACCCTGCGCATGCTCAGATCCCACTCCGCCGCGCATGCTCAGCTGTAGGTAGCGTCTCTTTCTCTCTTGAGCCCTCCATGTCCATCTCTGAAGGACCCAGTTGTTCCAAACCCTACAAAGCCATGCTCCGGCCGGAGAATCGCAATACTGTTGCATTTTGCTATCAGCCCTCGGTCAAATAACTTGAATTGTCAAACGTCCCTTACAACTGATCTTTATTGCTGTTGTTTTATTTTTCGGGCCCAGAGTCCAATCTGGGTCATCTCCCTCACTGGGTGGCAAAAGGTTCCCTTTTCTCCTGTGTTTTGAAACACTCGCTTTGGTTTTGCTGGACTAAAGAACACACTGTTTTAAAACTACCCTTGAATTTCCCTAATCCAGGAGCCACAAAGGGGACCACAGGGGGACAGGAGTGTTAAGGAAGGGACTGCAGATCTAGGGCACTGGGTGTCCTGAGGGGCTGTTCTGAAAGTGTTGATTAAAGAGAAGGAGGTGGGTGGGGACAGGAGCGGAGGGAGGCGACAGCCAGACACAGGGACAAAGAGTGGGAGATGTGGCTGTAGTCATGCAGAGAACCTCACAGCTCCCAGTAGAAGCCACTCAACCAGGTGCAAGGATGAGTTCAAATCCTGGATTTCATTCACTGGCTGTGAGATCTGGGGCTCACTATCGTGCCTCAATTTTCCTTCTGTGAAATGGGAATAATGTATCCTGCTCACTGCTGTGAAGACTGAACAAGCTATATCGGAGTGGTCAGTGGTGGTCACTGTCTCTCACAGTTTGGTGACAGCCACAGCAGACAATTTTTGCCTTTTCCCATGTAGGTGGACATATGTACAGAGTCAGTGGACTCCTCAACATACTCTACTGGCCCAATTGTTCACCAGGGAAAAGTTCTAATTTCGCTGATCCTTTTCTGTGTCAGTCTCTGTGTGTCTCCACCCCGATGTCTCCCTGAAACCCTTTCCTGTGGTGCTTTCTAGAAGGGCTCTGGCTTCACACATCTTCCTACGTTGGGGTTTCTGATACTATCAGAAGCCTGCACGTGGTTTGCATCCCGCCGCAGACCTGGGGTGCTCCCTGCAGCTCCTCCTCTCTGAGGTGGCATGGTCTGATGGTGGAGACAAGGATTCAGTCTCCAGTTTCCCCGTATATGGAGACCCAGGCTGGTGGGTTGTTGCCGGGGCATGTTACACCACAGCCATGTGCCCTGTGCCCTGTGGCCTGCGTGGCTTCCCACTCAGTTCCTAGAAGTCGCCTGGCTGGGTCAAAAGTCAAATGCATCTTGGGCTCTGTTCAGCCGTGGGGAGCCGCGGCCTGGGCCCTGCGCATGCGCCATTCACTATGGCGGGCGCTTTGGCTGGCCTGTTTGTCTTTCCCACAAGCAATACCATATGGATATCTCTGTGTACAGGACAGGGATATTCCCAATGTCCCCATGAAGTAGCCGGAAGGGAAAGCTGTACCCGAGGGGCTGCCGTAGCTGTAAGGCTGTGGGGTTGGAGGTGGCTGCGGGCTCTCAGGCAGTCCCTGCTTGCTTCTGGGGTTCCCTGCTTGGGGTGTCAGTCCTACAGTCCCATGGATTCAGGACAGACTTTCTGGTTTATTTTACTTACAAAATTATGTTTTATTTCATTTGCGTGTGCGTGTGTGGGTGCACGCGTGCATGGAACTCAGAGAACAACTTGTTCTCTTTCCACCATAGGGGTTCTGGGGATTGAACTCAGGTCATCATTAGGTTTGGTAGCAAGTACCTTAACCTAGCGAACCGCCCGGCCCATCTAGAGCCTCCATTTTAAATAGGTCTTCAGAAACCAAGTCTTGCTTGCAGTTAAAACAAACCCAGACCTCAGACTGCTGGATTAAGTTCTACCCTGAGTCTAAAGTGGTGTCGTCAGCTGTGTGCTGTGTGTCGGGTTTAGCCGGGTGACCTTTCTGGGATAGAGACGGATGACCGGGGCTCCCACCAAGTCTCAGGGTTTAGAACTTTGCTCAGTGTGGCGTAGAACTCACTCAGTGACTACCTCACAGTCATCAAGGCCCACGCTGGGTACAGACCTCTGTTTCTTCTGAATGTCTGTTGCTGTCTTTCCTTCTGTTCCTCCCTGACTCCACATGTCCCTCTGTGTTTCCCTCTGATCTGTCCCTAACACCCTGATGCTGATTCCACTGGTGTTTCAGGAGCCAGGGGGTGCCACTCCACCTGGTAGGTGGGAGACGGTGCGTGTTGTTTCCCATTCCTGTATCTTTGAGCCTAAGGTGGCCTATGACCTAGACAAGACAGGATGACTCAGCAAAGATCTTCTCCATATCACAGGTTCCTTTAACTGTGTCCACATTGGCCACCTCTGGTGTGTGTGTGTGTGGGGTGCATTTGACACACCTGTCATGTCAGCCGAGGGTCACAGCAGTTGAAGAGGCAAATACCCACCTGTGGGGTGTGCTTGACAGAAGCGAACTAGGAACTGTGCTGGACGATGAAGCCTGTTCCATCACTACAGTAAGATCTTGTTCTGAGATAGAGGGATGGGAGTCCCCTCTACCCTAGGGGTGGGTGGGAGCAGGGACTTTGGCCTGAATTCAGAAACTAAAATGATAGGAAAAAGCATGTGCAAAGGCCCTGGGGCAGGAAGGAGCATGGGGGCCAGCTCTGACTGGAAGCTGCCGGAGAGAAAGATTTTGGAATAAGGCAGTCTTAACTGGGTCCCTCCAGTAAATTTACTATCTTTCCCTGAGCCAAGGCTCTCCCCCATGTCAAGTGGGAAAGGCGAAGACCTACCCCAAGAGATGCCTGAGAATTAAGTCCAGGGGTAGACTGGAATGTCAAGGGGAGGGGCTGGGGGCATGTGCCCAGCAGTCACATTCCGGATACTCGGGGTCTTCAGGTGGCGATGAGGCTGATTTTTCTGTGGTGAGTCCCTGGTCTCAGGAGTTAACCGCCTGCAGCGCTGGGCACGGTGCCTGGCATGGAGGAGGACAGGAACGGAGGAGAAACCTCCAGGTAGGAGGGAAGGTGTGGACGCGGGAATGTTCGAGGCGTGTTTGGGAAGAGTGAGGAGACCAGCCCAGCTGGTGGGGAGGCTGGAAAGACAGGTTGAGGCCAGGAGGCCCTGACAGGCCAGATGAGGGCGGGCCTTAGTTGGGAAGCTCTAAGTAGCCATTGTGTGCTCTGGAGCCTTGGAAATGGTTCTTGGTTTGGGTTTGATTTTTCATAAAATGTGTAAGAATTTCCACAGTTTGAAGGCTACTAAACACGCCTCCCCCCACCCCCCCAGAGATGGCCCTCAAAGATACACCCAAGATGGGTTTCTTTGTACCTGGTGTGTCTGCCTCACATTTTCCTGTGAGGTCCACTCTGGTTGTGTCTCTTTTCTCTGCTGTATAGTATTCCACTGATCAAACAGACCACAGTGTGTTGACTTACCCTTCTCGGTGTTATCTCTGGTTTTGATTCTTCTGACTGGTACTGCTAGAATATTCTATAGCACACTTCTCTTGCTAATCTCCAGAAGGCTTTTCTCTTAGGCTAGTCCAAGGCAGACTGTGTTCAATGGAGGGGGAGACACATGTTTTATTTCTGTACTTTGTCCACACTTCCAAGGTGGCGGGACCCCATCTCTATCCTTTAAGACACAGCTCACCCTGAGGTCTCTTCTTCAGCGTCCACACAGGTCAGAGTTGGGGGTCACGACATGTCTTTGAAGTCTCTGCTGTGGCCATAGGGAGGCCCCGGGTTCTCCTACTCCTAGGACCCTCGGCTTCCTTCAGGAAAGTGGGCTAGTGGCTGGGCTTCCCATCTAGGTAGCCTCCTGCAGGGTATGGGATCTGGTGAGAAGGGTCCTGCAAGAGGCGACATCCAGCAAGGAGATGCGGTCTGGCGAGGGACCCCTAGAGATGCGGGCTTTGGATTGAACTCCCTAAAGGGGGTTATAGGCTGAGAAAAGAGAATGTTCTAGCGCTGACCTCTTGGCAGGTGTTGGCTGTGGGGGAGCTGGGGACACTCAGCTATAGTGCCGAGGGAGCCTAGTATCCCAGGTTACCAACCTGCCCCAGAATTCACGTGCTGTGTGGCTTGGATGTTCACAGCGCCCTCTCTGGGCTTCGGCTTCCTCTGTGTGGGACGCTCAAGGAGGTTGGCTCCCCGTCTGCCGGCTGTCCTGGCCCCTTAGGCCTCCTTGTCCGCCCCCTCCATACCCTCGAGGAAGCTGAGGCTGGGGCACAGGCCCAGAGCTTGCACCTTGACAACACACCCACGCAGGGCACAAAGGCCCATTGTTTGAACCCACGTTGGCGGGGAAGCGTGTGGGAAGCAGCCAGCCGCCTTTCACCCAACCCGCTTGTGGTCGGCGGACTGAGGAGCGATTCACAAAACCCCGCCCCTGCCTGGGCACCCGGCCAGGCCGCCTCCCAGGCAGGCACCTCTGCCAAGCCGAGCCAGCCTCTACCCTGCTCCTGGCCTCAGTTTCCCCCAGCAGGGAACAGGCCAGGAGAGCATCGAGGTAGGAGGGTGGAACTTGCTGTCGGCCTGGGTGCTGGAGTCCCAGCACAGACAAGCTACCCACTTGGTTCGGGAGGAGGTTGAGGACAGGGGCTTGGGGCGGAACAAACCCAATATGAGGCCCTGCTTGAATAGTTAGAGAGTCTGTTTACCCATAAGCCTCAGTTTCTACAACTGTAAAAGGAATTTAAGAGCTTATGACTGTTGGGACCCATCGGACCACAGGGTGGTAGCTATCCATTTATTGATCCACCCACCCACCATCCACCCTCCCGTCTATTTATCCATCCTCCTGTCCATCCATCCATCCATCCATCCATCCGTCACATGTTAGGCATGGACTCTGCCAGGACAGCTGCAGAACTTCCAAGACCATATGTAAAGTGAAACACAAAGTTCCAAATTCAGAAACAGGGATGGCAAGATGGCATCTCTATCTAGCCCGGTTCAGCGCACCCTTTGAGAGGCTCTGTGCCATGGGCCCCTGATCTTGCTGTCCTAGGGCTAGCCTAGGGACCAGACATGGAGACACACTAATGAACAAAGTCCCTGCCAGGGCGTGGATCTCTTACTGGCAAAAGCTGGGTCCTCTGAGCTGCCCCTTGAGGCACTGTCTGTTGTGACCCCCAACTGTCTAGCACCACTGTTCCAAGGGGGGCTTCACTCAGGTGAACACCGTGTATCTTTGTATCTGTGAGGGGATGTGTAGGCTGGCTGTATGTTGGAACTGAGAGGGAAGTTGAGGGTCCAGTTCTCTGGGTCATCAGCAGTTAAGCAGTAGCGTCAGGATTCGAACTCAGGTCAACTCAGGCCAGAGCCTGAGCTGCCTCTGTCTGGGGACAGCCGGAACCTTATGCCAGGGTTCTGCTGGGGATCAAGTTTGGGGAGGGTGTGGGTGTGCTGGTGGCCTGCCAGCTGCCACCTGGGCTTGATCCTTCCTATGGCCCTGAGTCACAGCTCTGTGTCCTGGGAAGCTGGCTCTGCCCTGGTCACCATGGAACTTGTGTGACAGAGACACTTCCTGTCACCAGGTCCACCTCCTCTACACTTTAGGGTCACGCGGGACCCTGAGTAGGCTTGTTAGACCCTGCATCTTTCTACTCTTGTGGCCCTTAGAGACATCTCTCTGTGTTGTCTCACTTGGGCTAGACCCATCCTTCTGAGATATCCCAGCAGAGATTAGCTGTCGTCGGGTAAAGTTGGGAGAGTCGCGTCACTAGGGAGGCGTCTCATGCATCCGGTAGGACCTGAAGTCTAGAGCGTGGAACTTTCAGCATCCCAAACCTAGGCTTGGTTGACTCCTTGTTTATTTTGAAATGGTCTCATGTAGCCCAGGCTAGCCTAGAACTCTATGTAGCCGGCTGTCTTGATTCTTCTGCCTCTACCTCAAGAGAGCTCAGAGATTATGACCACGCCTGGTTTCACGGTCTGTTTTAAAGAGTTCCTGTGAGACAGAGCTACATATTCCACAAATACAAATTCCTAGACCCCAGTGGCTGGGAAGCCCAGAGTCCCTGTACATCCACACCAACACCCGGGACCTCTTCCTTGTTCCATCGCCTCCCTCCTTGACAACAAACACACCCCACGAATGGGAGCAGATGAGTGCCCCCAGAGCCACCTGCCACACTCTGCCCTGGCTACCACTCCCACTTCAAACAGCCAGCCATACTCTTCAGCAGAGGGATGGGCCGTCCTGGACCAGCACTCTGGGATCTGCAGTCTTTCCCTCCAGCAGTGACCAGTGAACATTCTCGGGACTGGCCCTGCCCGCTGGCTGATGTCATCATGCTCTGGCTTTGGTTAGACTTAAAAACGTGAGATAGAGAGAGGCTACAGAGAAGGGAGCGGCCTGTGGTACCAGGGACAACAGAGGAAGGGCTTTCTAGTAGGAGATGGATCAGCATGGCTTCTCAGTCTGGGGGCAGAACCCTGGCCAGGGCCTGCTGCTGGGTTTTAGGCCTGTGGTACAGCTCTCTGACTGGCACTCAGGCCCAGTCCATGAAGCTCCTAGAGGGACTGGGTACAGGCAGCCCTGGCCCTGGAGAAAAGGATCCCAGTGTGTCCCTGTTGGGCCCTGGCTGGGACTTTCAAATTCTATCAAGTGCCATTCCATAATCCACTCGTCTTCCTGGCAGATGAGAAAAGTGAAGTTCAGAGAGGGGGAGTGACTTGTCTAAGGTCACACAGCAAGTGAGGGGCAGAGGCAGGATGCAAAAACAGACCTTGAGTTAGATTCATAACCACTCTGTACCTCTCTGTCTGTCTGTCTGTCTGTCTGTCTGTCTGTCTGTCTGTCTGTCTCTCTGTCTCTTTCTCATCAGGAAAGGGACAGAGAGTCCTTGAGTCCTTGGCTCAGGAACTTGGACTCCTGGCTCAGGAGGCAGGGAATGAAAGGACCCTGTAGGCCATCATGGTTTTCCCCAACGCCTCAGACATAGCCAGGCTCCTTCCTCGCCTCTTGAGGGCTAGGATAATAGAGGGTTCAGGTGTCAGGCTTCCCAGCACCTTAGGGAGACTGGTTGAGCAGGTCTGGGGGAGGGAATGCTCTGAGAGAGGATGTTATTATCAATCACTCTGCACCCAGACCTTGAGTTGGGATGGCTTTGGCATTGTGGGGCTGGGGGTGTTTCTCCTAAGGACCTGACTTGAGACAGATGAGTCTGGGGACCAGCTGCAGCTTCCCCAAGGCCTGTGTGGGCAGTGGGGGTGATGGGGTACAAGTCTTCCCTAGCTGAGCTGAGACACACCCAGCCTCCCATCCACCCTGCTCCCGGGAAGGAGGGACCCGCCAACGCCAGGAGGAGGCAAAAAAGCCTCGGTCCTCATGCCCCGTCACACCCACATAGGACCCAGAAGAGTATGCACCGCTGTCTGCAGTTGGGGAAATTGAGGCACAGAGGGTTAGGCTGAGATTTGAACCCACAGGTCTGGAAGTAACTGGACACTCCTCTGGCCTGTGTCCTGGCCTCCTACCCTGATGTGTTCATTGTTAGTGACTCCTGAGGCCTCCGGCTGGGAAAGACCGTTCCTTCCAAGTAGTCTGCATCCCTCCTGCCCTGCCCAGGCCCTCAGCTGCTCAGAAGTCTCAAATCTGTCATCCTCATCTGTGGAATGAGAGCAGAGTCCCTTCCTCCAGGGCCCTAGGTAGTGAGGGGACCTGGCCGTAGTTGCTCCACCTCCCTCCTAGAACTTTACGGAAAGTATTTTCCTTATTTTTCTCCAGCATCTCTTCTTTGCTTCTGTTGCTAGGTTTGACTGACAGCTCCAGCAAGATATTGCTGGATGAGGCCTGAGGGCCCCTGTGGTACCCCGGCTGGACCCGGGGGGCATTCATGGAAAAGCTGTTTAGGGGAGATCCAAAAGGGTGGTGCTAAGTTTTGGATGGAAAGCGGAGTTCTGAGGGGCCGAGAGCCCACCTGGAGCTGGCTGACCCCATCCCGTGATAGTGAGGCCAGGCACCTCGGGGCACCCTCCTCCCTGCTGCCCTGGTGATGGGCTGATAAGACCCCACCTGGGAGGAGGCGGTGGCTGTAATTACAGGCCTCTATGCGGCTTAGGCAGGCGGGTCATGAGGTGGGAGTGACTCATGAGATTACTCTATGGGCAGGGCGGGGGCGGGGGAGGCAGGTCCTCCCCTCACCCTCTGGCCAGAGATGGGCCTGGGCACCCCGGGAACGGCCAGTTTTGGTGTTCCTCTGGAACGTGCGCCAGGCCTGTGCTGTTTGACACCTGCCCGGCTTGGCGTTGATGGGAATGTTGGACGGGCTGGGTTTTCCCCTTCCTCAGTCCCAGCCGTCAGCTTCTGGGAAGGAGAGCTCTGAGGTCTGGGTCGGGAGATGGCAATGTCTGGACCTGCAGAGCCACAGTTCTAGGCCTTGAAGGTTTGCTGAGCCAGGGGCCCACTGCCAGGCCCAGATTATGAGACCTACAACCCAAAAGGCAGGAGCTTCCGAACCAGATGCTCAGGTGTTTCCAGGTCCCAGCTCAAGGGTTCTAGGACGCGTAGGTCTGTAGTGATACATCCAGTCTCATTGAGTCTCTGGTTATTATTCCAGGGTGTGGGGGATGGCCCAGCAGGTAAAATACTTGCCGTGCAGTCCTGAGGACCTGGATTTGAATCCCCAGAACCCATGTCAAAGCTGTGTGTAGGTGAGAATGCCTATAATCCCTGTGCTCCTTACAGGAGAACCCTGGAAGCTGGTGGGCAGCTAGCCTGGGGTAAGCAGCTAACCTGGGGTAAGCAGCTGGGAATAACAAGATGGAAGAAAGAATATGTCTCTGGGAATATTGAGGTTGTTCACCGGCATGCATGCATGCACACAGGCATGCACACATACACATATACAGACACATGCACACACATACAAATAGACACACATATACATACATGTGTGGGGACACACATGAACACAGAATACACGCATACATGCGCACATAGACACACACATGCACACACATACACATAGACACATATTCACGTGCACACACACATACACACACACACATACACACACATACACACGTACGTACACACACTCCGTTAGAATTCTAATTCTACCTCCATTGAGTCAGGTTTAAAAATGTCATCACGGCAGCTGGCACTGCTCCCAGGCAGATCAGAAAATAAAAGACAGGAAAATTAAAGTCTCAAGACCTCCTCCAACTCCTCAGGAGAGAGACAGGCAGGCTGCCTGCTCTCGCTGGGATGGAGGGTTGAGGTGTGAGGTGTGCTTTCTGTTGACTGTCTGTGGGTGGAGAATTCATCAGGGTATGCTGTTGGGAACAGGCAAAAAACAAAACCCAGTGAGGACCTGACTGTGGTGTGGGCATCGTGTGCAAGGCCCGCTCCACCTCACTGGGACTGCCTTGGCTCCGCGAAGTCGCAAAGTCGTATTTGCTTGTTGGTTTTTGTTTACGGGCCATTGTGAGTGGCTCTTAGATCATTCCTCACACCTTCCGGAGAGCACCTTGCAGGCTCCTCGAAACAATCCTAGGGGGTGGGTGCTGTTATGCTGTGCCTTTCACAATAAGGAAACTGAGGCACAGGGAGACGGAGCCTCTGCCGGGTACCAGGTGCAGTGCTGGGTTCTGGGGATGCAGAAGGAAACAGGACAGACATTGTTCTGGCTGCCCGGGGCCTTGGCAGCGAGACAAATAACTAGCAAGGCTTGTCATAGGGTGGCAGTAGCAGAAGGTAGTCACTGGCTGAGAGGGGAGTGAGGAGGGGGTCTCTCTAAGGGAGGACTCAGGAAGACTAGACATGCCTGTCACTCACCTGGGCTGTGTCCTTTGCCCATGTGACTCCTCCTGTGTCTCGATGCCAGATTCCCACTCACGGTCAGGGCCTGGCTGGGCAAGTTCCCCTCTACAGGTGGGAGGGTGAACTGGGGTCCTCCCTAGCCCTCTGGGACACCACCTGCTTCCATCGTCTCTTCCTTCTCGCCTCCCGGAGCATACCTCTCGTATGGAAGGTATTCATTTGATGTGGCGGCATTGCCAGACATGAGACGCTGGGCTATGTTCTCACCAACCAATCCCTTGAGTGGGAGGCACAATTATCTCCCTGGAGAGAGATGGAGGCCCAGAGAGGTTAAGAGACCTGCCTGGGGACACACAGCCTGCTGGTGTGCTAGGGAGTGACTGTGCTCAGGACTGACCGGTTTAGCTGCCCTGCCCACTTGGGGGACTGTGGAACTGGGCCCTGATGGCTTAGAGAAGGAATGGAATGGGCCAAGGAGCTAGACTAGGGCCTCCAGAGCTGGCTTTATCCCATGGAGGGACCTCACACCTGCTCCTGATTATTGCCCCTGGCTAGGTTGGTGGTGTCCTGTTTGCCGCTTGGGATGCTGGGAGGAGTAAGGGGCCTGGGCTCCTGTCCTCAGCAGACATCTGTGTCTTGGGCCCCTAGGCCACTGTAAGATGGGAAACCTGACTCCAAGCTGAGTCAGCCTGATACTCGGGTGTGGGGACTGGGCCCAGGAACGAGCTCACAGGCTACAGGCGCATGGCTCTGTGAGTCTTTGAGGGCATTGCCTGGTTGTGCCAGTTTTGGGGGCATCATGCCCATAAGAGCCCACCAGCACTCACAAACCCTGGAGAGTGCCACCCGTGTGCCTTCTTGGGTCAGACCCACCTGCACCACCTGTCTCATGTACATATATATATATTGCACTGCCTGGACCTCAGTGATTGGACCTGGGAAATGGGATGAAGTGGCGGGTCGGGGAGGTAAGGCTGGTTGTAGCCTCTAAGGCTGCTCTTCTGTGGGTTTCCCAGCCACGCTTAGGACTAAAGAGGGGATTCCGCCTGCTGGAGTACCTGGTGCTTGCATGGAACAAGAACCCCTCTCTGGATCAGTCCGACTCTGCTCCCGACACAGGCTTCTGGCCCTAACTGGCACTAGCATGGCACCAGGCCATGCTGCTCCGAGCCAGCTCCCTTGTCAGCCTCAAGGGCTCCTCTAGGTGTCATGGCGGGGATGCGCCTGGGACAGGAGTGCCCACGCATACCAGGACAGTCTGGGCTTGGCTCCTGCTCACATCTCCCCTTGGGTAGAAGGAGACGACCAGAGTCTTGTCTCTGGGCATTTAGGACCAGTTCAGGGTAACCTTGGTGTTTTTGATGCAAAAAGGAGAGGAGAGGCCAGGCAGGATGGGCCAGTGTTGAGGGATGGACTTATAGCCAGGAACTGCACAGAGAACACACTCAGTGCCCTCCTGGTCTGCTGCAGGGACTCATGGACTCCTTCACTGACTGCCTGTGGGTCAGACTGAGATTATGTCACAGAAAACGCAGAGGAGACCCCTGCTTCCATGCGCCTGGCAGTGTGGGAGAGATTCCAGGACAGGAGGAAGCAGCCCAGTTTGGCCCTGCACAGGCTGCAGTAGGGGACAGGGTTATGATGCTCTCCATGGAGAAGCGAGGCAGCCTGTTGGGTGAGGATCTGATGGAAGACTGTGGAAGATGGTGGCTGCTGTCTTCATCTGAATCTCACTTCAAGGGTCATTAATTGTTAGGCACAAAGACCCAAGTTGGGAATGGCTGCAGTGTGCACAAAGTGTCCCTTGGATAGGGAATTTTGAGAGTTGCTAGTGGCAGGCTCAGCTGTCCTCTGGGAGTAGGAGGTGACAGCCTTAGACTTAACTGGGGGGAGGGGGCACTGCTGGGTAGCAGGGCCGGCTGGGGGAGGGGCCCACCATTAGCCAGCCACTGTCACAGTCAGCTGCTTCAGCTGTGACTTTGAGGAGGGGAAGTGAGCGACCAAAGGTGATCACTAGACTAGAGGAAGAGTGGGACTTGAACCCAGGTCCTCTGACTCTTGACCCAGACTTTCTGAGAACCGGGTGTCTCACTGCGTGCTTCCCCTTTGCTCCTTCCTCCCACACGGCGGCTGTTGTCCTCGTGGCCAGTGGGGGAACATGTGGGGACAGGCCTCGAGTCTCTGCTCACTGGACAACAGTGACACCTGGGTGGGACCAGAGTCAGAGAAACTGGACAGATAGAACCTCACTCCATACACTCTGGTGCCCATCGCCAACCTTCTCTTAGCGACTGCCTCGGGTCCGAGCCTCCCTTTCTGTTGGCTTCTTACCTTAGTGTGCGACACAAGCCAATGTCCACAGTTGGCTCAGATGGCTCTAGTTTGTAAATAATGATCCCTTTCCTGGTCCAGAGTACTACTTACATTTAGTAGCCTTATCCCTTCAGGCTCCTTGTGTGGGGTAGTTTCTCAGACTTGACTTGTTTTCAATGATCTTGATGACATATATATACATATATGTATATATATGTGTGTATGTATATGTGTACATATATATGTATATATGTATATATACATACATGTATATTTTAAAAAAATTTTATGTGTAGAGGTGTACCATGTACATGCCTGGTTGCCTGAAGCATAAGAGGGTATCGGATTCCCTGGGACTGAAGTTACAGATGATCAGGAACCACCACATGGTTGCTGGGAATCTAACCTGGGGCCTCTGGAAGAGCAGCCAGTGCTTTTAAGCACTGGGCCATCTCTCCAGCTCTGACCCTGATGGTTTGGAGGGTCTGGCCAGCCCTTTTGTGGAGCCTTTGAGATCTCTCAGGAGTTTGTGTCAGGGGTAGTTGTAGGGGCAATCAGCCATCAATAGTCAGCCAGCAGCACTGACTTCACCCCTAGCTCATGAGCCTCCGCTGTGCGGTCCCTGGTTCTCTAGAACGCCAGTACAGTCTCCGGGAGTCGAGAGCATGCCCAGGGCCGAAGCTGTAATTGTAGATTATTTGGGATTCTGCCTGAGGGACTTATCTATGTTTGTCTGTCTATCTGTCTACCTGTTCCCCCATCTGTCCATCATCCATCCATCCATCCATCCATCCATCCATCCATCCATCCATCCATCCATCCATCCATCCATTCAATCTCTTATTTATGTTAATTTTTAATGTGGACTCGGAAATTATTTGCCATGACCCAACACTACTTTCCCCTCTCTTCGTGTTGCCAAGAGTGGAACCTAGAGCCTGGCGCTGGTGTGGAGCCTCTGGCCCCGCCCAGTGCCACCTGACCGTCTCTGTGACTCATGCTACTCTCTCTTGGACCTCGTGAGCTCTTCCTAACTCTGGCTTCTGGGATTCTCGGCAGGTCCCTTTGAACTGTCCTTCCTTCCTAGGGCTCTGAGTTTCTTGGAGTCCCCTGAAACAGCTCTCCTGCAGCCCCGAGGACAGCACGGGGAAGCCCAGGTCCTTTTAGCAAAAAGTGGGGGAGCAGCAAGGGCTCGGCACATACACGGTTACCTGACGGTGGGATTTCCTTGCGTGTTTTCAGTGGACAGTGAAGAGATGTGCGTGTGGTCACTTACCTGTCCACTGCCCATGTTTCTGTTGGCTGTTCTCACATGGGCAAGCGGCTGAATACTACTGCGTTCATAGTCCCTCGGGCCTCAGTGGGGACATAAATGGTGACGTGCCCTTTCCCCCCCTTCCCTCCCTCCTTTCTACCTTTCTTTCCTTCCTTTTGACTTTTGGTTGTTTTGGTTTCTTGAGACAAGGTTTCTCTGTGTAGCTCTGGTTGCTCTAGAACTCACTCTGTAGACCAGGCTACCCTCAAACTCAGAGATCAACCTGCCTTGTGAGTGTTGGGATTAAAGCCACCACACTTGGCTTCTTTCACCTTTTTTGGGTCAGGGTCTCATATAGCCCAGGATGCTTTTAAATTCCCTATGTAGCCAAGGCTGGCCTTGAACTCTGATCTTCCTCTCTCCACCTCCCAAATGCTAGAATTGTAGGTGTGTGCCACCACAACTGCTCAGTAATTGATTAAGTTACTTATTTATTTGACACGAGGCCTCACCATGTAGTGGGCTAGCCTGGAACCCTCAATGCTGTCCCTTCCACCAGAGTGCTGGGACAATAGGCATGCGCCACTGCACCCTGTCAGTGTGTCATCGTTTGGCCATTTTAATAACTCCGTTGCTTCTCCTCTGCTTTAAACCACCCGCTTTCTAGGTACCCATGGCGTCTCCTCAGCCCATTTCACAGGCAGAGAATGGAAGGTGCGGGGGAATTCAAACATCTCGGAAATCCTCATCTTGGAGGCCGGTTTGGGCCGTGACAGGGACTCCATCCTGTCCTGAATCATCATGTGCCCTCACCCCACGGCACATGCTTGGCTATACACCCTGTCTCCAGCGGTGGGCTGATTGGTCACCCTCGTATCATCTCTAGAGGCCAGGGCACTTGGGTTCTGATTCCCAGTCTTGTATTGCTTGTGGCATGTTGTCCTAACAGCGAGGGGCCTGGGGAGTGGGCAGGTGGACCCTGGCAGGGACATAGATCTTAGAGGAATCCCCTAACACCACGATCACAGAGGTGCTAAGGGGAGAGAAGATGCTTTGTGGAGGGACAGGAAGCAGCTGGGAGAATCTGGTCTGACTTACTGGGCTTCTTAATATTGGACTGGACCTGCTGTGTCTCCCGGCATGGCTCGAGGGCCACCAAACTTACCAGGCCTGGTCTCTTCTTCCTCCAAGAAGCCTTCCCTCCTGCCTCACCGCCATTGGCCCCTGTTCCCAGTGCCAGGCCCAAGCTGCGGGGCTCCAACCAGATGTCCTTAGCTGTACATTATCTTTTGGCGTGGAGCATTTTTCTGGAATTTTTGCCTAATCGCCAGCTCTGACTAGTGAGAAGTTCCTGACGAGCAAAGACTCGGACACCTGCTTTTCCTCTCAAACCTCTAGGGCCTAGCAGCCTGGGTCCGTGTCTGCAGACGGAACTTAGAGTCGAGCAAGGGTTTTGAAACTGGAGGGCGGCTGGGAGGCAGGAGGGGGGGTGAATGGATGGCGGGGGTGGGGGGTGGGGTGGGGGTGGAGGTGGGAGCAGCGCACAGTGGCCTGGTCGCACGGTCTCGTTTTTGTTTTTCTTTGAGACAGGATTTTAGGTAGCTTGGGCTGTCCTTGAGTACGCAACAACGTAGCCAAGCATGTATAGTCTTGAACTTCTGACCCCTCATCTTGTCCCCCCAGGCACTGGAGTCACGGGTGTGCACCTAGCATGCATTTATTTCTTAGGTAGTGTGTAGGGAGATGGAAGGTAGCTTCAGAGGACAGAGGGCAGCGTGCAGGAGTCCGGTCCCTCCTTCCATCGCGTGGGGCCTCAGGGAGCAGGCCCAGGTGGTCTGTCTTGACAGCTAGTGTCTTTCCCTGGTGAGTCACACTGCCAACTCTGCTGTCATTTTGAGACTGGGTCTCATCGAGTACCCTAGGCTGGCCTTGAGAACTTGTGGCAATCCTCCTGCCTCAGTATCACGTGTGTTGAAGGCACGTGCCACCCCCTTCAGTTTCTTTGGGTCTCTTCACTTTGTCCCTTGTTACTTCCCAGCAGGCCCTGTCCTTCCCTGCTCCACCTGTCTGTCACACACACACACACACACACACACACACACACACACACACACACACACACGGGCATCCCTAGAGTGTGGCAGACACCGGTGGGAGCTGGCCGCTGTCTCCAGTGAGCCCAGCTCCGGGTAGCCCCAGATTCTCCTGGATTCACTCACTTATTCTGCATGGGGGGATGGGGTCATGGGCTGGGGTGGGAGGAGGGGGCGCTGGGGGCTGGAGCTGGGGCTGGGGATGGGTGTGTCTTTGTGTGTAGGGCAGGCTGGCCCTCAGTGACAGGGACAGATCATGTAGGAGGAAGAGTCAGTGCAAAGGAGTGGCAGTGGGAAAGGTGGGAGGACTTGGGGACAGTGAGGAGCAGGTCAGTGACCTAAGGGAGTGAGGTCTGTATTTCCGTAATGTTAGAAACAGCCTCCTCCCCCCCTCCCCGCCAGCCCCCATCCCTTGATTCTCCAACTCAAACACAAATGACAATTCCTAAACTCAGAAGTGTCTGGAAGTCCCAGGGTTCTGGCACTAGAGGCCTGTTTGCTGTTCAGCTGTCTCCTGGGCTGGGCTTGCTCCTGCAGGGGTGAATCACCAGGTCTCATGTTTCCTAAAGAGGTAATGGGCCCTTTTCTCACGAGGTGCCTCCTTCTGCCTGGCATTCTGGGAGTTTCTGGAAGGTGAGTGTGGGGTGGGAGACATTCCTCCCCCTCCCCCCACTTGTCTCCTTTTGATTTCAACCCTTCAGTGTGGGGCTGAAGCATCTTGGGGCTGCTGAGGGAAGGTCGTGTGCGGCCGCACTTCTTCAGAGTGAGAGGTTGCTGTTTGTGGAGAGTTCAACAAGTTCTTAGGAACAGGGCCTTGCTGTCCCCTGAGAGCCTCTACGCATCCTTGTCCCTAAACATCAACTCTCTGAGGGGGTCCCCGCTTCCACCTGGGCTCCAGCCTTTCTCCCCAAACCATAGTCACAGAATCCTCTAGAAGCTACCCTGTCCCTTCCCTGCCTTGGCTCTCCATACCCCAGAGACCTACTCAGTACCAGGAGAGCGGGAGTCACTCACTCCTGGATCCAGCCTCTTTGCGGATGGACGGTCCACAGATTCTGACCTTGCCTTATCCCCAGCTTCCTTTCTCTCTTTCCTGGGCTGGAACCCCTGCTACACCACACACACACACACACACAGAGACAGAGAGAGACAAAGAGAGACAGAGACAGAGAGAGAGACAGAGAGAGACAGAGAGAGAGACAGAGAGAGAGCACATGCATGCGAACCAGGGCCTGCGCCATTATTTCTGTCCTCCAAAGCTCTGTCTACCTCAGGAGCATGCCCTCCCTACCACCCCCAGCACACAGTAGGTGTTCAACGTGAGAGCACGGGACCTCTATGGGGTATTCTGAGTCCCAGCATTGTAGATACATGGGGTTCTCTCTCTCTCTCTCTCTCTCTCTCTCTCTCTCTCTCTCTCTCTCTCTCGTCCTCTTGGGTGTTTTGGATCTTGTCTTTCACTCTCTTCTCCATTTCTCTCTCCATTTCTTCTTCCTCACTTCCCCCCTCTCCTTCCTCTCAGGCTCCCGAGCGTCCATTCCCCTCTCATCGGCCTCCAAGGGTGGGCTACCGGACTGCACCGATGGTTGGCCCTGCCATCCCCCAGGAGCAGGGGATAAGCCCAGTACGAGGCTCTCTGGAACCTTCCACAGCTTTCTAGTTCTGACTTCGTTATTTCTCAAGATCAGGTCAGCTTTTGGCCTCCTGTGATTTCTATTCCAAATAAATTTATAATTTCACAGGAGTAACGGAGCTCATAGAAGTTCGTGAGGCTGCAGCAGGGGCCTGCAGAAGCCTCCCTAGCTGCAGCAAACCCTGTTTGGGGCCTGATGGGAGTGTTTACTGGCATGGCCAAGACACAGAAATCACTGGAGGCTCCACACAGCCTCTCCAGTAATCATGAATTCATTTGGTTGCCTCTGGTCACAGGCTCTTAGCACATTCTGTTCCTCAGCACGCAGGGACACTCTTCCCTGTACCTATAACCAAGTTAAACTTCCACATGAATTCTTCCCATCCAGGCCCAAATGCCACCTCTTCCAGGAGGCCCTCCCTGATCTCCACTTTAGGTCAGTGGCCCACCCCACCCCCATTTTGAGCCTGCCCCTTTCTGTCTTTTGCATGGTGGTTACAGCTCACTCACTCCCTAATCCCAGCAAGGCTTCTGACTGGGGGAAGTGGCCAGCCTGGGCCCATGAGTCAGCAGAGTCCATTTCCTCTCAGGGCACTTTCTCTGACTGCCTTCCTCAAGAGGGGAGGCCCAGCTCAGCTCAAGTTCAGGGTGGTGGGCAGGTGGGCCATCTTCTTCCCATTTACCACCTCAGCAGTCCTGAATGGAGGCCTGCATCCAGCTCTGCCCCCTCCCTCCCCCAGCACTGCCCGCCTCCTGCCCCCTCCCCCAGTCTAGGGAGCCCTGGTGTATTCTGACCTCACTCACTCCAAACCTTCCCAAGGTGCCACATGGCTTCCAGAATAAGCCACACTACCTATGTGTGTGTGCATGAAGCTGTGCCCAGCTTCAGGGTGGACATGAAGGTTTCTGCAGGGATGTGGAGGTGGGGACAGTTTGTGTGTGCATGTGCATGTGTGTGCGAGTGTGAGTATGTGTGTGTGAGCGTGTGTGTGCATGTGTGTGTGAGTATGTATGCGTGTATGTCACAACACAGCTCTTGGTGGCTTGTCCTGTCTCCTGCCTCACCTTACCCACAGACACTTCCAGCTCTCCATAACATCCTGCATCCCCCACAACCGTACCCCACCCCCAGCCCCAGCCCCTGCAGCTCCTCCCCCAGTGTTCTGCATGACTGTTCCTCTATTGGGAACACTGTTCCCAGATGGGTGAAGACTTCTCCCTCATTCCTTTTGTCTTTGCTTTTCCTAGCAAGAACTTTCCTGACAGCCCTGTTTAAACTTCTACTCACCACCCCCCCACTCCCACCCCCACCCCTCCTGTGTCTCTCCCCCAGCCAGGACATCTGTGAGCATCCTGGGCATCTGGGAATGGTCCTGTCTGACTCACCTCTCTTCTCCACTGTCTCTGCGAGGAAATCAGGCCTCTGCCATTGTGTGCTGTGGCCTTAGCAGGCAGCGAGGCCAGGCCTGGGTTCCAGTTCTGGCATTCAGAACTCTGTAAGCCTCCATTTTCTCATGGGAAAAAGAAGGGAAAAGATAGGACTGGGCAATGGCATGGGGCCCGAGTGACAGTCCCCGTTCACCCATCAGCTGGAAGGAAGGGCTGGAGCTCTGTTTGTCAATTCCCACGGGGAATATTATGCAGTCTTGAAGAAGGGTCATTGCTGGTACCACAATGTTTGTTTTAAAGTCTGTTTGTAAACTGCCTTTCCTCTATAATTTGTTTTTAATTAAAACAAACAAAAAACCAAAACAGGATGCATCCAGTATTTTGATTTTTTCTGCCCCCATCTGATGGCTTTTAAAGATTAGAAGTTTGTTTTCAATTGAGATAAAAGCCACTTGTTACAAAAGTAACAGTTTTAAGCCAGGCATGGCAGGACAAGCCTGTAATCAGCACATAGGAGGTGGAGGGAGGGAAGGATTGAGGGTTGAAGGCTATGCGCTGCAGCATGGCTAGTTCAAAGCCAGTGTAAGTTACCGGAGACCCTATCTGAAAAGGGAAAAAAAGGAACTATTTTAAGGACCCCTTAAGTAACACACAAATAATTATTTCAAGTAACCATTTGTCCTGTCACAAGCTGAGCATGCCCAGATCTATTTCATGTCCACCCTTCTCCAACTCTACACTCTTGCTCTAGTCGGGGAAGCCCCAGTCAGTCAATCTCTATGGAGTTTTCATACCACATATTGCTCATAGATGGTGCCGTACAACATGTGACCTGTTTTGCTCTTCAGTTTGCAATGCGTCCTTGTGTCTCTTCCACACTGCAGCTAGGAGCTGTCTCTTTCCCTGAGCAAGTAATGTCCTATCTTACAGGCAATGACATCTTGCCCCTGTATTCACCCTGGTGAGCCCCGTAGTTCTTTTCTTAGGCTTCTGTGGCTATGGCTGCCGTGAACACGTGTGTGTGTGTGTGTGTGTGTGTGTAATTTCATTTTATGTGCATTGGCGTTTTGCCTGCATGTGTGTCTATGTGAGGGTGTCAGATCTTGGAGTTACAGTTGTAAGCTGCCATTGTGGGAACCCGGGTCCTTTTCGAGAGCAGTCAGTGCCCTTAACCACTGAGCCATCTCTCCAGCCCCCTGCATGGATAGTTTTGAGTGAAATCTTGAATGCAAGACACACTGAGGGGCTCAGGCCAAGATCCTGACTCGTGAAAGCAGTGCTTTGTCCCATGGACGTGGTGGTCAGGGTTTTATTCCAAGGGGAGAAGCTGATGGCACCAGGAAGGAAGGCCTGAGGGAATGAAAGGTGTCATGAAAAAGGTCGAGTCAGCACACGAGGACTCCACGTAGGCTTGAGTGACAGGTGCAGCCTGTGTGGAGACACAAAAACAAACCCCCCAAATGTTCCCTGCATGGTGGGGTCAGGCAGGGAAACTGAGGCTTGAAGGGGAGAGGGCATTTAGCACGATGGGACTCCACTCCTCTTCCGCAATCAACTCTAGTGCCAGTCCCCAAGGAAGCTATGTTTCCTTCCCGTTGCCCAGCTTCAGGGTGGACATGAAGGTTTCTGCAGGGATGTGGAGGTGGGGACAGTTTGTGTGTGCATGTGCATGTGTGTGCGAGTGTGAGTATGTGTGTGTGAGCGTGTGTGTGCATGTGTGTGTGAGTATGTATGTGTGTGTATGCGTGTATGTGAGTGTGTGTGTGTGTGTGTGCATGTGTGTGTGTGTGTGTGTATGTGTGTGTGTGTCCTAGCAAAGTGAAGAGCTGGGAAAAGTGGGGAACTATACGTAGAGTCTTGTGGTGTCCATTCCTGACTGAGTTTGCTCTATTTTAGGGACAGTCCCCATCACAGAACAGGACATTGGAGGGTGTGGTAAGTCCCCAGGTCTCCGTGACCTAGCTTGTCAAAACTGCCATTTACTGTAGATTTCTTTCCTTCCGATGGACAACAGCCAGCCCGAGAGACGGCACTTGGCCGAGTGGCTCCAGGGATCATCCAGGGCACTTTCCAGAGCTGTGAACAGGGGGCACGGAGGCCAGAGTGGGACTGGGGCTGGCATGGGGTGGCTGTGGAGCACAGTGGGTCAGAGTAGACATGGGGGGGGGAAGAACTGATGAATGTCACATGGGTGGGCCACCGGACAGGAGCTGAGACTTGAAGAAGTCCATGTTCCTCTTCAGCTGGCACCTCCTTTCACCCAGCACTGCAGGAGGCGGGCAGCTGGCAGCGTCTCCACAGATCAAGAGGAAGATGAAAGTCTGGGGGAAAGGATAGGAGGCCACTGGAGGCCACCTCTCACCTAGTCACACCATGGCTAAGGAGACAACAGCCCTGCCGCCTGTACTATGGCATTTTAAAACTTTAAAGTGTGTGTGTGTGTGTGTGTGTGTGAGAGAGAGAGAGAGAGAGAGAGAGAGAGACAGAGACAGAGACACAGAGACAGAGACAGTGGGGAGAGAGAGGAGAGACAGAGGAGATACACACACACACACATACACACACACAGAGAGAGAGAGAGAGAGAGAGAGAGAGAGAGAGAGGCGAGTGACAGAGACAGAGGAAAGAGACACAGAGAGAGACAGAAGAGAGAGACAGAGAGAGAAAGAGAGAGGAAAGAGAGAGGAGAGACAGAGAGACAGAGACAAGAGAGAGAGAGACAGAGGAGAGCAGGAGGGAGGAGAGGGTGACAGAGACAGAGAGAGGGGGAGAGAAGAGAGACAGAGAGACAAGAGAGAGACACAGAGAGAGATAAGGAGAGTGACAGAGAGACAGAGAAAGACAGAAGAAAGAGAAACAGAGAGACAGGAGAGAGGGACAGAGAGAGAAAGAGAGAGGGGAGAGAGAGGAGAGACAGAGACAGGAGAGCAAGAGGGAGGAGAGAGAGAGAGAGAGAGAGAGAGAGAGAGAGAGAGAGAGAGAGAGAGAGAGAGAGAGAACAACCTTGGGAGTTCTTCAGGTGCCATCTACCTTGTTTTGTGAGACCAGGTCTCCAGCTCTAGAAGTTCGCTCTAGGCTAGGCTGGCCGGCTGGCGACCCCCGGGGACTGGCCTGCCTCTGATGTCCCAGTGAATGGGTTTTAGGCACCACCCTGCCTGGCTTTCCGGGTCCTGAGGCTGACCTTGGGTCCTCGCTCAGCACACACTCCATCCCGACACCATCTCCCTCGCTTGCCTCCTGCTCTGCTCCAGCTCTGTCCCTTCAGCCGGGGTGACCTGGCTGACTTAGATCCTTCCTCAAGCTCCCCGGAACATGTGCCACCTTCGAGCTTTGGTTGTCGAGTCCACGTGGCTAACCTGTCACTATCTATCTCTAAAGTCCTTCCTGTTCTTGACTTGCAGGAGGCCAAGCAGCCATGGCTGGGGAAAGCCTACTTCAGAGGAGAACAGGGGTTTTGTGTGAGGCAGGCGCATGGCTGACTTTGAATTTGTAGCACATAAGCCTTGACCAAGACACTCTGCCTCAAGTTCGGGCCATCTGTCTCCGGGAGCGACTGGGGTCGCTTGATTCTCACCCGGGTGGGTTCCTGCGCACCCTGACCCAAGCTTCCACACCACTGTGTGAACCTGAGCTGGGATTTCACACTCCAGGCCTCCCTCTTCCTGTCTGGAAAATGCACACCACCGTATGAGGCTCTCTCAGGGTAAAGCTTGGTGCGGAACACGCTATCCAGGGGAGGCAGCTTGGCCACCTCACGCAGCTGCCCTGCAGGGTTTCCGATTTCTCTTCAACTGCCTCCCTGGTTGGGCTGGATCCCCAGCTGGAGGAAGGATGAAACCGGGGGAGGGGGCCGCCCAGACAATGTGCGCATTGAGCCTGTGCCAGGCCCAGTCAGGTCGGACAGATAGAGTGTTGGGGCAGGCCTGGATGGCCTCAGGCCCTGGCACTGAGGGGCGTCGGGTTACCCTGGTGGCTCCTGGGGGCGGTTTCCTTTCCCTAAGGATTATAATTAAGTGAGTGATCAGGCTAGGCTGAGGCATGGCCTAGTGATTTCAGTCAGGAGGGGGCTTTGCAGTGTGACCCTGTGACAATGCAAAGGACAGGGGGTGACAAGGACAGGAGCAACAGTAACCAGCCATCAGCCACAAAGACAGAAGCAAAGGTCCAGCCATTGGGGAACCGGCCTCCATATAGCCTCTGCGGGCTCCAGCCTGCAGTCCTATCTCACAAATAGTAAACTGAGGCCCAGAGACACTTCACAAAGGCCCCCTCTGTTTCCTTGACTGGGGTGCAGGACAGGCAGTGTCTAGGACCACCCAGGGCTTCTCCCTCACCTTACTTTGAGTGGTGAGGGTGGTGTGAGGCCTGGGATGTGTATCCCCCCTTTTTCCTTTGCATCAGGGAGTCAGGCCAAGGTCACCTTCCTCCTCAGGGAGCCTTGAGGCCTTGGGTCATGGTGGATGTTGGGAAGGGCTTGGCAAGAGTTGTCCGGGCAGGACATCAAGAGGTGGGCAGAGGCAGAAGGCCCCTGTGGGGACAAAGGTCTGAGCTTGGGAGCATTGTGCAAGCAGTTACACTTCACATCGGAGTGTCAATTTAAGCTCTGCTGACCTTGCTGTGTGGTCACACTGTGTGCCTCGGATCGCAGACATGGGAGAAGGAAGCCTTTCTGACCCCCGCCCCTTTAAGGCTGTAGGAGGCCAGCAGCCCACAGCACGCAGCCCGCAAAGCCTGCATGCACCAGTGTCCAGCACGTCCTGTGCATCTTTTCTGCACACAGGTCCTTAGAGCATTCCTTCTCTACCCAGAGTCTCAGCTGCATCCAGACCTGTACATAGTAGGTGCTTGCTAAAGTAGGTGCTGCAATTGCTGGGCTGAATGTGTGTGCAGGGAAGAGTAAGGATGAGGGCAGGAAGCCTGGGGGAGGGGCAGCAGAGGAGTCGCCACCAGCTTCGTTCACATCCCTGGAGGGCGAGGGTCCCTCCCGTTTGACACGTGGGAGATATAGGCACAGAGAGGTCAAGTAGCTTACTTTAAGCCACACAGTAGCAAGTGGCGGGACTAGGATCAGTGGCCCGGAGGCCTTAACAATGGATCCCTCTGCACCAGGAATGCCCTGTGCACATTTTCAAGATGGGAATTGAGACTCTGAGAGGTGAGGCACCAAGGTCTGCCCAGAACTGGACACAGGAAACAGTCAGGGCTGGCTGCAGTCGCCCAGGCTAGGCCCCTGCAGGAAGCATGGAAGACCCCAGCCGCCTCCAACCTGTGCCTCTGGCCCAGGCCTCAGCCTCTATTTACCCAGCCTGACACCCAGGATGCTCTTCCTTCTGCTGGGGAGTCTCAGGCCCTTCACAATAGCATCTCTGTCTGCAGTTGGTTTTCATTCAAGCCCTTTGTACTAAAAAGAAAAAAAAATAGAAAAGGAGAGAAAAGGAAACTTGGCCCTGCCCCACCTTCCCTTCCCTCGGAGGGGGAGCGAAGCTGCCACCTTCCCTCCGCAAAGGCCCAGAGACTCCCACGGCCTGCCCACTGTCGCACAGCATCCCTTGGTATGTAGAAGGGAGACCTGCCTTGGTTTCTACCAGTCTCTGCAATGGCTGCTCCTGGCTTGGCCTTCCGAGTCCAGGAAGGGCAGAGGACGTGGGCAGAACACAGCTTGAGCCTTAGTTCCCACCCTGCGTCGTGCTCAGCCACGCAGCCAACATGGAGAAGCCTCTGTGCTTCCTTCCCTTCAGCTTCTGCCACCCCATGTGGGGAAACAGAGGCTCGGAGAGGGGAAGCCGTCTATGGGCCTCAGTGGGGCTGCCTGGGCCAGCGCCTCACTAGGCCCCCGGGAGGCCCGGGTTAGGGTTCTGGGGGATCCCAGAGGGAAGTGGGAGCCTGGGTGGGGCCAGAGCCTGGAGCTCGGCCAGGCAGGAACAATGAGCCTCTGAGACGGTAGTGGCGGCCTGGGTGTGGCCCTTGTGCACTGGGGCCACAGGCGGGCTGGGAGGCTCCAAGGCTTCAACCTCCGCATTGCAGTTGGGACTCCACACGGCTCTACTCCCAACTGGCAAGCCACTGCCCAAGTAGGGGACAAAGCCAGCCTCGGCTAGGCCTGGGGTTTCTGTGTGTCATGAATACTGGGTCTCAACACCAGGTCAAGCTCAGTCTCCCCCTGCCCACGAACAGTCAGGAAATGGGACTAGACGGATGGTAGGAGTGTGGAGACCTCAGCACTTGAACCATGGGAACAAGACACTTTGGGAAAGGGGGGGAGTCTACAGATGGTGAGCTGTCCGCAGAGGCATGGACATACAGAGGAGAGGACTCAGGGGAGCACAGAGGCCTTGTGGAGTTGGTCAGTGCTCACCTGGATTGGCAAGTTGGATCTGAGGGGGGTCTCCTGGCCTGAAAAGCCTGTGTCTCATTGGCTGTGGAGCTGGGCGTGGGAACTGGGGAGCAGACAGGCCTACCCCGAGCAGTTGAGGCCTGGGTGTTTGCCTGGCGCGGCATGGACACTCGGGAACAAGACCAGAGATAGCAGTGTGGGCTTTTAGAGTTGGCTGCTGGTGCAGGCCCTGCCCCCTACCCTCTCTCTCCATTTCCCCCAGCTCAGGCTTCTCGCCTTTGTCCCCTTGTCCCATCGTCATGACAGGGAGAACAAAGACAGTTAAACCTTACAGTGAGACACCTGGCACGTCATGGCTCCTGGAGCCTTGGGTTGAAACCTTGTCACGTCTCCTTTCCTTCTAGGTCTCTGTGGCAGCTGAGGCAACACATTCATCTTCCACATCATGACACCGTGACCAGGCAGGGGCTCATCTTTTATTGATCAAGATGGTATTTCAAGATGGTATTTCATAGGCATCTCAGCAACACGCCCCCTCCCCCACCCGCCGAGTCCTGGTAACCTGGGCTTGCCCACCGCCCTGGTTTCTCCTCACTGGGTAAGGTTGCCAAGCAACCTCCTCCAGGATGCTGGGGTCTCCTCTCTCTACCCCATTGTCCTCAAGCGTCTCAAATAGGCTGTCTCCTGCCGAGACTGGCCAGTGTGCTCAGGCCCGTGTGGTCTTCTAGGACCTTGTAGGATATGTTCACTTGCCTACTGGGTCTGAGGCAGACCCTCAACCCAAGCAGGGACACAGTTGTTTTGTTTTCCTTGGCTTGGAAGACAGCACTCAGCCCACAAATTCCATGTCCTCACCCTGGAGCCACTTAGCCACCCTCTCCCCAACCCCACGCCCGCAGTGCCCACAAATCCCTCGGGCTCTGCCTTCTTGGGGTTCTGGAAATCCCCGTGGCTCCCCCACTGCTGCCTCACCTGGTTGGCCTTCAAGGCTTACCCGTCCCTCCTAGGCCAGCCCTCACCGGCCTCCTTGTCTCCTCCCTCACCATATTCTGCTCACCCTCTCAGCCTCAGGGGGCTTCGTAGAACCTGGTTGGTTCACCCTCTGCCCTGCTCCGATACTGCCACGGCCCCCACGTTAACTGCAGGAAGCCGGCCCGGCCCAGGACTGGGAGCCCTGCCGCCTTCTTCACCCTCAGACTCATTTCCTTGACACCTCTTGGTTGTAGCTCTGCCTAGAAAATGTGTTCTGGATCCTTCCACGATCCTCACAGGTGTGCGTTCCGAGGTGTCCCCAAAACAAGCCTGTCACCCTCTGTTCTCATCCTGATGCTTCCTGTTCTCTCTGCCATCCTGTATGCAGTGGTGTGTCCCCAGGTCCTCAGATTGAACCAGCTATTGTGGAACTGTGTGGGGATAAAGTGGTCCCAGTGCTGATGTCTGAGGACACTTTTCTTGCCACTGTCACCTGAACCACACACAGCATGGCTCCACACAGCAAGGACACTGAGTCAGACAGCAGAAATCATCTATCAGGGACTCGAAGGGCTTGGCAGAGCCAAACATGGTGGTACACGCATATAATTCTAGCCCTGGATGGGGGGGGGGATGAGACAAGAGGATTGCCATGAATTTGAGCCTAGCCTGTGCTACATAGTGAGACATTGTCTCAAAAACAAAAACAAGCCCAGCAGTGGTGGCGCACGCCTTTAATCCCAGCATGTGGAAGGCAGTGGCAGGTGGATTTCTGAGTTGGAGGCCAGCCTGGTCTACAGAGTGAGTTCCAAGACAGCCTCTGCTACCCAGAGAAACCCTGTCTCAAAACAACAACAACAACAACAAACAAAAAAACCCAACCAAACAACAACAACAACAACAAAAACCCCACCACCACCACCAACAAAAACAAAAGCAATACCAATAATAAAAACCCAAAACAACAAATAGGTCTCTTTAGCAGTTTCCATTCACCCTTCACACAGGCCTGGAGTTCCTGGGCTGGAACACAGCTCCCATAAAACTCAAAGGATCTAAGTGTTGGGTCCTACCGGCTCCCGGCCCAGCCCACCCTGGGAGAGCTCCTGCAGGGCCTGGGGGTGTCATTTTGGTCCAGAACACAGTGTGTGGATCAGGGAACCAGAGCACTGTCTGAGGGTGGTGGAGTATTCCAGGTAGAGGGGAAGGGAGTTCTGAATCTGCAAAAAGGCAACAGGCCCTGGAACCTTCCAGATGCCCTTGACTGGAGCTTGAGCTGTCTCCATCCAGGCAGGATGGACTGAGAGGTGAGGAAGGGGGCATGCTGGGAACCAGGGATGAGCGACAGAGGTGGCCTTGTAGAAGCAGGACACCTACCAAGGTGGCTGGGCAGAGATGAAGGCCAGAGTGGACTGTGGGGGAGTGGTGGGGGTCACATGCATCCTGTTCCTCCTCATCCATCCATCCATCCATCCATCCATCCATCCATTCATCCATCCATCCATTAATCCACTCAGCCAGCATCCATGAAACACATAGTCTGGCCAGCTGGTGATTCTTCTCCTTCAGAGATGTGAGCTCAGGACAACAGGGCGTGGTGAAGGGGAGAAGGATGGGGGTGAGGAAGGAGCTGAACTGAGATAGGAAGATAGGCAGAGGCTAGGCAGACGGGAAAGATGGAACAGGGGTCCTCAGTGTGGCCAAGGTCCTGCAGTGGAGACACAGGAGTTCTCTCCGGGTGGAGACGGGAAGAACAGCTGGATGGTCATGTGACTGCTGCTTCCTGAGACCCCTGCCTTTCACCCCAGGTACCCCAGCCTCCTCCCTGGGGTACAGGCCATGAAGACAGGCAGCTTTTGCTTCCCTTTTGGGACAGTCCCAGGGCTGTGGTTAAACGGAAGCAGGGCCTCTATCCATCCCCACCCTACTCCTTCCCAGCTCAGGCTCTTCCCAGCTGACCACTCCTCCTTCCTCTTTTCTCTGGGTGGGAGGAAATGGGTGGTGTCCTAGGAAGATCCCAGACTCAGTTTCTCCTTCTGGCAAGGTCGGCGCAGCCAACATGTATATATGTCTGTATGTATGTATGTATGTATGCATGCATGTACAATCGTGCCTGGCTCTGGTCAAATCTGTATTGGTCTGACACAATTCTCTCTGGATCTCAGACAGCCTGGGCTATGTGAGATTCTGTCTCAAAATAAAATAAATTGTGCTTGGCCAGGTATAGTGACCACAAGCCTATACTCCCAACCCTGGAAAGACTGATGCAGGAGGATCATGAATTTGAGGTCAGCCTAGGCTGAGATCTATTGTAAACAATGAAACCAAAGTTCTGCAAGAAGGCTGAGTGGATGAAAGGTGCTGGCTGCCAAGTCTCAGGACCCAAGTTCAATCCCTGGGACCCACATGGTGGAAGGAGAGAACAAACTCTTTCAAGCTGTCCTCTGGGCTCATGCCTTAGTGGCATGAGCAAGACCTTCTGACAAATAAGTAAACATGTAATTAAAAAGACAAAACCAAAACAAACAAAAGCTTTGTGTCACATCCTCGTCACCTTCCCCAGCTTCTTCCTCTCCCAGAAGGCACCTGACACCACCCCTGAGTTGGAGTAGCCCAAGTCCGTATCCAAGTGGCTTGGGAGACAGTTGGTCCACACGACCACCTGAGCACCGAGTTATCTGCTCTCTGCGGTGGGCTCACAACACACAGTGATAACTTCAGACACAGATCCATCCAGACACGGAACCAGTGACTTACTGGCGGGTAGCAGGGGCAGGCAAAAGTGAAGGAAACAGCATGTTACGTGGAGAGGGACCAGCCAGGGGAGAGAGAAGAGAGCTGGTGGACATGTAAGGGACCCTCAGGAGATTTGGGGAGCACCAGGGGAGGCAGCTAGAGGAGGTTGTACCCATGTCCTCCTGGCAGAGTGTATGGTACAAGGGAAAACAGACAGACTAAGATGATCACAGTGTCCAGGCCGGCGATGACGTTGACTTGGACTCGGGAGAAAGCCGGGAGCACAGTGCACGTGGCCAGGCCTGGCAAGAGTCCAGTCTTCATCTTCCTTTCACAAAACCAGTCACAGGCTGTGGGTCATTGGACTTTCCCTGGCACTGCTAAGAAGAAGCCAGCAAACTCTCTAGAGTCAGCCCTGGACCCCCTCCCTGGAGCAGACCAAGCAGCTACTATCTCCCTGCCTCATCCCTCCTGTGGTCTAGCCTGTACCCCTGCCTGCCTCTGGGCTGCTTCCAAGTAGCCTGGTCAAGGGCAGATGTGATGGCAGGAAGGACCTCAGCCAGCCTTCCCATTGGTAGCGGTTGGAGTGCGGCTTTCAGCAAGTCTCTGAGGCTGCGTTTGCAACTCCTGGAAATTGAATCCTTATTGATTAGTAATGCTTGATGTGGGCCTGGGAGTGAGGATGGAGTCTCGACTGTCTCCTTTCCATGTCTGTTTATCCAGTAGGGCCTCAATCTACCCTCTCCTGAGGTACCTGAACATCTTTAAGTATAACAGGCAATTTACCTAGGATTTTTGAAATGAAGACTGTGGCCACAATGTCCCAGAGGAAAAGGGAAACTTGGAGCAGGCCGCATCTCCTCCCAGCAACTGAACAGGGGGTCTGCGCTGCAGGATTCAGAAGTAATAGAGCCAGGATTTGAACCTAGGAGCCCCTGAGTCAGGACAGGCAGGCAGCACAGTAGGCCGGGGTAGGGAAGGTGCTACTGGGATCGCCCTGTGACTTCATGCCTTACTTCTGCTTTCTGTCCAATGTGCTCAGCACACAGGAAGCCTGGCGGGGGCCTCCTTTGACTGTCCTGTCTGCAGCCGGGTGGACATGGGGTCCAGGCCCCACTTCCTGTGTTGTGCAAGATGTGGCATTCCCTTCGTGGAACAGGCAGCGGCCCCAGGGGATGGGTGCAGTCAATGCCCGGAGTTACCAGTCACAGGCCTGGCCTCCGCCTCCGCCCCTTCCTTTTACTCCTCTGTCAGCCTTGAGCAAGAGACCAGGGGGTCTTTCCTGTCACAGTCTGTCCCCGATGAAACAGCAGTTTTATCAAACCTCCTCGCAAACCCTACCTTACGAGGCATCATTAAACACATTCCCTTTTCTCAGATGGGGAAACTGAGGCCCCAGGCATGGAGCAATCTGTCCAAGGTTATGACTGCGCTGTATGCCCTGAAGGCTACCATGCCCCTTGGTGAGCACTGTCTTAGGCATCAGGAACGACAGAGGGAAGACTTGATGCTCTCTGGGGACACCCTAGGGCGTACTCTCTCTCTCTCTCTCAGCCTCAGTTTCCCTATCTGTTCCATTTTAGTTGTTTCTGTGTCAACATGGAGGAGAGAGACAGAGGCCACTCTAGAAGCCAAGAATCCAGGGACAGTGGGGTGTCCAGTGTGCAGTGGTGGCCACTTCGGCCGATGGCTTGGGTTGTGAGTGAGGGGCCCTGACTGACAGAAGCGGGTGAAGACCCTAGTTCCTCATCTTAGACCTTCCCAGAGGTGCCTGGGGACAGAGTGACAGAGGGGCCTTCTCTGTGTCACCACCTTACTGCTGACACTGTCATCTGCTAGCAGGCCCAGCTGGGGTCAGCTGAAGCCCAGGGTGGTGGCTTCAACGCTTCAATGTCGGACTGACCGAGTCGGAAGCCCGTGCGGCCATTGAGCTTGCTCGTGACCTCCAGAGCTCACAGGTGACCAGAGAGGGAGGGGACATAGATGGCGCTGGCCTGCAAGCGGTGAGGAACAGTAAAGGCTTCTGGGGTGGGGTGAGAAGCAGACAGAGCCAGGTGACAGGTGGCAGGGCAGGAGACAACATGGTCAAGAGGAACCAGTGTGAAGACAGAACCGTGTTCATCCCGTTCTGGCCCCGGGAGCCATGAGACCATGGACAAATACTGCTTGGTTTCAGAGCCAGAGCTGGGCAGTCAGAGGGACAGTGTGCAACTCACTTCACGGACACACCTTGTCACAGCAGCCAGGCCACCTGTCCCGGGGGTGATTGGCTTGTGCTCGTCGCCGGGCAGTGGGGACCGTGTGACTCCCTATGCCCAGGGAGGCCTTGTGCCCTGAGAGAGCTCTTCATGTGTCGCATACCGAGGGACGTCCCCCAGCCTGCAGAGCCAGCGCTGGTGCCACCTGGGGCCTCGCACCTGGTTTCCTTTCCCCCACAGGTCTCATGGCCCATGCTGGCTGGGCACCATGGCCTGCAGCAGGTCCTCCTGCCTCTCCTCTTGCTCTTCTAGGATAGAGGGTTTCCACAGAACCCTCCGGGGCTCCGACTCTCTGAGCAGACAGACTACAGAGGCTGCAAGGCTCTGTGTCCTAGCTCTGCCCTCGGGCTTTTGATCTCACCCTCTCCTCATAACCACACTCGCCTCACCCCTGAACACACCACCATGCTGCCCCAGGACCTTTGCACATGCTGGTCCACCTGCTCTATCCAGGTCGCAGTTCACAGAGGCTCTCCTTTGGCCAGCGCTTCTTGCCTTCTACCTAGAACCTTCTAGAAATTGTCTTCTTGTTTATCCAATGTCTCCTCTGTCTTCCCTTCTGGAATGGCACAGGTGTGTGTGTGGGGGTCTGGCTGTCTCGCTCTAGACTGCACACCCACCTCCCAGCTCAGCCCCTGCCGCCCTGCAAACACATGGGAATGAGGGACTGTATGCTTCTCCCTGAGCCAGTTCTGCATGCTGTCTGCCCACACCTCTGCTGTTCTCTCAGGCACATTCTTCCCTCCCCTGCTTGGTGTGTATGTGCTATGGGACAAATCAGTCTCCTCTTGTGCAATGGGTGTGTGTTGGGGGTGGGGGGGCTCTGTGGTCCCTGCAGCCCCGGGGAGGTGCTAGCAAATCACAGAGTAGCTGCTGTGTAGAGAGTGTAGACGAGGGTGGAGCACAGGAGGTCTGTGTGTCATCCCCAACTCCAGCCTGCCTACCTCCAACTCCAGGGTCGGAAATGCCATCTACCCTGGTCAATGGGCTGAGAGATTCCATGCGTGGGCAGGGCAGTGGTCTGGTGCCTGCCCCCCTGCGTGGCTCGGGACGCTGTCCATCCAGGTCTGGAGGCTTACACTCCTTATAGTTTCCTGACACGACACGGCAGCAACTTTGCCAGCACAGATTTTGTAGCTGGGATGGGAGATCATAGGTTTCAGGCTGGACTGATAACTGGGCTCCAGGAAGCGGAGGGTGGGAGGGGCCTCTGCCAACCCCCCTGAGGTATCCTTGCCGTGAGCCTGTCTGTAGTTCAGTGGTTCTCAGTCTTCCTAATGCTGCGACCCTTTAACACAGTTCCTCAGGTCGTGGTAACCCACCCCCCCCACACACACACACAACACACCATGAAATTATTTTCATTGTTACTCCATTACTACAATTTTGCTACTGTAATGAATTATGATGTCAATATCTGATATGCAGGATATCTGATATGTGACCCCTCTGAAAAGGTCAGACTTGACTCCCGGAGGGGTCGCGACCCGCAGGTCGAGAACCACTGCTCTGGGCTCTTCTGCTTCTAGCCCTGCCCATTCCCCTCTACTCTCCATGCGGGCATCCTTCAAAACTATAGGCCACTGCCTATCCGCTGCCCAGGGCCTTTGCACTGACTGTTGCCGCTACTCAGAACACACTTCCCTCAGATGCATGCTACCTTTCTTGTCTTGGTCTCTGTGGGTGAAACTTTCCCTGAACCACTTTGTAGCTGTCTCCTGCCTCGGTGACACTCTGTGTTCTATTCCATGGTAGGTCCACCCACCCCAGGTGCTCGGTACCCCTGGGTACCCTCCCTCTAGGTTTGGCATCTCTGTCAGAGGTTAGGGTCTGCTTTGTTCACTAATGAGTCCTGGCTCGTAGTAAGCGCTCGGCAACGCTCTGTTAAATGATCGGATGACAGACTGACTGTGCCGATGGAAGATAATGACTCTGGAGTCTCACAGAAGTTGGACCTGAGGCCACACAGCTGTCTGAGGAGCCAGTTTCATCAGGACTGGCACTGACATCCTGGGAATAATTTCAGGACAATGGCAGGGAGAAGTGCCAGGTCTGACCCAGGGTCCCCCAGACCCCCCAGCCACAGCCCCAGGCTGGCAGGATTTGGCTTGGCCCTCCTTGGAGCCCAGGCACCCCCCAGGGTTTGTGCATTCTATTTTGAGCCTCTGGTCTGAGTACTTCATGTTCCAGCAGGCGGCGTGGCCAGTGCCGAGCCTGGGTGTGGCTGTCACCCTATCTGGGGCCCAAGGGCCAGAACCTATGGCTGCTGAGGCTTTGGTCCCAGCTGGCTCTGGAGCCAATTCTCTGTCCAGCTGACCCCATCCAAGCCCCGCCTGGTGCCTTCCAGGAGTGGTTTCAGGTCACCTACCTGGTGTCCACTAAACCTCTTCTCCCACTTGACTCCTGACTGTGTGACCGTTGGCTGTCCACCTCACCTCTCTGGGTCTCTGTCTGTCCTTGTCTGGGGACAGTAGGAGCCCCATCTCCTGAGATTGTAGCAGACTCTGTGTGATAAACTTATGCACCCCCAGACCCTGTGAGGAGTTCAGGAAGAACCTGGTAAAGAGAACACCCCATCATCAACAGGCTGAAGTCCAAGAGTTACCGTGGCCTCTGAGGCTGATGATGTAAAAAGTGTCTATACCTCACGTCTTGTCGGCTACCTGTCCTGTCTGGACCAGTGGCTGGTGGCCACCCCTCCTGCTCCTTCGTGACCCCCCTGCTTGATGGCTGCCTGGTCTTTCATTGACTCCGTTTTCCAGCAATGTCCCTTGGGCTTACTACAGTGCCTGGCACACAGCAGGCTCTCTGTAAATGTCACAAGAATAAATGAATGAGCCCTGAGGGAGAGGAGCCTCGTGTTCAGCCCAGGAGAGGG
The DNA here is from genome assembly GCA_036184795.1 of Tokudaia tokunoshimensis. Classification (NCBI taxonomy): domain Eukaryota; kingdom Metazoa; phylum Chordata; class Mammalia; order Rodentia; family Muridae; genus Tokudaia; species Tokudaia tokunoshimensis. The sequence continues at coordinate 142,039,152 of BTHU01000004.1, forward strand.
TGGCCCAGGCACTCTGCTTTGGTTGGTGTCAAGCCTCATGGAGCTGCACAGGTTGTCATCTCCCTGTGCCCAGAAATGGATATATCACCTTTCTAACGTCACACAGCATCAGAGCAGGTCCAGCTAACCAGGGATGGGGAGGAGAGTGAAAGAGACACACTGTGTTCATCTACAGAGAGGGGGGCTTAGTGTTGTCTGTGGTCTGCTAGGGGCTGGGGGCTAGGGTTTCCAGTTCCTCTAGAAGGGCGGGGGTGGAAGACAGTGGGGAGTTAGGCTCTGATCACTCTGGGTCTTCTTGGTCCCCAGCACAGTCTCAGTTTCCTTTCCTGAGTGATTGTCCTGATGCACAGGGACCAGGTACAGACTTGGGTGGGGGCCAGGGGTGGGCTTGTGAGGAACCCCTCTGGGGTTCGACAAAGAAGCTGACAGATCCTGAAGTCCAGGACCCTACCTCGGCCTCAACACCTCAGGAACAGCCTGAGACGGCACAGCTCAGTGGTTAAGACCCAAGTTCAAGACCCATCCATGTTCAAATTGTAGGTTTGCTACATTCCCACCCTAGGGACGGTAGGTATTTGACCTATGAATGAATGAGTGGCTTCGGGAGTGTGGGGTGTGTGTGTGTGTGTGTGTGCACATGCATGCCATCGAGCCAGAGAGACCCTCCCCAGCCTACTCACAGTCTCCCTCCCTCTGCCTGAGGCTGCTGATTTGCTGCTGGTCCTTTCCCAGTGGCTCCCAGAAGCCATCAGTGCTGCTGTCTGGGAAACAGCAACTTTGATACCTGGGACCCTGTGCTGCAGGCACTGCCAAGCCTGTCCAAGACCCCTGTGCCTTCTCAATGTCCCCTGCTGCTGGGTGGCCCCCGGGGGTGGGGGATGACTGTCGCCAGACTCTGCAGAAGAGGGCTGCTGTGCTGTTTGTTTTACAGACGCCCAGTCCTTCCCCCCACCAGGGTGGCCAGTAGGAGCTATGAGCTTAGGATGATCTCCAGGCAGCTTCCAACCTCCGGGTCTCCCTCTACATTAATGGACCCCATTCTCGCTTGTCCCATAGCTGATGGCTTGTCAGTCTGGACCTTTCAGATTCATCCACAATTTGTCTGTCCTTCCCCACTCCCCAAGTTTCACTCGGTCTGGCTTGTCCTTCACTGCCCCTGCTCCGTGGTGGCTACCAGTCACCATTAACCCTTCGGTGGCCTCCTTGTTCTGTGTGAACCTCAGGGCCTTTGCACAGTCTTTCCCTGCTACAGGCCCAAGTCGTCAGTGTGTGCCCAGGCTACTTCCCTCTCTCTAAGGTCTCAGTCAATGCCACTTTTTAACCCTTTCTATCCTTGTTCCCTGCTACCGACTCCCACTGTGAAGCTGTTTTCCTCTGAGAGCAAGGGAGTACCAGAGAATGGATCGGTATGCAAAAGTCTGCGGTGACATATCACAGGAGCGACATGTGGGTGCAGTGGGCAGGGGAGAGCAGGCTGGGGCTTCTGGGAGTGACCTCCGGAAGCTGTGTCTCTCTTGACCCAGGAATCTACAACAGCTGTAGGAGGCTGCCTAAGTGGACCTGTTATTTGACGATGAAAAGCAAAGACTGCGAAGGAGAAGAGGATGTGTGTGTGCTTGTGTGTGCATGTGTGCATGTGTGTGTTTGTGTGTGCATGTGTGTGCATGTGTGTGCATGTGTGTGTGCATGTGCGTACGTGCATGCGTATGTGTGTGTGTGTGTGTTTGTGTGTGTTCTAGCAGTCACTCACATTTCAGTCTGAATGAGCTTTCCAGATTCTTGGTCACCTGGTGACTTGGGGGACTTCTAGATCTTGTAAGGCCTGGGAGAGAGAGAGAAGGCAGGGCAGGACTTAGGGTGGGGCCAGGCTCTTTTAACCCAGCCTTTGCCCTGGCCTGGTTCCCTATAGGGCTCAGGATTGCACAATCATGCCACCCACGGCTGTGACCCAGGCGGGTGACACACTCTCTGGGAGCCACCCCTGGACCATGCATCCTGGTTATATGCACAGGGCCCCAGTCAGCATGAACACACCCCTGTATAGCCTGACATTTCCTGGCTGTGTGACTCTGGGCAAGTTACTTCCCCTCTCTGAGCCCAGAGTTCCTCTTCTGGTAGTGAAGATAGCCTCCCTGCTGGGTGCTGGGAGATGTCTTTTCTTCTGTCACTTAGGCAGTATGGCCGTTCTTCAGAAATGTGGGTCCACCCCAGGACCTTTGCATGCACTATATTTTGTCTACTTAGAAACCCTTTCTCCAAAGGATTAGCCCCTGCACCCTGGCCCACACCCCTTTCTTGTTCTGTGTATTTCCATAGCTCTAACCACTGCTGCAGGCTAGGTGGCTTTGCCTGCATGCCCATGCCCCCAGGGACAGCTCCATTTTGTCCCTTTTGCTTACGGTTGGGTCCCCTGCCCTCTTGAAAGACACTGCACGGCACAAGAAAGCCATCAACAAGAGCTGGAGGCCGAATGAAGGAATAAATGGAAGGCACTTAGCTCCGCACTGGCCCCGGGAAGCTCTCATCCCAGTGCATTGCTGTGGGGGAGATTTCCACAGCCCCCACCCAGCAGTCCCTGAGCCCAGCCTCTTCCAAGCTAGCCCTCCCCAGCCGCTGCCTCTCCCAGCTCCTGCTGCCCCTACAGTGTGGTCCTGGGTCAGGGCGACCTCTGGGGCATCCGGGCTGAGGGCAGTTCTCAGCTCCAGGACCAAGGCTAAGGCTTCTGGGAACAGGGAACCAAACTTCAGGGCCACCTGCTCAGGGCCACCAGCTCCTGGTGCTTTCCAACATGTCATAGGAGGGACCCCGTTACTGCCAAATGGGGACAGCAGATCCTCACTGGCCAGAGGGGCTTTGTCTCAGGCCTGGCCTCTGGGGCTCCTTTGCTGTTTATGAGCTGGCCCTGGTCTTGACACTGGCTTTCCGGAGCCTGTGGCAGGCTGTGGTGACAGGTGCCATCATGGCTGTCTGGTGGCTTGGGTCCATCGCCCCACACTCCTTGTCTCAGTTTTCTTGCTGGAGGTACTTGGAAGGACAAGGCCAGCCCTGCGGGTTCTGAGGTCCTCAGCTCTGGGTTCCCTGGCTGTGGTGGCCGGGTCCCCAAGTCCCCAACTCCCCATGGGCCCTGCAGAGCCCCTCAGTGGTCGTTACCCTGCAACCCTCCCTCTGGGTCTTCTCCGCCCCACCAGCCTCACTCACTTCGAGAACCAGCTTGTTTTTGTTTTCTGTTTTTACGGCTCCATAAATGAGTCACGGGCCTGATTTGATTTAATTTCGTCGTAATTGTTATCTTTTCGACCTTGTTTTTTTCCACTCGGTTACTCACAAGACCACAAAACCTAAACAGGACGGGGCCTTCCCTGACCCGAGGCCCAGGCCCAGGGTCAGCAGCTCCTGAGGACAGGGTGGGCTCCTGGGGGAGGCTCTGGCTGTCTCCTCGCTCTTGGGGATTCTGCCAGTGTCCTCCTCAGTGAGGTTCACCAGGAGAGCCAGCTTGCAAACACCTCAAGCCCAGGAGACAAGGCGACACCACAGTTGAGGCGGGAGCTGGGGACAGACTCCTCTGGGGGCGGCACCCTGAGCCGGCAGGCCGCCCAGATTTTTCCATGTATTAAGAGGAACCAGAAGTCTGAGGGCATGTGTGAAAACTCCTGATTTCTAAATGCTGGCCAGCAAATCAAATTAAAAACAAACACAACTCCAGTGTGTGCCTCTACGTGGCCTCCTTGGCCATTTCTTGCTTAGAAGTTTCTAGAAGAGCTAGCCTTGTCCCTGGTCCAGCCATTCAGTCTCTTCCTCCCCACCCCCAGCCACAGTCACCACGCCAGAGCACCAGGGAGTCTCCTGAACCCACACCCACCATGTCCCTGGTCACCAGGGTGAGGGGTTGCCTCCTACAGCCTCTGACCTCTGGGGTGACACCAGCCTTGACCAATGTCCCCAGCAACAGGCCAGCTACGGCTCCTCCCGTGCTTTCTTTCTTTGTGTGCGTGTTCCGACTGTTTGAGAGAATTTTCCATGAGATAAAGTAGACTCTTCGTTATTTAAAAGCCAGGATATTTTGACTTTGTGCGTATGTCTGTGTTTGTGTGTGTGTGTCTGACTCTCTCTCTCTCTCTCTGTGTGTGTGTGTGTGTGTGTGTGTGTGTGTGTGTGTGTGCATGCGCTATGTTTCAAAAATGGGACAGGAAATCCTTCAGTATTTTACAAACTGAAGATTCCAGGTTAGCCCCCCTGGGGTGTAGAAGAGTGAAGAAATCCATGAGCTGCATGAGAAGAGACTCTCAGGGTTAAAGAGACCCTAAGAGTGTCTTCTGGGGTGGGGTGTGGGGGAATGTCAATATCTCTGCAGCGGGGCTATGACGGGACTCCCAGGCCTCACATCCTGCTTTTGGCCTCCTGTTCTCTGCTCCTCCCCGGGTCCTGCAGATGCTCCCTGTGGGTGGAGGGAACCACAGGCTCCTGGTGTACAGAACCTGGCCTGGATTCCAGATGTTCAGGAAGCCTGGGAGGTCGTCCTGTCTCATGTGGTGATATTCTTCCTCTATCCTTCCCACCTCTCTCATGTAGCTCAGGCTAGCCTCAAACTCACTAGGTAGCTGAGAATCACCTTGAACTCCTGATCCTCCTGCCTCTGTATCTCAAGTGCTGGGATGACAGGTGTGTGTTGCCACAGCTGGTTCGAGGATCTGGGATCAAACCCAGGGTCTTGTTCACTCTACCAGCTGAGCTGCAACCCAACCTCAAACCTGCGGCTTCATTTTCATTTGAAAAGTCTAGTGCTTTTGTGTGTGTGTGTGTGTGTGTGTGTGTGTGTGTGTGTGTGTGCGTGCGCGCACATGCCACAGCACATGTGTGGAGGTCAAAGGACAGTTTGTGGGACTCAATAATTTCTTGCCACCATGTGATGTTCAGGGATTCAATCCAGATTGTCGGACTTGGCGACAAGCACATTTACCCACTGTGCCATTTTGCCAGCCTCAAATGGATTCTTAAGTGCTGAGCAAAAAGCTCTGGCGTGAGGACTGAGAGTCTGAGACCCTTCTCTGGCAGCCCAGTCCTCTCCTGAGAAGGACCTTTGCAGAGGGTGGGAAGCCTGGGCTCCAGTCTGGGTTGGGGTCAAGAATGTGATGGGAGTGGGGTTTGAACTCAGCCGAGAGGCGTTAGAGTCCCCCCAAAAGGAGGGCTCTTCTCAGGGCTGGAGGAGCAGGGCAGGCACAGCCTAGCCTGGTGTCCAGGTGGGGGTTGAGGGGAGGCTGGGAAAGGGCAGTAGGGCCTGATGGGCAATCAGAGAGAGGCCAGGCTAGACCCAGAGCATATCTGGGAGTATATCTCCGTAGCCCTGCCGTGCTAGTGAACCTGCTTCCGAAATGGCTGGCTGCCGTCGCTGGCGTATTTACCATAGACTCAGCAGCAAGCGTTCTCCAAGGCAGACAAGAGCCCTGAGTCTATGGTAAATACGCCAGCGACGTTCTCCAAGGCAGACTGTCCACCAACGACACAAACATTTTCATAAATTCCGGATGGGACATCGCGTGTCAAATTGTGAAGTTTGAATGGATTAAATAGCAATTTAGTGATTTCAACTTTATAGGCTTCATTAAGGATTTTAGAGATAATAGTTCTTCTTTCACCCTAAAGCTCACAGAGCCATCTGCTCCTCGGCCACGGGAATTCAAGGCAACGTGTGAAATAGCTGTGTGTAATGGCAACGTCGGAAGGAGGGTGAATTCTGACAGGTGGCTGGGGAACTTGTTTTCTGTGGGGGCATCAGGGTGGGCTCCCTGGAGGAGGGAGCTCGGGGTGTGTGGAATGCAGACCAGGCAGAGGTGCTGGTTCCGGGCTGAGCTATTGCACATGGTGGACAATGTCAGTTCCTGAGGCTGAAGACAAGGCCCACGTGAACCTGACCAGACTGTGGAGCAGGGTGCGTGGGTAACAGGCCAGAAGTGTTTGAGCAGAGAAGGGGACTTGGCGTCCACCATGCAGTGAGGTGTCTGGGTTGGGAGGAGGAGAGCGCGTGACCGAGCACGCTTTTTGTTGAGGTCCATTGTAGACTCTTTGATCCCCATCCCAACCGGTCTGCAGGGCCTTCAGAAGACCTGGCCCCACAGGGAAGCCTCGGGAGGGGGCCAGCTCACTCCCTCTTCTCGTCTGTTGCACAACAGGATACAGAGAACAGAGACATCAATCGACGGTTACATGGCCAGGAACCACACAGCAGAATTCGAACTCTAAGTCTGAGCTCTGACCCCCACCTAGGCGGGGTCTCCCTGATGTGGATGCTTTACCCATTCTGTTTATCAGGTGGTAAACTGAGGCTGTGGGGAGCTGAGTCACTGGTGTGGGGGTCACAGAGCAGGCATAGGGAAGTGAAGTCTTGACTGTCCAAATCCGTTAGCTTTGGAGCCTGCTCTGTCCCCAAATAGAGCAACTGTTTCGCTTTCTCAGATTGTCATCTGATAATGGGGTCAAAAAAAATGAAGCCTATCTGGTGTCACTGACCTCTACTGGGCTTTTGAGCACAGTGTCGGGCACTTAGTAAGTTCTTTAAAAGATAGGGGCCCTGAAGGTGGCCGCACATTGAAGACACAAGTTCACAGAGGCTTACAGTAGGTGCTCAGGCTACTGTTACTGCAGTAAGACACCCCTGGACCCAGCCCAGTTGTACTCAGTCCTGTTTCCTTCCCAAACCGCCTTCCCCCCACTTTTCCTGACTCCAACAAATTGCCCTGGGAAGGTTCGTTAGGAATGGGGGAGAATGGAGGGGGGAGACTGGGGGAGGGCAGTGTGGGGCCTGAATGCTGGGTGGTGAGACCAGAATTCCAGGTCTAAACCCCGGCTCCCTGTGCGGCCTCTGGCTAGCCTTGTCTTCTCTGATCAGGCCTCGGTTTCCCTACAAATCTGTCAAGCCGTGACCAGGCCGTTCCTGGGAGATGCCAGCTTCAAGCAGGGCCAGGGGCTGCTGCTCTGTCCCTTTGGCCGCCAGCCTCCACCTCCAGCCTCCAGAGCTTTGGCTGTGCCGAGGAGGCAGCCAATCTGTTTACTGAACCGGCTGACCCCTTCCGGGAACACGGCCCAAGCTTCCCAGAACTCGGGTATTAATGACCCGGAGCCACATGACGGAGCATGACACAGCATTTTTGGGTGCGAGGCAGAGCCCAGAGGGGCGCGTGGGGGCTGTGGCCCAGCCTCCAGCCTGCCCAGAGGGTGAGTCACCCTGGCCTGCTGCAGCTTCTATCCTGGCCACTTGTGTCCTCCCCCAGCCCGCATGTCCCACGTTGGCCGGGGTCACCCAGGACCCCTCAGCCTTGGTCTTACTGACACAGTGGAAGCTGCGAGTGCCCGGAGCTGCCCTCTGGGACCGCTGAAGGGGGCACGCGAGGCCTTGGCCTCCCTCCAGAACTGGTTACGGGCAGTTCAGCCTTCCAGAAAAGGGGTAAATGCACTCCAGTTTGACAGATGATGAAACTGGGGCTCATGGAGAAGGCATATGTTCTGAATGTGGGGCAGGGGCAGGACTGAGTTCACCTCAAAAGAGATTCTTTCACAGTGGGGATGGAGGGGGGAGGGAGGGAGGGGGAGAGGACTGCGGCATGAGCCTGAATCCAGAAAGCCCCCAACTCAGGCCCTGCTTTCTGCAGGCTGCCCAGCTGGGCATGCAGACACATGTTCCGTGCCTCAGTTTCCCCTGTGGAGGCGCTTAAGTTCCAGATCTCAGGACTCCCTGAGGACAGATGGCAGTCCAGCCGAAAGCAATTACCAGTGTCCTGAGGCCCAGGTCTTGGAAGCCAGGCTGGGGTCAGCATAGGCCTCACACCCTGGGCACCCGGGGTCACCCCAGGGCAAGGTGGAGGCGGTAGTTTTTATAAGGCTGGGAACCAGACTGGTGTGGGGTGCAGAGGGGTGCCTGCTGGCAGGAGGGGGCCTCCTGGTTCCCAGCTGCACAGCCGGGCCGGGGTACTTGGGACTGGAGGTGTTCTTTGATTCTCTTTGTTCTGTTATGCTGCTATTGCTTGGGCACTTTCTGTATACAGGTCTATCTGTTGTGGGGTAGGTTAGATGGCTACAGTGGGGGAGGGAACACATGGATGGCAGAATACCTTGGCCCTGGGCTAGGACCATGGTGGACACAGCCGAGGATGACAGGCCGTGGGGAAGGCCTCTTGAGGTGACTTGAAGTTTCCCAGCAGGAGGCTGCCCTGCGCAGAGCCAGTGTGAAGGCTCTGGGGGAGGTAGGTGACCTGGGTAATTGGGAGCGGCAAACTAGGATGCTGGTTGCTGGAGGGAGAGATGGTGATAGTGTCCAGGGCCCAGTGCACAGTGAGTGACCACCACGTGTGCTCTGAAGACTGCAGGGCTCATCTTCTCTGTCTTCCAGGGCCAGGACATGCCACCCTTGAGGCCAGAGACAGGTGGGGAAGAGAAGCCCAGCAAAGACACCCCGTTCAGGAGTCCACTGAGAATGAGGAGATCAGAGGCAGCCGGGGCCATGGCCCAGCACGGTGGATAGGCCTTCTGCAACCAGAAACTAGGGCTGTGGGAAGCATAGGGGCTGCTACCAAGGTCCACCGCTGGGAGACAGCAAGACCTGAGGTGTCCCCGCAAGAGGAGAGGCAGACACAGAGGCCCTAAGGGGACAAGCAAGAGGTCTCTACTACTCCCTGAGTCGGGAGAACACAGAGGGGTGGGGCAGGGTCTCAGTTCCCAGGCTGAAGTCTGGGACTGACCTACAACTGCAGGCCCAGGTTAGAGATCGAGTTCCCTGCATGGACTGGAGCAGACACCTGTCTGCTTTTGTTGGGCATAGTTTGTCACAGCATGTTTGGAGAGGGGTCAGAGATGTTGAGGAAACCGGGTGGAGGGGCAGGAGTCGTCACACCCGTGCGTCTTGGTTCTGTGACAGCGGTGCTGTGTGACTCCTGTGAGTCACCTCACCTCTCTGAGCCTTAGATCTTCATTAGTGAATGTACTTGGTTCATTGTTCCATTCACCCACCCTTCACTTGGTATTTAAATTTTTTATATTTCTTTGTGTGTGTGTACACACACACAATACACAGGCGCATTTGTATTCCACAGTACGTGTGTGGAGGTCAGAGGGCAACTTGTAGGGGTGGAGTCATTCACCTCCCAGGTCCCAGGAATCGAACTCAGGCTGTCAGGCTTGGCAGCAGGTGCCTTTCCACACGGAGCCATCTCACCAGCCCTCACTCAGTAAGGTTTTGGCTGGAGACGGGGCATGCAGTGAGGACATACTCCCTGACTGTGTGGACTGACTGGGGGCATGGTGTGCAGTGGTTAGGGATGTGAACTCTGGGACCAGGGAGCCTAGACCTGTTCTTGCTTCGGCAGTTATCAGCCATGTGGCTTCAAACCAGTTGCTTTGCCTTCCCCAGTTTTCTGTGCAATACGAGTCCATTATGTCAGTCACTTTGTAGGGCTACGCTAAAGACAAATGAGTCCTCACAGGAAGCATGAGCCTGGACACAGTAGGTACTCATCTGTGTCCGAATGGAGAGAGAGAGAGGGAAGATAGACAAACAACACAGGTGACCATCATTGTCATCAACCGTCCCACAGTGGGAGGGCACAGGAGCCGGCTCGTGAGACCAAGTGGACACAGAGACCAAGGGGGCACAGAGACCAAGTGGGTACACAGTAAGTGCTCAATAAATGCCTGTCTTTCTTGGCCTGCTTTTTCTCCACCTTAGACAGTGAGGCCTGAGGTTTGGGATCCACAGAAGATAGGAAGTCAGGCCCGGCTTATTCAGAAATGTAGGGCGGAACCTTCGGGCCACCCCCCCCACATACACTGTACCCGCAACACTCCCTGAACCCCAACTGCATCACCCTCACAGCCTGGGTGGCTAGGGCGAGCCAGGGCCTGCCTGGCAGGTCCCCATAATGGCACTCATTACACAGGTGTCTGGCAGTGCAGTGAGGAGACTTAGGCCTCAGGGGCCGCGTTCTCATGGCACCCGGCCAGCCACCGCAGGCCCTTCCTCATCCCTTCACGGGCCTGTGTCCAGGAAGGGCAGCGGGTGGGGGAACGGGGCTGGCGGGGGGCCAGCTGGCAGCCCACAGAAGGAGGGAAAATTGAGAAGTTTGGGTGCCAAAGGCTGGCAAGGAGGGGCAGGGGGCGGTGCAGGTGCGCAGGGACGGTGGTCCAGGCACGCGGAGGTGAGAGGTCACCAGGATGATGGCGACGACGATGACACTCTGAGTCCAGCACGGCTCTGTCCAGTCAGCCCACCTATGGGATGCCAACACTTGGCTCTGCCGGCTGAGTCTAAAGCTCTGGTTTCTGCATTTGAGCGGCAGGGTCAGTTACTGACCTTGCACTGAGGTGTCACACGGTGCTTTGTAAATATGTACATGTTCGGTGCAAAGTAAAAAATTATATTAAAGGGGCCGGGGAGATGACTCTGTGGTTAAGAGCACCGGGTGCCCTCTCAGAGGACCTGGGTTCAATTCCCAGCACCCATATGATAACTCCAGGGTGTACAGGCACACAGGCAGGCAAAACACTGACGCACGCTAAATAAAAATAAATACACCTCAAAAAATTAAAATACGTGTATTTAAAAAGATTTCCAGAGCCATGCGGTGTTGGCTCACGCCTTTAAGCCAGCACTCAGGAGGCAGAGGCAGGAGGATCTCTATTAGTTTGAGATCCCCTTGGTCTACAGAGTGAGTTCCAGAACAGCCAGGGCTACACGGAGAAACCCTGACTCGAAAAACAAAAACAAACAAAAATTCTCCTGGCCCTAACAGAACCATGACAGGGATGAAGCAGGGTTGGGGCCAAGATTCTCACTGAGGAGCAGTTGTGGCCAGAGTCGGGGAATGAGAGTTCTGGGCAGGAGGCGCAGTCAGTGCAAAGGCCCCGGGGCAGGCCATGGCCAGTCTGATGGAGGAAGCACAAGAGGAGAGGTTGAGGCGCACAGGGCCAGGGCAGGATGGGGAGGTTTGTCCCTGGTACCATATGGGGGCTCTGCACGCTGGGCGTACAGGGGGGGCTCCGGCAGTGAGGGCGGGTGGGAGGGGCAAGTGTGGGAAGAGCCGGCTGTCAGAGGCGCTGATGGAAACGTGGGCTGTTCAATTTGTGTTTGAGCCTATTAGCCTGAGTTCAAACCCCTGGATCCCAGAGCCTGTTATTAAGCTGGCTGCACCCTGGGGCGCCTGCCTTTATCCCCAGACAGGGCCCAGCCCGCCTGCCCCCAGGTCGACCTTGGCCCCCCAGATGGGAATCAATGGGCGGGACAGGGCACCCGGGGCCTGCTGCAACCCTGCCAAGCACCTCACAGGCCGGAGACGACGACTGACAGGCTGAGTTGACGAGGGCTGCAAACAGCCCGTCTTCAGGAGTAGGGAGACACAGCCCCTTGGCCCCGAGGCAGGGAGCCTCAGTAGGGCCTTCTCCTGGCCGTGGCATTGTCCAGTTGGTGAGGTTCCTGTTGAGGGGCCCAGGGACCGCCCAAAAGAGAGGTTGATGAGTTCCCCAACACTAGAGGCGGGAGAGGAGGCTCAACCCAGGGCCCTTGGTCAGAAAGTCGGGGGCGGGGACAGTTCTTTTCTGGTTCTATGATTCCACAGGTTTGGGGTTCAATCCTTCTCTGTTCAGGTCTCAGTTTCTCCAGTCAGAACTGGCTATAGCTGGAGTGTTAAGATCAGAGCGGCCCTTTCAAGGGACGGCTTCAGATTGAAATCCCAGTTTTGCACACGCCTTCGGTCTCCACTCTGGAACTCAGTCCTCAGGCCCCACAAACCTGAACCCTGACCCCTTAGGACTCCAGGGCACAAACACTGCCCAATTCTCTGCTGGAATCATGGCCTCTTTCCGTGCTGTCCTCCTGCCTCAGGGCCTCTGTGGACAGTGCGACTGCTGTGTGCCAGGCCACGAACATCCTGCAGCTTAAATCGCCCTATGAGGCCTGTCCTACCACAAGATCTGTGTCACAGATGAAGTCAAGCCTTTCACCCAAAGCCACGCAGTGGATCAGAGTAGTGAGGATTTGAACTTAGGCTACGTGGACCCGAATAGGTTCTTTTCTTCTGTCTTTGGGTCACTCATTTTCAATTTAACAGCTGCCTCCTCCGGGAAGGCCTCCCTGCCTGCCTGCCCCAGGGTCTCACACTTCACGGACACATTTCTAGAACACGACCCAGGGTGCACAATGGTGAGTCACACCCCTGATGACTACCTGTGGGCCCACCGGTGCCATCAGACTTCAGGTACATCCTCAACCCCGAAGTCAGGCTGTGTCCTTCTGCTCGACTTTCCCAATATTGCTACAGAGGAGCTTTATTTCTCTGGAACTTTCTACAGGTGGGACTGCAGTGGGTCATTCTTGTTGGTGTGTGACTCTAGCTCATTTGCACGTTCCGACCTTAGTCTTTTACACGTCACTCCTCATCCAGCCAGGCTGGAAGCTGGGCCCAGAACTTGCTCTTGGGTGTCTCTGTGTCCTCACACCTGGTACAGGGCTGGGCACACAGGAAGCGCCTAATAAATACTAAGCAGGGGAAGAAGGGTTGTGTCCTGTGGGAGGTTCAGCCGTAGTCACAGGGCAGAGAGATCCAGGCTATGTGAGGACCGCTGTCCTCAAGCCTTGGAAGGCAGGTGGCATGGCTGAGGGCATCCAATGGCATCCCTGCTGTGTCCTAGGACCATGTGTCTCAGGTGTGGGCTGAGGGGTCCGCTTGCCCTGACTTCGCCCTGTGGGCAACTAGCCATAGCTCCTAGAAGCGGCACCCGTGCAGCTAAGGAGGCATCAGGTGGCTGGGAGGCGGTAGCTCGGCCTCCCAAACCAGTTGGACTCCTTGAGACTCCCTGGGGCGCTGGGAGCTGCGTAAGGAACCAGGAGTGCAGGGGGAGGGGCGGCAGCATCAGTTAATTAGTGCGAATTATCGGGAAATTCCAGTTCATGCTGCACCAAGCTGGGCAGGAATGGGAGGGGGGGGGAGGGAGGCATTAACTGGGCTTCCAGGTCCCTAGTAACTGTGGAGGCTCTGTGCCCCAGGGCCTCTGCTTCCTACCAGCCAGGGCTCAGCCACAGCTCCTACCTGTGTCCAGAGTGTCCCTTATGTGACTCCACAGTTTCCTTATAGGTTTATATCATGAGATCCTAAGGCCCATTTCCCAGATACGAAAGCAGAGGCTGGGACTTGGGGAGTTGGCTGAGGTCATACGGGAGCCCCCAGGAGCAGAACTGAAAGGGCAGGGTCACTAGGGAGCATGACATTTTCAGTGAGAGCCACATTCGTTGACACTCATTAATTGAGCACCTACTGCACGAAATGCACTGCTTGGCTCTGCAGACAAGGGCTGGCCTGTACAGTTTGTTTTGTTTGGGGAACTGGGGCATCAGGGAAAAGGTTCCACAGTCCATTGGGTTTGGGGACTGTATAGTCCCAGTGTGCAGAGCTCATTCCTCAAAGTTTCTCCATGGAGGGTCCCCTGTGTGATCACCCTCACCACCTTCCAGCACCAACCTGTGATGCCCTTTGACCTCACCATACCTACATTGATGTGAACTCCTTGTTGTGGTCCCAACCCTGGCACTTCACAAGGGCGGGGTGCGGTGACTCATCTCTTGGTTCGGGTACAGGGAACAGAGCGGGATGGAGAACTCAGATGAGGAAGGAGGAAAGATGATAGACAGGTACACGGTCCTATGGGTGATTATGGCTGGTCCTCAGGTGGGTGGATGGTGGAGCTGTTTGTGGGGATGAATGAAGCAAGAGATGAGCCGAGGGAACAAGCAGGTAACAGAGCATGGGAGAGGACATCAGAGGAATATTGAATGGATGGATGGACAGACAGATGGACAGACAGGTGGATGGATGGATAGATAGAAGGAAGGTGGAAGGATGGTAGATGGATGTATGGATGGAGGATGGGTGTATGGATGGAGGATGGATGAACAGGCAAATGGAGGGATGGACGAACAGATTGATGGACAGATGGGTGGACAGATGGATGGATGGATAGATGGAAGGAAGGTGGAAGGATGGTAGATGGATGGAGGATGGATGGACAGACAAATGGATGGATGGACAGATGGACAAACAGATGGGTGGATGGATGGATGGATATATAGACAGATAGATGGACAGACGGACACACAGGTGGATGGATGGATGGAAGGAAGGATGGTGCATGGATGTATGGATGGTGGATGGATGGACAGACAAATGGATGGATGGATGGATGGATGGATGGATGGATGGACAGATGGACAAACAGGTGGGTGGATGGATGGGTGGATGGATGGATGATGGGTGGATGGATGGATGGATGATGGGTGGATGGATGAGTGAATGATGGGTGGATGGATGGATGATAGAGAGATAGATGGATAGACGAATGGATGGACAGATGATGGGTGGATGGATGAACGGATGAACAGACAGGTGGATGGATGGATGGTAAATAAATGGTGGATGGGTGAATGGGTGGATAGACAAATGGATGGATGGACAGACAGATGGATGAACAGATGGGTGGATGGATGGATGGGTGGGTGAATAATGGGTGATCAATGCATGGGAAGGAGAGGTTTGAGACCTGTGGATCAATGGATGGACAGATGAGTGTGCAGTTGGGAAAACTGGTGAATAACATGGTAAAGAAGCAACAAACATGAAGGAATGAGAGACAGTGCAGGCAAGTGCTGGCAGGCGATGACTGGGTGGCTGGATGGGTGGGTGGGTGAAGGATGAATGGATGGGTGGGTGGGTGAAGAGCAGATGATGAATTCGTGGGAGATGGATGGGTAAGAGAACAGAGAGCTGGGCACGAGCAGATGTTTGCAGCGTCAGAGGCTTGTGCTGAGGTCAGGGTGACAAGAAGGGCTCCGAGTTCCTCTTTGACACAGCAGTATGTTGACATTTGGTGTTTTGAAGTTAGGAAAAGTAGAGTTGTCACTGCAGAAAATTACGTGTGTGCACACGCACGCATACACACACACACACACACACACACACACACACACACACACACACACCAGATTCAAGGGGTGGAGATCATGAGACCAGGAGTCCTGCAGGAGTTTGAGGAGCCTCTGCTCTGGGCAGTGACTTATTTTAACTCCTTCAGCCTCTTCCAAGGGTCACAGGCTTGGGACTGCATAAGACTGAATGGGACTGATCTCCCAGAGGGTCTACAACTTCTCTTCTCTCTTCTTCGCTTAGCCTTTTGGTCCCTTGCTTGCAGGCCTGGGAGACCCTGTGCAGGTCTGTGGACAGCTGGGAGTAGACAGACTTTGATTTTTAGTTTCGTTTGTAGTCATTGCTGCTGGGAGGCTCTGAGGGCCACGACAGGTGTGGGGGTCCCCAGAGCAAACCTAGGTGCTTATGAAGATCATTGGACTTCTCACAAAGGGTAGAGCAGGTGGGAAACAGATCCGGGTTAGGCTGTCTACACATACACCTCCTTCCAGGTTTTGGATCCAGGAGAGTGTTGGTGCTTCCCTGGGAAGCTCAGCTTGTCACGTTGCCATCGAGACTGCTGTGCAAGGTTGGAGCTGAGGACAGGATTCCAAGGCAGGGGAACCAGTGGAAGGCAACACAGATCTCCTCAGGAGAGTCGTTGAGAGCGAGCACTAGGCTCTGAGAGGCGGATGGAGTCCAGGAACATGGAGAACACATGGATTAGAGGTGTGGACGTTGGGACATGAAGGAATGAGGTCGGGCAGGCTTGTGACCCAGTGTGAGGTCTGGTATAAGGTCCACTCCAATGGCCCTGAAGGTCCCTGCCTGGGTCCTTAATTTCTCTAAAATACAGTGTTTTCTTCTGAAACGTCATCACAGGGCAAAGCAGATTCAAAGTGGCACCAGGAAAGCCTGGGCTGGGAGCACGGGACAGGGTCAGGGACACTTGAGCCAGTGGGAGTCACCTTACTCCTGTGCTCAGAGACACGGGGGATTGGCCACTCACACACACACACACACACACACATCTGCATCCCATGTGGGGAAGAATAATTCAATGATTCAGTCCCAGCCCAAGGCCCTTCCAACCCACCCAGCTGGAGTCTCCCCCAGGGAGGGGCCCTATGGGCTGTACAGGGGACCAGGTACAGCATCCATCCAGTATCTCTCATACCTGCAGGGCCTGGGCTCTGACCTGGGATGTACCTTGGGCCTGGCTGAGGCCTAGAGCCTGCCCTTGGGTGGCTTGCCACATCCACTCCTGCAGAAAGCCTTTCATGAATGGAGTTAGCTTTCAAACACCTGCATATGTTTCAGAAACTGGCAGTTCCCCTTGGAAGGTTAGAATATCCAGTTCTGGGCCTTGTTCCCAGGAGGCCATCCTTGGTTGGAGCTAAGTGTACTTAAGACAGGGCTTGGGCCCCACTCTCCACCAGTCTCTCTCATCTCCCCAATGCAGATGTCAAGGAGGGATGACTGCGCCACTTGAACCCTGGCCTGGTCTTGGCTGGGGCTTTGGATCCCTGAGCTTGTCTCTTGTCCCTCTGTCACTCACAGGGCCTGAATGTGCTTCTCTGCCCAGACTTCATCAGAGCTCTGCCCCACAGGACCCTGGGGCTGAGCCTGGAGTGGTGAGGATGGTTGAGGACTGTGATGGGCTGAGATTTAGCCAGAGCCTTGGGGCCCAGTGGGAGGCAGATCCACATCTGCTAGCAAGGACTACGTGTCAGCCTCAGCCCGGCTGGGCTGTCTGTCGCACTGCTGAGGCTCATCCCTGAGGCCTGTGGGAGCTGGGAGGTGCTGCAGGCGCTGCGGGGCGGAGCCTGCTAGCCTTGTGAGGCCAGGCAGCACGCTGGCCCCAGGGACCCCAGCGATGAACCCTAACCTGTGAGTGGATCACTGGGGTGGGGGTGGGGAGGCAGAGAGTGGCAGGGGATGCTCAGCGAGGACCCGAACTCACACCTCAAGAGGGTGTGTCACCTCGAGCTGTGGCTTAAGGAGAGGCCTGGGCGTGCACAACTCCTGGTTGCCTCCCGAAGTCTCATAGATCCCAGAGGCAAGACCTGTCCCCATGTGCTGGGTCACTCTGGACATGCTGCTACTCTATGAGAGGCTGGAAGGAGAGCCACAAAGGGTCATGACTGGCCAAGTCCTGACCATGCTTCTCTGAGGGGAAAAGTCCACTCATGAGGAAACACTTACTGATCACTTCCTGCACGTCAGGAACCAGACACGGCTCTGAGGACTGTGTCCACAGAGCTCCCACTTCTGAGGAGGAGGTAGGAGAACAGGAAGTACCTCAAGAACACCACATGCTATATTCTACTTATGTGACTGTGCATGAGTGTGCACATGCGCACTCATGCGTGTCCACGCGAGCACACATGCAGACAGAAGCCGGAGGTCCACCTCCAGTGCTCCTCGGGCACCACCAACTTTCTGGTTTTGAGACTGTGTCTCTTTCTGGTCCAGAACTCACCAAGTTAGCCAGCAATACCCAGAGATCTTCCTCAGCACGGGGGTTATGTAATCACACGGCCACACACACTGCCACAAGTACCACCACCATGCTCCATTTTCTACGTGGGTTCTGAGTACCAGACTCAGGTCCTCATGCTTGTGTGACAAGCAATTCACCGACTAAACCATCACACACACACACACACACACACACACACACACACACACACGTACACAGTGCACGAATGTACAGGTGGCTAAAATATCCATAGACATAAAGTAAAAATAAATCTGAAAAAAAAACTTTAAAGGACTAAAGGGAAAATATCAAAGGAAAAAATTCTAAAGGGAAATGGAGGGTCTTGTCAGGGAAATGGAGGGTCTCCTCAGCCCTTAGCAGGAAGAGTGTGGGGGGGGGGGCGGAGAGGGAAGGGGATTTGACTCTACACTCTTCATGGTTCCAGCACCTTGAGACTGTGTCCAAACTCAGGTTCCTACTGCCTTCCCAGCTTCTCACCCTGTTAACTGATATTCTTTTCCCATGATCCTCTTTGCTGCCCCCGCGGGGTCGCTGCCCTGCTCAGGGGCATCCTTCTATGCCCTCGCCCGCCTCACCCTTTCTGATCTTGCTCAACTCAGCTGTGCTTGAACTAGGCCTTAGAGAGCTAGGTGGACCTGGGGAGGGTCCAGCTCGGCCCTCTTCTCTTGGCCCCTGGCCTCTGTGGCCAGGGAAGGGCTGAGGTGGAGGCCAGAGGCCGCTCACATGCGCTGTGTGACTTCAGGCATCACCTGAGTCTTCTCTGGTCCCTGGCTTCTCTATTCTTTTGTTTGCGATGGTCTGGCGACGATGTCTTGGGAGAGATGTGTCTCTTCACCCAGTTGTGCCAGGCCTGCTCAAGGCGGCTTTGAGCGGATGCCAGTGAAAGCCGCCCTGGGTCTTGGACCTTTCCTTTCCAAGCACCTGCTGGACTTTTCAGCTCTGAGCTCTCTTGCCGCGCAATCAAGGCAACTTACTCAACCGCGCTGGGCCCGTTTCCTCATGTGTGAAAGTGCCTATCCCTTGGGGCACTGCGTAAACCACACTTGGTGTGCACAGCAAGCGGCAGAACAGCACCTGCTGTTAGAAACAGTGTGGACAACCTGCTGTGTGGCCCTCTGTCCTGGGATGGCCTGTACCTGGCTTCCTCTGGTGGGTCTTGTAGTGGCAATGGGCAGAAAGTATGAACTCATAGAACACTTACCACTGGCCCAGAGCAGGGCCTGCAGGTGGAATTTTTGTTCTCCTGTGTTCTCCATAAATACAGAATTTATTTAAGTCAGAGTCACCGAGCCACATCTGACCCACCCGCAGTGGGACAGGGATCCTGCCTGTCCTCTCCGCAGACAAATGCCACTGGTTTTAATCCTTTTTTAACAAACTAATGAGATGTGAAAGAAAATCACGGGCCTGGGGACATGGACATCAACCCAAGGACAGTGGAGACTTATGTCCTAACCAGATGCTATGAAAGATGGGGGATTGTAGGCAAGTCCAGCTCTGGGACCCTCCGCCTCTTCTAAAGTGACTAGGATGGTCTGTGCAACTCTAGCGTTAACTTTAGCGAGAACCCGTCCCTGCTGTTATTTATTAAGTGCCTCCTGTATGCAAAGTCATCCTCATTCCCCCCCCCCTTCCTTCCTCCTTTCCTCCCTACATCCCAGCAGGGACTCGCCGCACTTCCCAAGGGAGGACAGTGCTGGGGATCTGCCCACAGAGGAGGAAGTGGGGGCTGGGCCGGCTGCTGACGCAGCTGTGACGTCAGAGCCGGCCACAGGCGGCGGCTAGCCCGAGCTACTGCTGGTACCCCGTGTGCCTGCTGGCCATGGGCCCCCTGGCTCCCACCCCTTAACCCCTTCCCGGCTTCCCTTTCCCAGACGGCCATCCCCCAGCTGGCCTGGCCCACAAGATTCCCAGATTTCACAACCCGGGCTGGCGCTGACTCACGTACAGTAAGTTCGGGGAGAGAAACTCCCGGCTGCCTGGCGTCCCGTCCCGGGACAAGCCTGCCGCCAAACCTGCCCTCCTCACAGACACAGCGTGGCTGGGACCTTCCCGCAGGGCTGCTGACCCACAGGGGAGCGTGAACTGTGCAAAATTCAAGGGGCCATCCATGAGATCCCGGTGGCCACGTGCTCAGCCATGGCCTGCCGCCAAATTGCTGGTGGCCTGGAGTCATCCCCAACTCTTAAGACTAAGCTGTAGTGGGAAAGGGGGTTGGTTGGTCACAAGAGCAGGGACTGGGCGTGATGATCGTGAGCGGAGCAGAACACAGGAAGTGGGGGTAAATATTATTGTTGTGACGTCACCTAATGACTGCAGAGCTATGGAGAGGCCATCCCACCTGGGGTACCATCTTTTCAGGACAACAGGCCCCAGGAAGTGAGCCACTTTAACTTAGTTCACACTGTCTCCATTTAATCCGCGCACACTAATCGAACATCTCGGTGTTCCAAAAGTACGTGACTGGGTTCCAGAGTCAGCAGTGCGTGAAGAAGGAAACAATAAAACAATTGATTTTTGAGAAAATTGTGTGTGTGTGTGTGTGTGTGTGTGTGTGTGTGTGTGTGAGGCTCACTCCGTCGTAGCCTAGGTTGGCTTCCCACTCAGGACCCTCGGCCTCAGTCTCTCTCTCCAGGGCAGGGATTCCAGGGGTGCACCCCCACACCTGGGCAGCAGGAGTAGGAAACTTGAGATCACGCTTGTGATTGGCTGGCTCTGTGTGGCAGACAGCACAGGTGGATGATGGGAGCTGAGAGGTCCTCGGAGGTCTAGGTTGAGAGAGGAAGCCAGCGTCTGTCTTGAGGACAGGATAGGGACAGTGAGACCCTGGGCCTGCTGGAGGCACCTCTGAGACATCTAGCAGGGACCCAAGCCACAGCCCGCCTTGCTGGGAGCGGATAACACTTGACACCTCTTCCCACTGAGCTGGGGCCCACAGAGACAGCGACATTCAGTCAGCTCCATCTCCAAAGCCAGGGTGCTCGGGGGCTTTGGGTTAAGGAGGAGTATGGGGAGTCCTGGCCTTTATGACAGCTTTCCCAGCCTCTGGGAGTCAGAGTTTGATTTATCACTGAGTTTAGGGGTGCCCGGCTGTAGGATGGGCGCAGTGCAGCTTTCTGGAGGAACGGGAAAGGCAGGGTCTCGGCTCTGCTGTCAGTCTCCAACCCAGAGACGTGAAACGACAAAGGGGACCAGGTGTCCTGCCCACGAGTATGAGTGCGGCGAGGAGGCTCTGGGAGAGCAAGGACATGCGGAGCCACAGGGCAGGGTACACTCAGCCTGGCTCGGCCTCGGGAGGGGACGGCTTAATCAGCGTCCTTGAAAATGTTTGTGCTCTCTCTCTCTCTCTCTTTACATTGAACTGTATGTGTTTATGTAATTAGGATATGTGGATCGTGTGGGAGTGTGTGCCTGCCGTGGCACATGTGTGGAGGTTAAAGGTCAATTTACTCAGGTTGTTTCTCTCCTTCTACCATGTGGGTCTCAGGGATCAAATTCGGGTCAGTTACACTTGGTGGCAGAATACTTTACCCATTGCACCATCTTACTGTGTGTGTGTGTGTGTGTGTGTGTTTATGTGTATGTATGTATGTGTGTATGTGTGTGTATGACTGTGTGTCTGTGTCTATGTGTATGTACGTCTGTGTGTATGTGTGTGTGTCTATGTGTATGTGTATGTATGTGTGTATGTATATGTGTGTGTCTGTGTCTATGTATGTCTATGTATGTATGTCTGTGTATGTGAGTGTATCTATGTGTATGTGAGTGTGTGTCTGTGTATTTATGTCTGTGTCCCTCTGTGTGTGTCTGTGTCTCTGTGTGTGTGTCTGTGTCTCTCTGTGTATGTTTGTGTATCTGTGTGTGTGTCTTTGTGTCTGTGTGTCTCTGTGTCTGTGTGTGAGTGTGTATATTTGTGTCTCTCTCTGTGTCTGTCTCTGTGTGTGTCTGTGTGTCTATGTAAGGGGTATGTTGTGCTCACAGGTGGACTATGCAGGTATGTGTGGGTATATACACATGGGAGTATTCCTGTGGAGGTCAGAGGTCACCCTCTGGTGTCTTCCTAGAACCTCCCCACCTCATTTTCTGGGGAGCCTTTGGGATGCCGTCTCTCACTGGCCTGGAGCTCACCAACTAGGCAAGGCTGCCGGTGGTCTAGCCCCAGGCATTTACTGTCTGCACTTCTTTAATACTGGGGTTAGACCATCATGCCTGGATTTAATGTGGGTGCTGGGGACTCAACTCAGGTCCTGAAGTGTGCATGGTCAGCACTTTACTGACAGTCAATCACCTCAGCCACCTGAAGACATTCAAAGAGCATCTGTTTATTCCCACAAGAAGTCCTTTGTGCCCCCTTTAGCCATAAGTCCAAGGTACCGATGAGGTGGCTATGGACCTGCCTCTTGCTACAGCTTAATAAAGTGGTGGGGTCACATGGTATCTCCCGATACAGGGGGATGGCTGGCAATAGAGGGGTGGAGGCCCCAGCTGAGGAAGAACACACCTTGGATATCTTGGCTGGACATAGAATTGGAACTCAGACCTTGTCTGGTTCTAGGGTCTCAGGGCTGCTGGGACATGCAAGCTGGAAGGTTCTAGTGTGTAAAGCCCCTCCTCTCTAGGAGAGAGCTGGCCTGGGGTTGAACCAGACCCTGACACCCCCTCAGGCCTCGGTAATTATCTGAAGTGTGGGCAGCTCCCACTTCCTGCCCCTTTCATCCCAGCTCCGGGGCTGCAGGCAGCAATTAACCTCCCCAGCGCCCCTCTGAAGTAGGTTCTGGAGGCAGACATGTTATTAAACCCATTTTTACAGCTAGGTAAACTGAGGCAGAGACCACCGCAGCTGGAGCCTGCGGTTCCCCGTGACTCAGCAGCTGTGTTCCCTCCTGCTTTGCTGTCTCTCACTCTCGGGCTGTAGCCAGGTGACCCCTCCCCCGCCCCATCCCAGGCCAGGCCTGTGACAGGAGTCCTGACCTCCTGTTCTCACACAGACAGGCTCCCAGCTGATGGACGACACCAGAATTTGACCATGCTGTGTAACTCTAGACAGGTCCATTCTTCAGGTAACAGGAAAATGTCCGCTGTTTACCTTGTAGCTTTACCCTGGGCACAAAGCACACATCTACCTGTGATTCAAACATCCTCCCCTCGGCACTGGCAAAACACCGTCCTCAGAGCTCAACCATCATTAGAGCTTCCTACCTCAGGGCCTTTGCACATGCAGAGCCACCTGCTTGGACATCCCTCTGGTAGCAGCTCATCATTCTTGACCCCAGAGCCACCTCTCCTCAGTTTAGAGAGAGCCCTGACCACGCCCCTCACACCCTTGGAGTGTCTCATTGGCTTAACTTCCCTGTGAGTCCCTGAGCTCGGCCAGCACACAGTAGGTGCTCAGGAAATTGTGGCTTTCTTCTTTCTTTGCTGGCTCTGAGATCAGCTGGGAGCCACTTTGAATGTCCCTGGTCCCTTGCTCCTTCTTGGGAACGAAGCATGGACTGGGGCCTGGGTTCTGTGAGTCTCAATCAGCTGCTCTGAGATCCCAGCCCAGGTTCTGAGTGTCCCCAGACTGGAGGTGGACAGTGGGAGTGAGAGGCTGCCGGCCACCCCAGGTGCAGGTGCTGGGCACCATACAGCCCACCTCTGGGCAGAGCCTTGCCACCAGCTACCAACTCCCTTGACACATCTATCAGCACCCTTGGGGGAAAGAATTTGGAGAGGGGAGAACGAAGGAGGAAAGCAAGCAGGGTGTGAGGGGACTCGTCCCACACCTGTGTAAACACTGTCACCTTACACCCAGTCAAGCACCCTCGCCTTCCGTGCCCGGTCCTGGGCTTGTTTTCCTTGGCACGGGTACCCAAGGAGTGGAATTCGGCCGAAGGGACCCAATTGTCATCTTCGAAGTGTGTTCCCAGGCTGGGGACCTCCGGGGCTCTGACTGACACCCTACTCCTGTCCTCAGAAGTTCCAGAACGTTCCTGGGACTCGGGAGCCTCCAGCTCTGGCAGCTGTCCCGGAACACTGGAATGTTGGGACTCAAAGCTCCTTCCTGCCCGCCTTCCGGGAGGCACTTGAGGCTGGGACAGGGAAGTGAGGCCTGAGGTCAGAGGGTATGGTCGCCAGAGCGACGGTCCCCAGAAGTGCCATTTGTCCCTGGCAGTAGATCATCCCTTTCTTCCCGGGAACCTCCCGTGCCCATTCCAGCTTTGAGGGACCAGAGCCCACTGCAGCTCTTGGTTCAAGGATGATGGTGTGACTAAGCCTGCCCCAGGCCTCTCATGCTGGCAATCTTTTGGAGGATATGCAGTTTCCCCCTCAGCTCTAGAGTGAGCAAGCCAAGACCAACACAAGGACAAAGGTCCCCCTACAAATGAACTAGGCTTGATGGTGTCTCAGCTCCAGGATGCAGCCCCACCTGAAGTCTTGTCCTGGGAAGCTCCGGCGCCATAGGCAACCGGCTTGCCTCTTTTGGGTCTGGTTTTGTATCATTTGTACACGGAAGGTTCTGCCTGACTGGGAGGAGGGAAGGGACAAGACCCGGATAGAGGGAGCCGTAGGCGCAGAGACCGGGAGCGATTCACAGTACGAGGCCCCTCCAGGAAGGGTAGGAGCATTTGCCACAGGTTTGTGGTGGGAGGAATGCATTCTGAGGAGAGGACAACCCACCAGACAGCTTGGAGTGGTGAGAAGCAGACTGAACAACAGATTGAGCGCCACCAACACTAACTCATGTGCCAGGCTCTTGGTGTGTGCATACCAACGTAGAAGGATTTCTCTGGTGCCCAGTGAGAGTCCGAGCCAGTGGAGAGGTCCAGATGTTCTACTTCCCTGGACCTGAGAAGCTGGATCCAGTGTCTCCAGGCATCATCGTGCAGGTCCCCTCTGTGAACGAGAGAGAGTCGGCCAGCTCCAGCTGGTGGTGCGTACCCTGGACAGTGCGGTCGCTGGCTGCAGCACACACGGAAGACATTTCTGGACTTAGATGTCCCCAGCCTGGCCACGGGAATGTAGCTGACAGAAGATGCGCCCGTGCTGGAGTGGAGTGTCCCTGCCTTTAGCACCACATCGACAGACAGCCGTCAGAGCCTGTGTTCCCCACCCCCCCTGCCCATCGACCCCCGGGCTGTTCCTTTCCTAGTAGGACACGTCTGAGATGCACACAGGGTCCCGTGTCTTGCTGTAATGTTCTTTTTTTATTGCTGCATAGCATTCCATGAAGGGGAGGGACAGAGGCTTGGGGAATACTCAGACCATTTCCAGTTTTTAGCAGTTAGGAAACGGGAAAGGCGTGCGGATGAGGGTCTTCGTGAACACAGGTGTTTTTGTTTTTGTCTTGTGTCAGTGACCGGTTTTCTGTAGTAATTTGCACCCTGAATTCACACCAGTGCCAGGGGCAAGTGCCTGTCACTTTGCATCTTTATCAAGACTGTAGCATCAGAGCTTTGCCTTTGTCGATTTTAATTTTAGCCATCCGCAGTGTATATAATGTGTGTAATGAGACATCGCTACGAGGTTAATTGAGTTGACTGATGAATATCTTTTAACACATTCACTTCTAGCTACAAGAATTATTGGGCTAGTGAGATGGCTCAGCAGGTAAAGAGACTGCTGCCAAGAATGGCGACCTGAGTTCGATCCCCCCCTCTCTACCCCTCCTCCCCCGGCCCCCGACCCATGGGGTGAAAAGAGACAACCCACTCCACAAAGTTGTCCTCTGACTTCCAGACTCCAGGGGCCATGGTATACACTCGCCCCACCTCCACCCATAATAAAATGTCCGATGAGAAGAAAATAACTGTCTATTACGTAATCAATGTTTACTGTCTGAATGTGATGGCGGAGGCTGGAGAGATGGCTCAGCTGTTAAGAGCACTGGCTGCTCTTGCAGAGGACCCAGGTTCACTTCCCAGCATCACACGGAGCTCACAACCCTCTGAACTCCAGGGGATCTGACACCCTCTTTTGGCCTCTGCAGGCACTGTGCTCTTACGTGGTGCACAGACATAACATGCAGGCGAAACACTCAAACATGCACACTTTAAAAAATCATCTTTTAAAATATGATTCCTAAGATTCTCCCAGCATCTGGCTCCCTGTTTTACTCTCGTCAGCAGCTTTGATAATTCTCTTGTTTTCTTTCACCTGACGAGCTTTGATGGTTAGCACGCCCACCTGGGTTTTGCTTTGTGTTCAATTCTCGTGGCAATGCCAAACGTTTCCTTTGGAAATGAATATATTTGAGTAAGAAAAGTAAGACAACATAAAGAAAACCATTAGGTGGCAAACAGTTGGGGAAGGAGCCAGAACAGAAGTCACCGTGGCCACCCGGAGGTGCTGTCGGGAGACGGAGACCCAGGACGCTCCTCGGACCAGGCTGGGTGATGGCTCGACTCTGGGATGAACACAACATACAAGATACCTTCCGCCACTTTTGAGGATCTTTTTCTGCAGTGAACTCCTCCTCATCCTTCAGAACCCAGTCCTGGTTACCCTTCCTCTGTCCAGACCGTCCCTGGAACACATGACAAGCCCTGTTGTAACTGTCTGTCTCCCCCCTCAGCGGCTTCCTGGCTGGACACATGTGGACCCAGCTGCAAAGAGTCTGTCACACAGGTGCCAAAGGAAGAGCCTTTCACAAGGCTGATGATACGGGATGGCAGAGACCAGTGGGTTGCTTTGATTGGCAGCATTATCTGGGTCACAGCCAGGGTGGGCTTGATGGGCCAGGGTTTCTTCCTGGCTTCTGGCCTCAGTGTGAAAGACCTCCAAGCCCCATGTTCTGTCTTCTTATTTTCCCAGCATCTGACATTCCTCAGAATTATTTAGAGACAGACTCTCTTCGTGTAGTCCAGGCTGGCCTTGAACTCCAGGCCTTCCTCCTGCCTTAGCAATTTCAGTGCTGGAATTATAACTGTGAGCCTGAGTTTATTATCTATTTACCTATTTATTCAAAGGCAGGGTCTCACATCACCCAGGCTGGAGGCTGGTCTTGAACTGAATACACAAGGATGACCTTGCATGTCTGATCCTCCTGCCTCCGTCTCCTGACTCCTTTGTGCGTAGGTATGTGCTTCGATGCCCGGTTTGTAAGCACTGTGGATGGTAGCCAGGGCTTTGTGCATGTAAGGCAAAATCTCCAACCAGCCTTGTTTATTTTAAAATAACTTTTATTTTTGTTCTTTGAGAGAGGGTCCCCACTCTGTAGCCTGGGCTGACCGGGAACTCAACCTTCCTAATGCAGCTCCCGCTCCATGGTCTCTGCAACACTGACCACGCTCATTTTGGACTTTACTTGTGAATCATCTGTTCCTTGCTGTGCCATCAGCTCACAGGGCCTTTGGTCTCCCTCTCTCTTGACTCCCGGGGACCTTACTCAGCACCCAGCAGTAGAAGTCACTTAATAAACAATTGAGTGAGTGAATGAGTGAATGAATGAATGAATGAATGGCTTAGCGAGATGTGAGCTGTCCCTTCCACATCTGAACTCATGGTGAATTGAATCCACAGCCCACGTGTTGGAGGGCTGTGTGGAGACACTCCAGCCTAGGGCTATGTGTCCCTCACTCTGGCTTCCCACTCACTCTGTGTTGCAGGCTGGTCACGACTCTAGCTGCTGGCCAAGGGATTTCCTGTGGGCTAGAAAGAAAGTTACTGGTGCTGGCATCAAAAGGGCAGAAATATCAAGGGACAGAAGAGATCCTAGGAATTAGCCAATAAGTACAGGATGAGGACACTTTGCAGACTGTCCTCATCTCACACCCACCCTGGATCTATCAGGTGGCTGTGTTTACGTCCCCTCTGTCTCTCCACCTAGCCCCAGAGGGAACCTCACAGGGTTCTGTGACTCTGACCACTCCCCTGCCTCCTCTGTGAGGCCCCAGGCTCACAGCCCTCAGCTGCCCAGGGCCAGTTTGAACACAGACACATTCCTCTCCGTTCACTCCTCTCTTCACTGGTGTTTCCTAGATCTAAATTCATTTTCGTGTTTATAGTTCTTTTTTTTTATGTCTCTTGAGTTTATAGGAGGTAGCTCTCAAGATACTTGAGGGGGAAACAAAATTAGCTTCTAATGAATGCACTGATACTTCTGTCTGAAGCAGGGGAAGGTGAAGGGCCTGTGGTCCCCTTAGCTCTGTTCCATCAGGCAAACTGCTTGTGTGGAAAGGAGCGCCTGCACTCGGTGTCAGCCAGCAGCAGCCCAGGTTTGAAACACAGGAAACATTAACCAGTTTAGAATAAGTATGTATCATGGGCAGTGGTGCCGCATGTCTTTAATCCCAGCACTCGGGAGGCAGAGGCAGGTGGATCTCTGAGTTCATTGGCCAGCCTGGTCTACAGAGTGAGTTCCAGGACAGGCAGGGCTAGAGAGAGAAACCCAGATAAATGCAGGTGTGGGTGGAGTCACGTGTGCAAATCCAGGAAGTGACAAGACGTTGACCTTGAAGCCACCGACCCACCTTTCAGTTTTTCATAGTTGCACATCAGTAGTAACCTGCTTCTGTCACTTTAAAAAATGTAAATGATCCTAAGGTCATGAAGAATGCTTGCTTTGCACTTTGGAGAACTCTCAACATCCACGCCCCAGCCGTGACTACAGTATAGATACTCAGTGACGAATACATTGCAGTTAAAATGCTACTTCATGTTTTCTCTAAATGGTTCCAGTCACTTCATTTCTCGATTCCAGGGAAGTCTCTCTAGTGAGTCACTTCTGGGTATTTATTCCCCTCTTCTCGCTTCTAACTAACATGTGTCTGGTGACAGGGTTTCTCTGTGTAGCCCCGGCTGTCCTGGAACTCGTTACGTAGACCAGGCTGGCCTTGAACTCAGAGCTCTGCCTGCGTCTGCCTCCTGAGTGCTGGGACTAAAGTCTCACCTGGACCGATAATGTCTGACTATCCTTTGTACTAAAACACACTCGGGTTCCATTTCTCTTTACTGCCTTCTCTGTCTCCTTAGAGACTCGGGCAGTATTTTCCTTTTTATTCCAGGAAGATCACCTAAGAATGTCTGAAGTCTCTAAAATGTTGTAAAGATGCCCTTGTCCGCAGCATTGCACAGGTGATCACATCTCTGTCTAATTGGCTTTTGTTTTTTGTTTGTTTTTATTTTGTTGTAAATTTTCCAGTCAACGGAGCCTCTGCAAATAGCGACCTTCCACACATGGATAACACTGCAAGGTTTGCTTTTTCTCCTATGCTCTGGGCCCTCCACGCGGCCCGAGCCAACGCCACTTCTCCTGGCCTTGTGGTGACATGTGGCCCTAGAGTGCAGTAACCGTTCAGATGCTGCCCCATGGGGGCAATATTCCAAACGTACTCAGATCTGCATTATTAAGTACTGTATTCAACCATTCCCGAAGTATCTGGAGTCAAATGACCATTGGAGGTTCTTGAAGACGCACCCCTGCCAAACACAGTCATTTGGTGGCATTCGAGTGTCCCTAGGTCTGCAGCACCCCAGCTGGCCCCTCACTCTGCCGCTCAGCTTTCAGTGCTGTTTTTGTGGCCCTTTCTCTCTTTCCCCTCTCTCTTTTTTTTTATGCCGTGTGTGTGTGTGTGTGTGTGTGTGTGTGTGTGTGTGTGTGTGTTTGAGAGAGAGGGGGGAGAATGCAGGAGAGCGCTCAGGAACATGGGTACCACAGTATGTGGAAGTCAGAAGATAACTTTAGGGGTCTGTCCTTATCCTCCATCTTACCTGAGGCAGGGTCTTTTAGTGTCCATCACTCTGGGCTTTCTTCTGACAACCTCCCACTTAACATACATGAGCTTCTTTCTATATGGGTACTGGGGGATTCGAACTCAAGTCCTCTTGCTTGCACAGTAAGCACCCACTCGGTAGCCATCTCTCTATCTGCCTCCCTAGGCCCCCCTCCTCGCCAATGGCCGCATACTTTTGTGTATCCCCTGATTCTACCCTACGAGTAACTACAGCTATGCATGCTGTGCCTAGCTTTATGGTCCTTGGGGTTTGGTTGTTGTTTTGTTAATGTTTGTTTTCAAGACTGTGTAGCTGTTCTGGGACTTGCTCTGTAGACCAGGCTAGCCTCACAGATTCACCTGCCTCTTCCTCCGGAGTGAAGGGACTAAAGACACCACTACTTAGCTTGAAGGATATTTTTTAAATATAGAGAGAAATGAGTTTCCCTTTCCTAGGAATAATAGCACACATTCCTTTAAGACTGTTTGTTGATAAATATTACCAAAGCATGCAGCCAGCAAAACATAAAGCAAAATAGAAGCCAGACACAGAGACATTTCACATTCTCTCTCCACCCTTCTGCCCTTCCGCCCTCCACCTCTCCCTCCCTCCCTTTTCTTCCTTCTTTCCCTAGGCCTCCTGAATCCCCAGCAAGTCACCGAAGTTGGTCTGGAACTCCCATCCCTCTGCCTCTCCTCCCAAGTGCTGGCATGGTGGGCATAGTCCACATCAGCTTCAGTGAGACAGGACATGGCTGGTGGCCTAAGGCTGAGGGGTGGGGGCAGCTGCTTAGTGGGAGGTTTTTGGGGGTAGGCATCCTTTTCGGGGGTGGGGTGGGGTGGATAAAAATGTTTTGTAGCTACTTGGACGTGGTGTTGCACCTACCCCCTTCCAACCCCTGGTGCACGGAAACATGAGTGCTATGTGAGGTTCACCTCAGTCAATTATGCCTTAAAAACAACCAAACAAAACAATTCCTTAAAAAAGCAAACAAAACAAAACAAAAACCAAACATATGATTGGCTTTCAAGGTGACTTTGAAGTGAGGTCTGAGAAATGATGGTGGGGTCAGGGCGCTCTGTGATTGACAGCCTCCTGTTCTGGAGCGCCCTCCTTCCTGATGTGGTGTGAATCCTGCCTCAGTGAGGGCCAGAGGAGAGGACCCTTTTCCTGAAATGTAACTGCCCCAAGTTACTTTCTTCAAGTGGACCTCACTTTCTTCATCTGGAAAATGTGGGCTGTACCCCAAACAACCTGACTGCTTTTATTTTGGTTTTGGTTTCAAAACAGAGCGTCTCCATGTAGCTCAGGCTGGCCTTGGCCTCCAGACATACTGGAATTCCAGACATGCGGCCC